>CM042482.1:38135384-38565384 GCA_023621385.1 Quercus gilva | reverse complement strand
CTAAAACAGACTCTAGACTTAGACGTGAGTTTGGGAACAAAGGCAAAACTCACTCACACCTAGTTCTAGATTCTGAAATGCTCTTGAAACATATGAACAAGTAACTCCTGAAACACAACAACAAAATAATAACATTGTATGCAGAAAACTTGAAAAGCATATGGAGCAATAATAGCATAATCAAGCAAAATGAAATAGAAACACTAGATCATGGCAAGATCAGACAAGTAATCACTATACACAAGTAATTACTATGCTCATTCACACAAGGAATGAACAACCGGATATGCAAGATGATAAGCTCATATGAAGAGTATCATTTGCAACTCCAACACTCAACCAATGCGAAATACACGAAGTATTTGCATCTAGGAACAATCCTACTAGGGCACAAGAGTGTTCATCACTCAACCAATGCATAGAACGTATATGCATCTAGGAACAATCCTACAAGGGCACAAGAGTGTTCGTCACTCAACCAATGCATAGAATGTATATACATCTAGGAACAATCCTACAAGGGCACAAGAGTGATGTACTAGAAGTAAAATGCATGACATAGAACAACAAGCAAACATGCATGAAGGTTGCATAAGCATGGTATTGCAAATGCATGGCACAAACCACAAAGACCTACAAATAATGCATGAAACAAACCCTTAAAGCTTACATAAGCAACACGGGTACAAACCAAAAGCCACAAAGCAAGTATGCTACAAAGCATAGAAAATAAAACATGAAGTTCTAAAATTAATACTGAAATTAATAACATAGTCAAAGCATAAGTGTCAAAGCTTTAAACCTAAAACAGTAAGGCAGTAAACATAAACCAGTTATAAAACTAAAAGAAACTAAACAAAAACCGTTTGAAAAACAAAAACCAATAACCAATAACCAATGTTACTATGGTTCTAAACTATGCTCCCCCTAAGCTGTGCAAGCTTTGATCCAGCTCCCCCTCAAAATTTTCTCCCCCTTTTTGACCGGAATGGCCAAAGGGCTAGAACTCTTTGGACTCTGAATCCGAACCTTGCTCCATGGATAAGTCTTGTATTTGGGAAGAAAGCGCGGTGATTTGTCCTTAAAGGTAGGCAAACTGATCCGTAGTGTGCTGTACATGAGAATCTAGCACCGTAGACATTTGATCCATCTTAGCCAGCAAAAGATCAAGTTTGGTCAAGCCTTGTGGTGGAGCAGAAGAAGAAGGCTGTGCAGATGGCTCTGGAATCGAGGTGAACCTATCAATCTCCTCCTCTGTATCTTCACCTTCATCCTGCTGAACCTGTCGTGGTGGAGGTATGGTATGCACACCAGTCTTAGAACCCTTGATGTGTGCAGTGCTCCTAGTCAGTGTATGACCACCAATAGGGTAGTCCCTCTGAACAACTGTGAGTCCACTGGGTAGCTTGAGCTTTGCCTTTGCAATCAATCCCATGATCAAGGAGGGGAATGGCATCACTGTCCAGGAATTCTGCTTTGTGATGCTCTTCTTCAGGACATGCATGATATGGCCACAAATGTCAATCTCCTTATGAGTAAAGAGATCATATAGGAATCTTGTTCTTGGAGCAGATAGAGTGGTGAGATTGGTGACCGGATACAAGTTGTGAATCATCACATAGCTTAGTGTCCTTATTTTTGGAGAGAACTTTATGGTGTTCATGGATGATTTCTTCGGTTCACCACCAAAGAGTGTAATCATCTCAGCAGTAGAACCCAATCTGTCCTCATATGCAACTGTGATTGGCTGAGATGGAGGACGAGTTTCCAGAAAATCTTGGATGATTTCTCTTGTAATCACAAACTCCTTGTGTCTTACCTAGCAGTCAATGTGATCTCCGTTGACAATGGCATTAGAGAAGAATTCCCTGATAATCTCTGAATAAACCACTCCAGATAGGTTTAGTAGCTTGGTCCAAGTTCTTTCCTTGAATACTTCAGGAATGAAGGTGTCCTCAAGAGTTTCTAGTTGAACAACTCTTTCCATGATGATCGTCCTATCCTTATAGTAGTCATTGTACTTCATATCTGCTTCTGCGGACCTGAAGTTATCAGATTCAGTGCGTGCACGCTTAGAAGACTTCTTCTTTGTAGCTGCATGCTTGGTGGGAGACATCTGCATAAGTGGACACAACACACAGAGCACAAGTGCATAAAACATAAGAGCAAAGACTTGATTAGAGTCAAGTTAGTTTATACCTAGTGAGATATTCCCAAAACAGAGTAAATTTCAAAAACAGAGAATAACCAACTCAAATAAGCATGTTATGACTCATAAAGTATTAAACCATAACAACAATGCATGTAAAACAGTGTTGTGCAAGTGTGTGTGTCTGCGTGTATGCATATGTGTGCAACATGAGATGCATGAGGGTGTGCCTAGAGGGTGCCTAGGTGTTTGCCAAGTGAGAGCAACATGTGCAAAGTGTAATACACATATGATTAAAGATCAATCTAGAACAAAACATGGTAAGACATATGGAAATCCTAAAATTGAGACTCACTTGAGACCAATTAAGCACAAAAATGTCACTTGGACATTTTATCAAACATATAACATGCACAAAACCATTCTAAGTATGAGTAATGCATGAACAGGATGAAAAACAAGCTTAAATACACTTTAAAATGCCACAAGGGGCCAACACAGATGTACAAAGATCAAGAGGGACACAACCCAATCAACAATTTTTCAAAATTTTAACCCAATGCAGAAAAACACCCAAAATTTCGAAAATCCCCAATTTTACTCAAAACCCTAACATAAATCTACAAAAAACTAAGTAAAAACATAAAAGGACATGTTTAGAGAACATACCTTGAAGAGAAAATGCAGAAAAAAATGTTTGGATTGGAGGGTTTTAATGAAATAGTGATTTGGGTTGAGAAGAGCTCGAAGGAGATTGAGGGAGGGAAGTTTTTATGATTTGAAAAACTGTCACATCTGCTATATAAAACTGAAAACACGCGTTTTTCGCGGGTTAGAGAGTAGCGACACAGTCGCGAGACAACCGCGAAAAGGGGCACTGAAGCACAAAATTTTCGCGAGAAGCTCTAAGTCGAGAAGCATTCGCGAGACAGTCGCGAAACTCTCTGTCTGATTTTGAGAAAATCCAATTTTTGCCAAACAGCATTTCGCGAGAAGCTGTTGGTCGCGAGACAGTCACGAAACAGTCGCGAGAGTTTTTGTGTAACAGGATGAAAAAATATTTCCCTCAACCCCTTTTTCGCGGGAAGCTCTAAGTTGCGAGCTTTTTGCGAAACAACCCCTGAACCAGTTTTTTGATGAAAAACACACAAAATGCATTTTGACCAAAAATGAAACACAAGAAAGTATAAAATCACTTTCAAAAACATATAAAACTCACAAAAATCTTTTTGGATTTGATCAACAAGTTCATGGGCACACACATCACATTTGGACATATACAATCACACAAATGAGATAGGCATTGATTGAATCAAAACTTGTGTGTTGTGTGTGAGTATCAAATGTGAAATAGTCCTTAGACCAGAGCGAAGCTTTAATGATCAATTCAATCGAGTCATACACAACTGATACGAAATCAAGTGGACTATCTCCATTATAGAAGTGAGTATATATGACCTCCCACACAATGAAAACATAACAAAGAAGCTTTTCATTTGGCTTCACATAACTCATAACAGTTGGTCCTTTTTCATTTTGATTGGGCAAAAGCATCTCTTTTTGAGATTGGTGCTTGAAATTTATGATATTTCAATATTGATGATAAGCCTTTGGCATTTTTGAGCACCATATAAAACACATTTAAAAAGAGTCGCTTTCCCTTTTTCCTAGTCAAATACTAGTGTGTGCGACAGGCTTTTGCAGCTCAATATCTCTTTTCATTTGGAGATTTACAATTTGTGAGCTCTTTTTACAAAAAACATAAAAATAAAGTGGGAAGAGATATAGACACAAGTCTATGCAAGTATCAAGACCAACAAGACTATTGACCAATCATTCATGACAAGCTTAAAGATCTATTTACAACAGTCACACATAGTTTTCAAGATTTCTTCCACATAGAAAAGAGTGCATACAAATCAAGCTAAGATCGTAAATGCACTACGCCAAAAGTACGAAGGTACTAGGCCAAACTCACATGAGATATGCACAAAACAAGTGATCAAACTTTTTGAGATTTTTTAATTTTTATGGGTTTTTGAATTTTTGAAACACACCAAAAAGAAAGCAATAAAAGAAAGATCAACAAAAACCGGTGCAAACTAGACAAAGGAAACTTACAATGAAAGCAATGCATGAAATGATGCAACAACAAATATCCCTAAACATGGAAAGAATTAATGCATGGACATATTATAATGCTTATGCATGAGTACCCCTCTTCACCCACACGTCACGTGCATTTGAGGTGATATCCTTTGCGGATTGGGTACAAAAGTTGGGACTTTGAAACCTCCTTGTAAAACTCTCCAAGCAAGTGGTGAAGGCACCAATCATCTTCATCACATCTGTCACTCCGGAATCACGATTTTGGCTTCTTGAGTTCTCACAACCCCAAGCTCTATTGTCATTCCTTCTTCCTCGTGATCGAGGAACGCTTGCATTATTGTCTACTCTATATTTTTGACAGTTGGGTCTGGTGTGTCCTTGCAATCTGCAATAGTGACACACATAATCTGTCCTAGGGCCCCGTTGAGGTCTTGAGAGAGATCTTGTTCTGGTTTTGTGTCTGCCTACAGATTGATTTCGGGGCTTATTCATCATCCGTTGCTCAGTTACATTCTTCTTCTCAACCTTAACATTCTCAGGGATGGTCTCTTCTACAATCGGCTCTATGGCCTTCACAAATTTTACTTCTTTGGTAGCTTTGACTGATGAGCTACTCCCTCCAGTATATCCCATTCCGAACTTATCTGAGAAGTGTTTTTGGGATGAGATAACATCATCTAACTTTCTGGAGGAGACCCTTTCTATCTTGGCTTGCACTTGCACCACCTCTTGTTCAAGAAATCTGATCTTTAAGTAAGCTTCTGACAGCTCACCATTCATCTTTTCTATCTCACATTTTGCCTCCCTATGTCTGACCAAGAGGCTCCGGTAATCTTCCTCAGCCTTCTTCATTTTTCTGACAGCCACCTTGGCTAACCTTGCATATTCTCCCGACTTCTCAAGGAGTAATGAGTAGTTTTCTTGAAGATTAGCTGTACTCTCTTCCTCTTCTGCATCTGATTCTTCTACAATTCCAATAGACTTTGAATCAAAATGCTCACCAAGTTCCTTCACAAGTGCACCCAAGTCATCCGAAGAGTCTACATGATTAATGGTCATGAAGGCGGAGTAGTTTCCCTCACCGTCACAGCTCTTTTCCTAGTCAGAATCAGAAGAATCAGAATCACTGAGCGTTGTAACATAAGCCTTCCCTTTTCCCCTCAGAAAATTCTGACACTCCTTTTTTAGATGTCCATGGCCATTGCACTCATAGCACACAATGTCAGAAGAAGGTTGAGAATCCTTTCCTTCTTTTCTCTTAAACTCTTTCTTATCACCTCTTGAAGGAGAGAACTTTCCTCTATTGAACGGTTTCCATTATTCTTCATTTTCAGAAATTTGTGGAAGTTCTTTGCAAGATATGCTACTTCCTTCTCCACTCTATCTTCTTCGGAGGAATCATTTGTTCTTTCGGTGATTGTTTAAAGAGCAAGCGATTTGCTCGTCTTATGGGGAGGCAGTCCCAGCTCATACGTTTGGAGAGACCCGATCAACTCTTGGATTTTAATCTCATCCAAGTCTTTGCTTTCTTCTATGGCTGTAACCTTTGCTCTAAAACTTTCAGGTAGAGACCTCAAAATTTTTCTCACCACCTTAGTGTCTTCAATCTTCTACCCAAGATTAAGTTTAGCAATGACAATTTTATTGAGCTTCCCATAGAATGAATCAAATGGTTCATTATCACCCATCTTGAGTTCTTCAAATTTGGTGGTAAGCATCTGAAGTTTCGTGTCCTTAACTTTCTTTGTACCCTCATAGGTAGTCTCCAAAATCTCCTAAGCTTCCTTGGCTACTGTCATATGAGAAATCCTGTGGAATTCATCAGGGGACACACCACAAAAAATAGTATTTAAAGCTTTACTATTAGCATTGGCTGCTGCTAGAGTTGCCTTATCCCAAGTGGACTTAAGAGCCTCAGGTTTAGTCCAATCTATCTCAACCGCATCCCAAACGGTATCATTGATAGAGCATAAGAATGCTCTCATTCTAACTTTCTAGAATGCATAATTATTCCCATAAAAAAATGGTGGAACATTGAGCGATTGAGACTGGCCCATCTCAACATGGGTCAAGGAACACACTTAGGTATTTAAACCGCAGCAAGTGTACCCGCTCTGATACCAATTGAAAGCTCGAAAATGTGTCGAAAACACACGAGCGGTTTAGACCCCCAAATTAAAATTACGGCTTGGTTGATTTTACACTAACTTAATGATAAGTGTGGAATAGTGTAAACACAAGCGTAAAGGCACAACAACTACTCTAATCCATATTTAAAGTAACACAGCAGTAAAAAGGAAATGAACAAGAGTAGGGAAGAAGGATGCAAACACAGATAACACCGAGACGTTTTATCGAAGAGGAAACCGAAGAACTCGACGAAAAACCTCTCTGCTGCCCTCCAAGCAGAAATCGATCCACTAGACAATCAGTTGGGATACATGGGTTAGCAAAAGACCCTTCAAGCCTAGTCTACCCGATGTACCTAAGCCCTCCAAGCTCCTACTCCAACAAGGCTTCTTGGAACCGTGTCTTGTCCTAATTTTCCGGATCCCGCAACCAGCTCCATGTTGCATCTGCCATTCTAGGCTTCTTCCAATACTTCCCAGCAGCACCAAAACGTCACACAACACTCTCAAGGTGTGGTAAGTGTTTGGGCTATCAACCTCTCAAAGATATAGATAATAGAGAGGGAAAAGTTGAGGAAATACCACAAGCAATTGTATAGAGAAAGGTACGGATGACAATCTCTAATTCACAATGTGTTTGGCTAGGGTTTTCTCTCTGAAGCATTCCTCAACATTTGTGGGTAATGATGGTATATATAGGATAGGTGCAAAATGTGTGAGTCAGTCAGTACAGGCTGGCAGAACAGCTTGTCTCGCGGGTGTCTTGCAGGAAGGCCTTACCCGCGAGATACTCGCGAGAGACAGCTTGTCTCCACTTGGCCTGACCCTTTGCATTCCAGCACATGCAGGGCACATGCTTCATTTCGCGGGAAGCTAGGCCGCGACATACCCGCGAGAATCCTTCAGCCTCCAAATGCTTGAGTCTTCACACACACTCTCTATCACACAACCCTTACAACAAATCCCACAACAAATACAGGGTATACATGATTGATAATAATTACAATCAAATTTGGCACGGACTAAAAGCCAATAAAAACACAGTTGTAAATTACAACTTTACAAGAACGTTTTTTTTAGCTATTTTCCTATTTTGGATCTGCTAATTTCTGACCAAATCAACTTTTATTTAGGGTTTTATTATTTAGTACATTTTTTATATTTTCTATTTTCAATCATGTCTTATAAATAGCATACACTCATTGTAATAGAGGATTATTGAATAAAAATCAGACAAAGGTGAGGCTTTGTTCTTCTTTTGGTTCTTCAAAAACTGTGAACTTATCAAGGATTCTTCCTTGTGGTGTTCAAAATTTATACGTTTGGTTCGTGATTCAATTATAATTGGTAGGTTCTAAAGATTTAGGATTTTATGTATTTAGAACTCTAATGTGTAATGTTGGCAAACCATGATCAAAACAATATGTTTAGTCTTGTTTAGGCTTGCTCAAAGTATGTTTATTTGTAAAACTAGAATCGAGTGATTGCAAATTTATTGGACTAAATCTGTAAGGCTCGATCGATCGAAAATTAGACTCGATCGATCGAACCACGTACAGATTTATTTTTCTGCAGAGTTCCAGTTCAGCCCAAACTCTATTTAAACGTCTTGGGGATCAAGTAAAACACTCCTATTTATAAGGAAAACCCTAGAACGTTTTTGTTACTTTTGGAAGAGAGAGATTAGAGTGCCTCTTGTGCCTCCTTTTATTAGGGTTTTGTACCAAAACCTCTCTAAGTCTTTGTTGCTCATATTTGCTGTTTGTGTAAATCTCTTGTGAGATCTTAGAGGAGCTTTCCTTCACATAAATTTAGAATTTTCAAGGTAAAGATATTATCTACATCTTGATGATCAACAAAGTTGCTACCATTGGAGCTTAAAGAAAAACAAGCGGGGAGCTTGTAGCTGATTGGAGAATCCAAGAAAGATGGAGTCCGTGGATTCAAAGCTTGCACGTGGTCGTGTTAGTAAGTTCTACTGGTGGATAGCATTAGGAAGTCGAGCGGAGAGCTTGTAAGTCCTTTTGTATGAATTTCAATTCTTTCATAGTGGATTCAGGTTTACCTTGAGGATAGTTAGGTCAAATCCTCCCCAGGTTTTTTACCGGTTTGGTTTTCCTAGGTGATCATATCTTGTGTTATTTATTATTCCGCTGCTATATATTCTTGATATGATTGTTTGATTGTTTTAACCTAGAATTGCTTAATTTGACTAAGTAACAACTTGGCTAATTAACTAGGTTAATCAATTTGTTGTTTTAAAGGGTCTAAAACCTAACAATAATCATTGGGTTAAGGTCTATTACTTATACTTTTGGTTCGCGTTTCACTTATAAACGTTGGGTCAGGGTTCTATCAAAATCTGAATTTTAGCTTTCTTAAGCAAATATTCCAATATTATTTGTTGGGTCTCAAAGCGTGTCAATTGAGGTTCACATCAAGACAACTCCACAAGGTTTTAACTTTCATCATTAGGAACCTAATAATAACCAATTGAATACAAATTATAAGGATTTAAGCATTTTGATACAATAGACAAAAAATGTAGGCAATATAAGAAACTGGATTTTAATTAAAACTCATAACATTCCAAACTTAGAACTAATAATAAGCATAATTTTGCAACCATTACATTTCCCATTACCAAAAACACATGCACAAAGCCGCTAAATAGATTCTTTGAAAATGAATTGCAGAATAACTACCTTAGGGAAATAGATGGCTAGAATAGCCAGAGTAGCGTGCTCAAGAACCACTCCAAGGACAGTTGGACTTCAACGAAGACAAACAACAAGCAGTTGATTGACACCATCTATTGCTTTTAGAATATTTCAAAGCATAGTGTTGGTTTCAGAGAATAGTGTGGGCAGTAGTGGGGAAAGAGATTTGTGGGTTTTAGGGTAATCCAACAGACCAAGCCTGCTCTTGTCAAAACTGGTAAGGCGGAGCTATGGCTATGCTAGAGGCACACTCGGGGTTGAGAGGAGCGTTAGGGAGAGGGAGGTAGAAAGACAAAAACCCCTGGTGGAAGTGAGAGAGTGAGAGAAAAAGAAGAGAGGAGAGAGAGTTTTTCTGAAATTATTTGGGGTAAACTGTTGCTAAATGAAAACTGAAAAGAGAAGAGAAATATACAGGAGAAATTGAAGCACACGGATTGCCAGCTTGGACAGATAACGTGTCAATATTTTGAGCATTGGATTTAGTCCATGGCTAATATTAAAGCTATTGCACCTGTGCAATACTCTAGGTATTGCACGGGATCTCAGTCCAAATATAAGAACGATGTAGTCAGATTATTCAATGATATGCAGGAAACAATGGAGCCAGGAATTTTATCCAAGCCCAAATTAATACCAGGCTAAATTACACGTTACACGTTACACTTTTAACTTCTTTTTTCTTATATATCTATTTTTTTTACATGAATAAATATTTTCTTCTCAATAAAAAACAATGAATAAAGAAGATTTTGAACTTCATGTGATTCGTGAATAAAGATTTTAATTTTTTTAATAAAGATTTAAAAAATCACTTGTCAAAGGGAAAAATAAATAAAAACTAGATGCTGACTAATGAGGAAATAATAAAGCAATTGTTGATATGAACAAATAACTTTTTTTTTCTTAGAAAAAAATAACAAATAAATAACTTATTTGTTCTTACTTAAAAAATTACAATTTTGTGCGCCATCTGGAAACCATGAACCGCTTTTAAGCCCAATTTTTATGGTATTGCATATGATATGATATTCTTTTTTTTTTTTTTTTTGCTCTAACTCATTTAACTTAAAAAAAAAATAAAAAATAAAAAATAAAAAAAAAACTTTCCATTCATTTTTCAACATAGTCTTTGGATCCATCTTCTTTCAATCCACACCAATAAATCTTTAAAAAACAACGTTTTATTGTAATTTTACTAATCTCAAATTTGAAAACACTTTTTAAAAAAAGTTATTGAAAAATTGTTTATAAATATTTGGGTAAATTGCAAATTACACCCCTAAAATTTGGAGGTGATTGGATTTTATACCCTGAAATTTCAGAATTTGGATTTTACTCCCTGAAGTTTGGTGATATTTGGATTTTACACCCTAACGTTTTAGAATTTGGATTTTATCTCCTATATTTTAGAAGTGCTTGGATTTTACTCCCTAAAATTGTGGAGTGTTTGAATTTTACACCCTAAAGTTTTAGAATTTTGGAGTGTAAAATCCATACAACCTAAACTTTAGGGGGTAAAATCTAAGTTCTGAAACGTCAGGGTTAAAATACAAACACCCCAAACTTCAGGGGGTAAAATCCAAATTCTAAAATTTCAGGGTGTAAAATCCAATCACCCTAAACTTTAGGGATATAATTTGCAATTTACCCTAAATATTTTTTTCATGGTTTATGTTAGGTTCTAAAGACTTAGGATTTTATGTATTTAGAACACTAATGTGTATTGTTGGCAACCCATGATCAAAACAGGTTGTTTAGTCTTGTTTTGGCTTGCTCAAAGTTGTGTTTTTATGTAAAGTTGGAATCGAGTGGCTGCAGAAGTATTAGTTACTTTCGGTCTGGCTCGATCGATTGAAAATTAGACTCGATCGATCGAAAGTCGGCCAGAACGTTTTTCTGCAGAATTCCAACTCAGCCCAAACTGTATTTAAACGTCTTGGGGTTCAAGTAAAACTCTCCTATATATAAGGGAAACCCTAGAACGCTTTTGGAATTTCAGAGAGAGAAATTAGAGTGCCTCTTATGCCTCCTTTTATTATGGTTTTGTACCCAAACCTCTTTAAGTTTTTGTTGCTCATATTTGCGGTTTATGTGAATCTCTTGTGCGATCCTTGAGGAGCTTTCCTTCACATAAACTTAGGGTTTTCAAGATAGAGATATTATCTACATCCTGATGATCAACAAGGTTACAGCCATTGGAGCTTAAAGAAAAACAAGCGGGGAGCTTGTAGCTGATTGGAGAATCTAAAAAAGAAGGAGTCCGTGGATTCGGAGCTTACACGTGGTCGTGTCAGTAAGTTCTACTAGTGGATAGAATTAGGAAGTCAAGCGGGGAGCTTGTAAGTCCTTTTATATGAACTTCGGTTCTTTCATAGTGGATTCAGGTTTGCCTTGAGGATAGGTGGGTAAAATCCTCCCTAGGTTTTTACCGTGTGGTTTCCTGGGTGATCATATCTTGTGTTATTTATTATTCCGCTGCTTTATATATCTTGATATTATTATTTAATTGTGTTAACCTAGATTTGCACGAATTGGACTAAGTAAATCACTTGGCTAATTAACTAGGTTAATCTAATTATTGTTTCAAGGGGTCTAAAACCCAACAAGTGGTATCAGAGCGGGTAGCTCTTCTGTTGTAGATCTTTTGATCTCTGAGCTGATCCTTGACCCCTGTTGTCATGGACAATTTGAAGTGTCTTTCTGATCATGTTTCTGCTCATGCTTCTGTTGACTTTTTTGATACTTTTGAAACTCTTCGTAAGGAATTATCTAAATCTTTGAAAATTTCTAAGAAATTCAAGGAAGAGTTAAAATTGGCTAATCTTAAAAAAGAGGAATTACTTGTTAGATTAGATGAATCTAATAAAAAGAATGAATTTTTGAGAAATCAAATTTCCTCTCAAGATGAGAAGATGAAAAGCTTGGAACAAGAGTTAGCTGAGTCTAAAGCTAAACTTGAAAATTTGATTAGTACCAAGCCTGCTGATGATAACAGAAATGTTTCTGTTTCTCTTAAGCCTAAAACTGAGAAAGTTTATATCACTCCTTTTAAGAGGAATAATAAAGAAAATGCTTATTATGCTAGGTTAGACAAAGGAAAAAGTTCTGATGTTAACACTGAAGTTTCTAAACCTAAGTCTAAACCTACTATTAGAGAGCATAATAAATCTGTTTTTGTGCCTACCTGTTACCTTTGTGGTATTGTTGGTCATATTAGACCAAATTGTTCTTTGTTGAGGCAAAAACAAAAATCTGAGACTAGATTTGCTATTAGGATACTGATATTCCTAAATTTGTTCCTGTTTGTCACTTTTGTGGTGTCTCCGGTCACATTCGTCCTAATTGTCATAAGTTGAAATTTAAGCATTCTGTATGTCAATCTAGGATATGTGATGATATTTCTCCTGCCATAAGTCCATATAAATTGTTTCATATGTTTTTGAAAAATTTTAGCTTGTTGGCTTGTGAAAGGAATTTGCAGGATTTTAGTCTGTCTCAGAAGATTAGTGTAATTCCTCAAATACACTCTGCTTCTCATGGATTTTCACCTACAAAGCCGAAGACTCGTGCTATATGGGTAAGAAAAGATCCTTTAAAGTGAGTGTTGCTGACTTGTCCCTGTTTTAATTCTTTCTATTGTTTGTGGACATGTCTTGTTTCTGTTTTTGGTTGTTTTGTTTTTTCTAGGTTGTTTTTTTTTTATTATTAAAAAAAATCCAAAAACATTGAAAATTTTCAAAAAAACAAAAATATTTTATTTTGTGTCTTGTTTTATTTTCTTGAGGATTACATGAGTTTTAATATCGCTCTTGATTTAGAACATGCTTGACATTGTGGTGAAACTTGAATAGCATGTGTTATAAATGTGTTAAGCTATTTTTGACTTTATGTACTAGTTTGTACATGTATTCATGAGTTAATTAAGAAATTGATATTTCTTGTTTGTGTACCCTCTATAGCTTAGTTAAGCACCGTCATGCATTGCATTTGCATTGTTCATTTAGCATAATATGTGCTTTTTGTTTTTTGTCATCATTTTTTTAAAAATATCAACAAGTGGTTATAAAGTTTGTTAAAACCAAAAAGATTTTTGTGTTTTGTATTATAGATCTTGGTTTTATAATCAAGGATTGATCATATTATCTTTACATAACATGTTTATGTTCCTTATTTAGCTTGGATGAGCTTACTTTATTGCACTTTACTAGTTGAAGCTTTGTAGTGCATGTTGTGTGGGAAAGATGTTTATGGTGTTAATCACTCTGTCTTAATCTTGAAGTCATATGTTTTTGACTGTTGGACTTGATCCTTTTGAGAAAGGTATAAATAACCATCTCACCACTATTCACTAGCCAATCATGAACACCTTAGTGCATATCATAAGATTTTGTGCTCGAGAAAGTGTAGCACATGCACAAAAAGAACATAAGGTGTAGCATCGGTTTAATTGTTTAATGTTTAAAATTGGTGTGTACTATTAGGCTTGATGCCAAATTCACCTAATTAAAATTGGTATGTATATTATGAGGCAAAAATACAAGAAACTTACATGATTGCAAGCTTATGTTCTAGGAGATGTGAGAGTTATAGGATGTAACTCTTTAGGTGATAGTCTCTTTTAAATTCTATGTGATGAATTTTGTAGATTTTGTGATTGATTGCTATTCACATATCACCTTATATGTATCTTAAGCTTTTGCTAATTGCACACACTACACAAGTTACTTTTTGCTAAACTTGGTACATTATATTGTGTGTGATTTTGTTGTGGCCATCCAAGATTAAAAGTTCCTTGATCTTAATGCAAAATGTGTTTCAAGTTTGAGAAATTGGAAATTCTAGAGCTTGAATGTACCCGAATTGGGGATTTTGTTCAATTAGGTTGAAATTGATGAAATCGGCTTGTTGTTTTGATGAAATTAGGCTTTATAATCTATGTGCTGTGTTTTGTAATGCTTAATTCATCAATTTGTTTAAAAATTTTAACAAGTTGTTTTCAATTTTGGGGTTTTTGTTAGAAATTCTATGCTCAAGCCAATTTTGTTAATTTGAACTTAAATTGAACTAAGTTTTACTGCATTAGAGCATGCATCATGACATATTTTTTCATGCATCTTTTATGTTTAGGATTCACATGCATTACATTGATTTTTGTATCCATCTTGCAGTTTTGCAATCATATCTCTCATTGTTTTCACACATTGCATGCATACACTTTGCTACATTGGGTACTCAACTTGATCAAAAAATTGATTGATTAATTTTTAAGCTATGTACTTTCTAGTATATGTCTTTTTTATGTGTGAATTGTAGAAAATATTTTTCTTAATAGATATGATGGATAATCAATGTGCAAATATTTTCTCTACTCATGCAACTGTTTATGGGTCACATAGTGCCATGTTTGCATTTTATTGAAAGAGATAATATTTTTTTTCTTCATGTGTATCATCACTTTAGTTTTTAACTTTGATTTGTGTTTTTTTCCCCACCCCTTTTAAAACTTGGTTTGTGTCTTTTTATTTATCCCCACCCTTTTATTTTTCCCTAAAACTGTTTTCTCCAAAACTTGTTTTGTTTTTCCTATTTTTATAGGGGGAGAAATTTTTTTAAAACCTTTGTGGTTCTTAGGGGGAGTTGTTGCTCTTCATAGGGGGAGTTATCTCTATTTTCTCTTACTCTGTTGCATATGTTTTCTGTCTACCTTCTGATTAGGTAGTCTTTGTCAATACGTGACAAAAAAGGGGAGACATAGACAACCTGTTTGTTTTGTTTAGGGGGAGAAATATAAAAACTTTTTGATGTATCTAACTTAGGGGGAGAGTTAGAATTTATTTTGATATATATGTTTCTTGATTCACTGCTCATTGATTTATCTTTGAGTTCTTCATGATATATGTCTTTGTTTTGTGTTTTGTGAAGTCAAGTATTTATTTTTGTTTACTTGTATTTTCCACACATGCGTTTATGCATTTTGTTTAGTGTTTCAGGAATATACAGATTGATTCGATTTGGCTGCTGTCTACACTTGCAATTGATGGATAGTAGTTAGGATTTAATTGTGTTCTATGAGCATTACTTTTTGTAAAGGGCTTTTATTTGTAAACTTTGAGCTTTTAGTTGTGTTTTGTCACGGATTGCCAAAAGGGGAGTTTGTTAGGTTCTAAAGACTTAGGATTTTATGTATTTAGAACTCTAATGTATATTATTGGCAAACCATGATCAAAACAGGTTGTTTAGTCTTGTTTTGGCTTGCTCAAAGTTGTGTTTTTATGTAAAGTTGGAATCAAGTGGCTGCAGAAGTATTAGTTACTTTCAGCCTGGCTCGATCGATCGAAAATTAGACTCGATCGATCGAAAGTCGGCCAGAACGTTTTTCTGCAAAATTCCAACTCAGCCCAAACTCTATTTAAACGTCTTGGGGTTCAAGTAAAACTCTCCTATATATAAGGGAAACCCTAGAACGCTTTTGAGATTTCAGAGAGAGAAATTAGAGTGCCTCTTGTGCCTCCTTTTATTAGGGTTTTGTACCCAAACCTCTCTAAGTCTTTGTTACTCATATTTGCGGTTTATGTGAATCTCTTGTGAGATCCTTGATGAGCTTTCCTTCACATAAACTTAGGGTTTTCAAGGTAGAGATATTATCTACATCTTGATGATCAACAAGGTTACAGCCATTGGAGCTTAAAGAAAAACAAGCGGGGAGCTTGTAGCTGATTGGAGAATCTAAGAAAGAAGGAGTCCGTGGATTCGGAGCTTGCACGTGGTCGTGTCAGTAAGTTCTACTGGTGGGTAGCATTAGGAAGTCAAGCGGGGAGCTTGTAAGTCCTTTTGTATGAACTTCGATTTTTTCATAGTGGATTCAGGTTTGCCTTGAGGATAAGTGGGTAAAATCCTCCTCAAGTTTTTACCGTGTGGTTTCCTGGGTGATCATATCTTGTGTTATTTATTATTCCACTGCTTTATATATCTTGATATGATTATTTAATTGTGTTAACTTAGATTTGCATGAATTGGACTAAGTAAATCACTTGGCTAATTAACTAGGTTAATCTAATTGTTGTTTTAAGGGGTCTAAAACCCAACAGTTTATTTCTTTTTCTTTCAAATGAATAATTTATCAACATGGATAATTGCATTTTCTCCTTAGATAATACCATAATAAGCAAATTATAGCTTGCCCTTGAAAAAAATTAGGATTTAAATTTACTCAAGATAGTTTTTTTTTTTACCCAAGATAGGTTTTTTTTTTTTTTTTTTTTTTTTGGAAACATACTAAATATGTTATCACTGGAGAAGATATGAATATGGTAAAATAAAATATTTGTAGAAACTGGATGCTAATACTCTTAATATATGGGGAATGTACCGATTTGCCTAATCGGTGTCAAACCTAACTTTCTAAGATAGTATTCTATTTATTTATGTGCCAAATTTATAGTTATTCACTTAAAAATTAACATAACATAAAAATAAAATGTCGATTGTTAGAAAACTGGAAATGAAGGGTGGTGAAGCCATGAAAATTGAAGAAAGGAGAATGAGTCCCCTGCACTGCCATCAAGGAATTCGTCAGTGTGCAACCTCCACCGCCCAATGGTTTGCAACATTTTTGTTCTCTAATCAATTTATAGCTTGTTTGGATGAAAGGGGAATAGAAAGGAGTAAAGTAGAGGGAGGGAGAGTAAATTAAATTATCTTGTTTGGATTTTTTTAAGGGAGGAAGGGGGGGGGGGGGGAATTTGGAGGGGTTCTAATTACTTCTAACCCCTCATTTTTTATTTCTCCAAATTGGAGAGATTTGGAGGGAAAGTAGAGTATAAAAACGTTTCACCAAATGAATTATCAAATTTACCCTTACCATATTAACAAAATTATAAACTATGAAAAGACTAATTATTTCCCTCCCTTACTTAATTTTAAAAACATCCAAACAATGTGGAGGATAACAATTCTCCTCTACTCTCCTCCCCACTACTCTCCTCCCATCTACTCCCCTCTCCCTCCAAACTTCCAAACATAGCATTATAGATTTAGATGAGTCTGCATCTCCATATTAACTATTAATGAAAATAAAAAATTTTGTCAACTTTTATTTGTTTACCAAAATATAATAACTATGGTACAATTTGCATGTTACCAATAGATCGAATGATTTTACAACGGAAGTATAATGAATCTCTAGTTATAAGCTTTTTAGAAACTCCTTGTTCTTTAGGTTCTTAGAATGTTCTTCATATTAAAAAGCTTCTAAGTTGAAGTTTTTTGTGGCTTTAGAGGCTTCAATCCATAGAATTTCGATAATATAGGATTTTTAAAAAGTTTTTGGAGCATTTTAAAGCTTGATTTTACTAAACTTTATTGCTTGGAAGAACAATTTGAATGAATACTCTTTAAATATTCTTCAAATGATTTTAAGACAAAATTTTCAGAGCTTTGACGGTTGAAAAATTAGTGATGAATGAGTTAGTGATGCTCTCTATTTATAGTGTTCTTCTCAATATAAATCCCCCTCTAAGTCAACCTCTTTGAAGATGAGTAGTTACTTTTGATTAGCTTAAAATTAAAGAGTTCCACTAGGGCTATTGATAACTAGTCGCTAACCCGTATTATGCACAGAAACCTACCTATTTGTGAGGTAGACTAAAATAATTTTATAAAATCTTAAATTGATTAAGAAACTACACCATTGTATGATTTGCTCTTGTATGACTTCAATTTGTGTTACTATTTGATGAAGAAGCCATTGCTAGAACGTGCAATGGCTTACAAAAGAAAATAACTCAAAGAATTATTATATTAAAACTTTTGAAAGACCAAAAAATATTAAAGAATCAGAGCTTAGAAATTATTGAAACAAAACAAAATATATACAACTAAACAATAAAGAAATATAAGAGAAAGATGAGGTACACTCAAAAGAATAATCCATGGTTCTAACTATTAAAATGAATAAAAAAATTCAAAACTTACAAATTATAGATAATATATATATATATATATATATAAGATAAAGATGTGTTATAGATAATATATATATATATATATATTATCTATAATATATATATATATATATATAGATGTGTGTGTGTGTGTGTGTGACTACACAACAGAGAAATATAAGATAAAGATGTGTTACTATCAAAAGAATAATTCAGATGTTAAAACTTTTAAAAGGCCAAAAAATATTAAAGAATCATAAGATTTACTTCCTATAAATTTTTGAAACAAAACAAAATGTATATGATTACACAATAGAGAAATATAAAAGAAAAATTGATTACCTTCAAAAGAATAATACTTGGTATGGTCATTGAAATCTAATCAACATGTTCAAATATTGCAAAAACTAACACAAATTCAGATGTTAAAACTTCCAAAATGCCAAAAAATATATATAATTAAAGAATAAGTTATTGAAACAATTCAAAAAATATATATGACTATTCAAAAGATAAATAAAAGAAAAAGAAAAAAGTACTCTAACCCATAAAATAATAAGTTTTAAATTTAATGGGTCTAAACTTTAAACGATGAAAAAAAAATCATATACAGTCACAAGTGTAGGACTCGGTGGTTCATGTACGAAAATCACTTTTTAAAAAATTTATGAAAAGTAGAGGAAAAAAAAATACAGAAGAAGAGCTCATACCTCTACTCAGCTTTTAAAAAAAATTATTGGGATTTACACAGCTTTTATGGTATTTATGATTAACCTTCCAGATTTAGAGAGAGACAATTATGAAGAAGAATACTATTCTTTTGCGATAGAGATGGTGAAACAATTCGGGAGCTTATTTTTCAGCTTGACATATCTATTTGTTTCTATCAAAAGGCTTGAAGATGTTATTTGATTAAACCTATATGCATAATAATATTTGAATTAAATAATTAACCACTAAAATAAAGTCAAGAATTCAACTTTGATTTAGCTTGATGAGTAATTTATAGAGTAAATAAAAATTCCACTTACTCATCCAAAAAGAAAAATGATGTTATTTGATTAAAGGTCGGTAATTATCTTTTTCTTTTCTTTTTTTCAAGTTTTGTAATTTGTATATGTTGATACATGAATTGAAGACTGATTGCCAATGTACATTACACTTTGGATGAAGTTTAATTTGACACTGTACCTTTTCAAAGTACTCTGATTACTAATTAGAAATTGATTATTTTGCAGTGTATTAGAAAACGGTACTTCTCATCTCGTTTTTTGATTCTTAAATCTTCATAAGTAAGAAATTTTCATATATTTTGAGAAATAACATATGAGTTTGAGTTTAGGTTGGATTTATTAGCGAGATAGAGTTTCATCCTTGTTAAGGTTAGATTTTAGCTGTTGATGAAGATTAGTCCTCCTCCGGTTGAAGTTGATATTGTTAATTATAAAAAGTTAAATAATTTTGTTTAAAAAAATGATAATGATGTAGTAAGCTCTGGAGAGGTCAACAAAAAGTAAAAGACATCGGTTATATATATATATATATATATAGATTACCTCTGAACCTATTTCTTTTGTTAAAAGTAAATATTGACCATAAATATCCAAATTTAACTGAGAGACTTGTTTTTATTTTGTGGGCTAATGTGACATGTGGCAATTTTATTTGTCAATGTGATGTCAACTTGAATGACACATATCACTATTTAATTTGTTATTTTTAGTATTTTATTTAATTAATTTAGTGACACATGTAAATTTAGTATTGATTACTAAATTTTTAATTGTAACTAGTTTTCTTTTTTCTTCCAAAACCTTCTCCCCCATCCTATTGTTGTAAATATTGAATTTTTCTTTTTCTTTTATTATTTTTTTTTAGAGAGTTTCAACCTATGGCGTCCGCTCCTAATGAGGATCTTTATCATCAGACCAAGATACCAATTGGTTTTTGGTTGAACCCCAGATCTGTTATTCAACCATCAGAGACTTTACCAGTTGAGCTAATTGGAACCTACTTTTTTTACTTTTTTTTTTTTTAAGTTTTGGTAAAAAAGGTTTACCACAAGATTTAATTTGTGTAATCTAAGTTTTTAAATTAATCACTTTTATTTTTCACTAACAATAAGTATGAGTGGAGTGATTCAAAGTTCAAACCCATGTTCTCCCATTAGGAAGAATCAATGACAGAATCAGAATATTAGTCCAGGGGCAAGAATAAAATAAAAGGTCAATGGCAACATTAATTCTAACAAATTAATTAATATAAGTAAAAGCACTAAATTAATTACGCAAAAAATTTTGATTGACATAGAAAAATAATGTAAATATAAATTACTAGCCTCATCACACACGCTTCGTGTGTACACTGAGGTTTTTTTTTTTTTTGTTAGTTTAATGTTATAATGTTTAAGAGTTAGGTGCTTGGATATACACCACTGTCAGTTTCTTTAAGACCTTCTCTCCTCTCCTCATGTCTGTGTATGTATTAAAATACTTAGTATTCTAAAATAAAAAAAAAAAGTGAGATAAAGATAGTGTCCAGATTTTTAGAATAATTCTCTATGTGATTTAAAAAAAAAAAAAATTATTTGTGCACGGGCTTAAAGTTTGAAATTTTGAATTTAAAATAAAAAGTGGTAATTCAGATAAAGAAGATAAAGGAAAAAGCATGTGAATTTTTTTTTTTCTTTAAGTTATTTGTACGTGGGTTTAAAGCTTGAAAAATAATTTTAAAATAAAAAGTGGTAATTCAAATAAAGAAGATAAAGGAAAAAACCTAAAACTTAGGAACAATAAATTAATCTTTTAACCAGTTTGTTGTTTTTAATTTAAAATTATTTAACTAAAAGATAGGGATATTTTAGAGAGTTTAAGAATTTGTGTGAAGGTATTTTATTATGCAAAATGTTGAAAACCAAACGGGGAATCCTATTATTAATAGTATAAATAATTTATTTTTTTCATGCCTAATGTTAGAGTTAAGACTTTGTATAATCATTGTTATTGTAAGGGCACGTTTTTCTCCCAAAGCCCAAATGAAATGGTCAATGGCTCAAAGAGCCCAAAACAATGAATTTGTAGAAAGTTGGCTTGAAACTGAACTTTCAATGAGTTAGATGGACAACTATCACGGTAGGCTAATTGTTATTGGAAAGCATAAACAAATAGTTTGGACAAGAAAAGTCCTTCTCGGCCAAGTTTGAGAAAGGTTGTTCTTATGTATATTTCTCTTAGACTTATACAAAACTACAATTTTTGAGCGTACAGTAATTTTTCTACAGATTATCTGATGATCCCTTTGCAATGGGATCTTTCTTCTTTATATTCACCTTCCTTACTTCATCTTCGCCCTCCACGTGTAGATCAAATGGTTGGCTTTGATACTTGTCCTATTAGCCCCTTCTTGAAGATTTTGTGAGTAGCTGTAAGGCTAAATGTTACTGTTCAGGTATCATCTCCACATTAATGCGGCCAGGAAGTTAGCTGTAGAGCATTCAATACGATGGTACTAGCTTTCTTCTCGGATATTTCCCAACTCTTTTTTGTCTTATCCCCACCCAATGCTTCTCCTTACTAGTATGATCGTCTGTTGCCTTCTTTTTTATGAAAGCTTGGACTTACAACCTCTACTCTATTTAGCCAAGGAGGTACTTCTCCTTGGAAAACATTTCCAATTCCTCATAACCAAACTCCTTCCACGAACCATTGTCTTATAGACCTTCGTCATTATTACCTGTCCTCGGATTACTTGATGTCCTCAGACATAGCCCACGGCCCAATACTCATATTTGGGCCCTTTATCCCTACAATAGCCCTCGAAATTCCACTCTTTTACTCCTCGGGAAAAAAGGGGATTTCGATTTCCTGGCGATTGCCCTCCTTATTCTTATGTCATTTCTTTCTGTGCAAGTGTCTTTTCAACTACAAAAGAGGCAAACTCCTGACATTTCAGCATTTGGGATGCTCCAACATTTATTTCATTTGGCGCCCTATCCCCCACATCCCACGGTGTGATGGAAATCCTACGGTGGAGGAAATTTATGGGGATTTGGGCGGGAAATCTCCCGCTCACTTTTCCACTCCTTATATATATTGCTCAAAGATTCTAGATGTTCCACTTTTTGCATCTTCAACTTTCAAGAACTAGTTTGAGGAGCCCTTCTTTATTCTAGTAAGTTACCCTTAGTGTTTCTTTTTAGATTTAGAACCTTTTCTTCATTAGCCTCCCTAATTTCACCTCATCACCCTAATACCTTCAATTATTTTTCACATAGGTAGATTCGCTAGTTTAGTAGACACCCTAGAAGGTATAAAGAGTTTTAAAGCCTGTTAATGTATTCCACTTGGGGTTTCCATCAAGTATTGCCACCGAGGGGAGTGGCATGCCATGAGGCAAGAGGGAGGAGTAGTAATCCCTATGATTGCCTTTATAGAAGGAGGGATGAGAATTATCATGGGTAGAGTGACTAGGGACTACCTTATTGCTCACAGACTTTCTCCCACCCAATGTGCCCCTAATGTGTTTAGGATTTTAGATAGCGTAGATGCTCTTAACGAAAAGATGGGTGTGAACCTCACCCATCATGACGTTAACTGGATCTACAATTGTCAACACCTCAAAGGCCAAGGATATTATTTGAAAACTAGGGTCCTTATAGTCAGGCTAATATCGTGTCTCCTCAATACCAACAAGGGTATGGACAATGACTTCCTAATTGTCTTAGGGGAGTGGCATGATGGACTTCATTGCCCAGCACAAGATGGGACACCAGGTGGGATGTTTAGGTTTAGGCTAACTATTCTAACAATACCCCTTTTTTTCACTAACACTTTTTACGCTTACTTCTTCTATTTTCATTTGTAAATTGATTCTTATTTACTTACTCGTGTTGTATTCTAACAATGTTTTTACTTTTGATGAATTTGCAGATAAATACTCTGCAATCCCCAACCTTAACCTCATTAATGAGCCTAACCTAACCCAGATACTCAAGGCCAAGATTTTTGTCCACACCGATGGACAGCTTAGAGTGGCCCATATTATCCTCGGCTACGATCCCATCTCCACCAGCTTCCAAGCCCTAAAATATGTGATAAAGGCGAAGGACCTACGGTTGTAGCAGATTAACATTACAATACCAGGATTTCTCACTGGTCCTCTTCCCGAAGGCACACAACCAGTGGAGTTACCCTTTCAGCGTGCTGTCGAGGAAGAAGCAACCCCTTCTCAACCAACTCTTGAAGACATAGCCAAAGTAGTGGAGGTTTCAGACTCCAAGAAGGATTTTGAAGGTTTAACTAGCCTCAGTCTCCAGAACCTTGAAGCACTAACTTCAACCATCTTCCTCCTGTACAAGTGAGAAGTGTCCAAGAAGCCCCTAGTGTCCCTGACGCAATGATGCTTCAACGCAAGTCCAAGACAAGTCTTCTGGAGTCTCACGTAGAAGGCACCGTGGTCAAGGTGGCCATCCAAACCAAGCCTCCTACTCTCCTTCCCACCTAAACTTCCTAACTTGATCATGCGAATAAGAAGAGGAAGAGGGATCGAAAAGGCAAAGAGATAGTTGAGGAGGGAGAGGTTATCCCTATCAAAGAGCCGGAGCCCCAGAAAGGAGCCAAAGTAGCGAGGGTTACTCAGACAAGGTCTTCTAGTGAAGGGGACATTGTGGAGAGGGGGCATGATCGCCGCTCTAGGGTCCAGACCTGGAACCCTCCCTTGGTGCTGAATGGATCTCCTCTTCCCTTGGATTCTTCTATCAGGGACTTTCAGAAGGGGAAGGCAGGATATGTGGCAAATGCCTTAGAGCAGCCACTGCTGCCGCCTGATGAAATGGCCGACTTGAGGACCATAAAGAAACACAAGGTCTTTCTAACTCTGAAGAGAGATCTTGCGTTGGTAAGTTTTTTTTTTTTTTTTTTTTTTTTAAACTAAGTGTTCCAATTATTTTATCTCATCATTTCCTTCTCTTTTCTTTTCTTTTCTTTTTTCTTTTTTTCTTAAGGCTATTCAAGTTGCGCATGTGGCCGAGGAGTTGGTGACTAACTCCCACAGGCAAATGAAGGAGGAGAAGGGATGGTGAATAGCTGCCATAGAGGCCTTTACTCTGGCCGAGCAGAGGATAAAGGACCTCAATACAAAGCTGACTAAGGCCACTCAAGAAAAGAAGAGTGCTGAGGCTGCTCTGGAAGGAGCTGAAAGGCAAGCAGAAGGCTAATGTAAATAACTGCGTCAGACTGAGGATTAGCTTGCTATTGCTAAGGAGCAAATAGAGGCTCTAAAGAAAAAATTGGAAGAGGCAAAAGAGTCTGTAAAAAAGGCCAAGCAAGCTAGGTACGAGGTAGGGGTGGCCGAGACAGAGGAACACTTGAAAGCCCAGGTCACTAGGGTATGCAGAAGTTATTGCCTCCTAGTGTGGAATGAAGCATTAAACCAAGCTGGGGAGGATGCTTCATCCCCAGTTATGAGGGCAGAGAATGCCTATTACCCCTCAGCCCTTCGCACATCTGGTCCCTCAAGCTCTCAGCCTAAGGTTGTTCCCTAAGCCCCTGAATCCAATCAAGCTACTTCTACCAATGTTGGTTCTTCCTTTACTGCTCCCCCTAAGAAAGCCGAGCAAGCTAGCGCCCTAGAAACAGAGAAAGAACCAACCCATGGGACAGCCCCTAAGATTGTAAAGCTCCTTCCTGCATCCAAGGATTCATCCAAAGAGAAAGGCACTTCTTAGAGCCAGGAGCTAGTATTAGTCTCCTTCCCCTTCACAACCAAGGAAGATCCAAAAGGCAAGGGCGTTGCCCAAGTAGCAGTGCCTAAAGTGCCTACAAATACTACAGGAAAAGCTAATCTCCCTCCTCCTTAAACCAAATAGGACTCTAGTTATATTTAGTTGTTTTCCCTTCCATGTATTTCCATTCCACTTTGTTATTGTACTTGTGTTGTATTTATTTTTATTTTTTAAATATGTACTTCTTGGCCTTTTCAAGGCCTTATTTAATGAAAAGCAGTAAATTCCTTTACATCTCATTATGCTGGTGTAAAGTCAAACATTATTTCTCACATAATCAGTACTTAACTAACATAAGCGTAACTTATAAGACTCTCTTTATGAAATGTAACTAGCAATGTAATAGGATAACCTTTACTAGCCTGTAACACTTGGCAACCTGTAATTTAACTTAAAAATATGCTTTATGTACCTGAGATAAGTAGCTCAAAGGACTATGTGTACTTCGATTCCCTTCTTAACTTCAAACAATGATGAAGCACCTACCTATCCAAGGCATACGATCCTAGGAGACTATCACACTCCAGACTTCATTTAGCATTCTATTTAACAATAGATTCAGGTAGTTGTAGGTGTCAATTTACCCAAGATATGTGGTCCGAGGAACTAAGCACTACCAAGGTTTTATTTAACACTTAGATAAATAATGAATAGTGTTAATTTACCCAAAGCATGTCGTCCTAGGAGCCAAGCATGACCAAGGTTCTGTTTAACACTTAGATAAATAATAAACAGTGTTAATTTACCCAAGGAATGTGGTCCGAGGAGCCAGGCATGACCAAGGTTCTGTTTAACACTTAGATAAATAATGAATAGCGTTAATTTACCCAAGGTATGTGGTCTGAGGAATCAGGTATGACCAAGGTTCTATTTAACACTTAGATAAATGATGAACAGTGTTAATTTACCCAAGGCATGTGATCCGAGGAGCAAGCCATGACCAAGGTTCTGTTTAACACTTAGATAAATAATGAATAGTGTTAATTTACCCAAGGTATGTGGTCCGAGGAGCCAGGCATGACCAAGTTTTTGTTTAACACTTAAATAAATAATGAACAGTGTTAATTTACCCAAGGCATGTGGTCCAAGGAGCCAGGCATAACCAAGATTCTGTTTAACACTTAAAGGAATGGAGCACACAACATGTAATATTATAAACCAAAATGTGGCAGAGATTGCCTTTCATTAATAATAATACCTTTGTAGGTTATTTACATTCTAAGGGCGTGGTACAACATTTTCGTCTAAATCTTTTAGAAAATAAGCACCTATACCAACTATCAAGGCAATATGATATGGCCTCTCCTAGCTAGGCCCCAACTTTTCCTATGTTGGGTTTTTTGCAGTATCCACAAATTTTCTTAATACCAAGTCACTAGGTGCTAAAGGCCTTGCCCTTATGCTAGTATCATACCCCTGTTTGAGTTTCTATTGATAATATGCTAGTTGAACCATGGCAGATTCTCTTCGTTCCTCAACCAAGTATAGACTTTTTGCTAATAGCCTATCATTGTTGTCTGGAGTGAACAAGCTTGTCCTTAGTGTTGGAAATCTAGTCTCTAGAGGGATCACAGTCTCGGAGCCATAAGTCATTGAAAAGGGTGTTTCCCTAGTTGATCGACGAGAAGTAATTTGATGTGTCCAGAGAACATGTGGTAGCTCTTCCACCTATCTACCCTTTGCCTCGTCCAATCTCTTTTTAAGCCCATTCACTATAACCTTATTAACAACCTCGGCCTGCCTATTCCTTTGGGGATAGGCTGAAGTGAATATCTGTTCCTAATACCTAATTCACAACAGTACCTCCTGAAAGCTTTACTATCAAATTGAAGTCCATTATCTGAGATGAGGGTGTGAGGAATTCCAAACCTTGTGACAATGTTTATCCATACAAACTTCTTTGCATTCACATCTCTAATGTTGGCTAGTGGCTCGGTTTCTACCCATTTTGTGAAGTAATCATTGCCAACCAGAAGCCATCTTTTGTTTCCTGCAGCCTTAGGAAATGGTCCTACAATGTCCAAGCCCCATTGAGCAAATAGCCATGAGCTAGACAGAGGATTGAGGACACCTCTTGGCTAATGAATGTTTGGAGCAAATCTCTAGCATTGATCACACTTCTTCACTTACTCTTGTGCCTCTTTTTGCATACTTGGGCACCAATATCCCTAGGTAAGGGCCCTATGGGATAGCGACCTTCCCCCTGTATGACTTCCACAAATTCCCTCGTATAGCTCCTCTAGGAGTGGCTCCACTATTTCAGGATGGACACATAGTAAGTATGGTGCAAAAAAAGAACATTTATACAACTTTTACTCCTCAGACAACCAGAAACGAGGAGCTTTCCTCTGTACTTTATCTGCTTCACTCTTCTCTTCAGGCAGAGTACCGTCCTTGAGGAACAGGACTAAAGAATCCATCCAGCTAGGCCCAACCTTAATCTAGTGAACCTGGACCTTTTCCTTCTTCTCCTCGGTAGGCTTATGCAAATCCTTAATGAGTATAACTCGAGGTATGCCTTGTGTAGAGGAAGTTTCCAAAGTAACCAGAGAATCAGCATGTGTATTTCTGCTCCTTGGGATTTGCTACAAAGTCAAAACTTGATTACAGGTGCCTAGCTTGATTCAAATACTCTTGCATTCTCAAATCCCTAGCTTCCATCACTCCCTTTACTTGGCCCACCACCAACCTCGAGTCCGGGAATACTTCCACTGCCTTTCCTCCCATTTTCTTAACCATAGGCATCCCTACCAACAGAGCTTCATACTTGGCTTCATTATTTGTGGTCAAGAAACCTAACCTTAAAGACTTCTCAATAGTAATCTTTTCTGGGGACACCATAACTAGCCCCACCCCAGATCCTCTTTGATTAGCTACACCATCAACATACAATTTCCAAGATGAGGGACCTTGTAGGGAGATTGCTTCAATTGGTTTTCTACCCAAGTTTTGTTACTCATCCTCCATCTTTATTGGGGATTCAATAAATTCTGCCACCAAATCTACAAGAATCTGGCCTTTAGTATAGGTTTGAGGCATATACTTGATATCAAAGGCTCCTAAAATCATTCCTCAATTGGCAATTCTCCCTATATAATCAGCCTTTCAAAGTAATGATTGAAAAGGAAATTGGGTTAAAACCACAACTGTGTGAGCTTGGAAATAACGAGGGAGTTTCTGCGTGGCATGCATCACAGCTAAAATAGCTTTCTCCAATGGCAAGTCACCTCTGCTTCGTGCAATGATTTGCTCACGTAATAAACTGGTCGTTGTACTCCGCTGTCCACCCTTATCAGCACTAAACTATTTGCATGAAAGGCCACAAAAATATAAGTGAAAAGAACCTCTTCCTCTTCGGGCCTGGACATAATGGGTGGCCAAGAAAGATAATCCTTTAATCGTTGAAAAGCCAAGGCACACTCTTTAGTCCACTCAAATCCTTTCCATTTGTGTAACAATTGGAAGAAAGGCCTACATCTGTCAACGGATCGTGAAATAAATTGGTTCAGGGCTGCAGTCATTCTTGTCAACTTTTGGACCATGAAATAAGGTGTAGTTTGTGTTTTCTTAGTACTTTAAAAATATCTCTGAGGTCATTTACATGCTCGGACTCCACCTTACTCTTCACAACCATATCTTCTATGTGGACTTCAATGTTCTTGCCAAGCTGAGATTAAAACATCCTAGTCATCAACATCTGATAAGTGGATCCTGCATTCTTCAGTCCAAAGGGTATCACCTTGTAATGGTAATTCCCAGTAGGTGTAACAAAGGCAATCTTCTCCTGATCACCCAGAGCCAACGGTATTTTATGGTACCTCTAAAAGGCATTTGAAAAGCTCATCCGAGGATGACCAAATGTTGCATCCACCAATTGGTCTATCCAAGGTATCAGGAAGGGATCTTTGGGTAAGCCTTGTTTTGATCTTTGAAGTCTACACATACTCGTCACTTCCCATTCTTCTTCTTTACCACCACTGTATTGGCCAACCACTCAGGATAAAACACCTCTTTTATTGCTCTTGCCCGCTTAAGTTTGATTACCTCCTTCTTAACAGCATCAGAATGCTCTTTAGAAGAGCACCAAGGTGGTTGCTTCTTAGAAGTGATAGATGGATTAACGTTTAGGTGATGACAAATAAAATTTGGATCCACTCTAGGAGCTTCATAAGCTCTCCACGCAAACACATCAACATTCTTCTTGAGGAAAATAACAAGTTCTTCCTTCTCCCGAGGAGCTCCCACCTGGAAAAACTTCTCCTCATCATTATCAACGACAATTTTTTCTAACTCTTCACACTTTGTTCCTTCTACCACCACATTCATGGACTGGGATTGTTCTCCTTGATTGCTATAAGTCCCTCTTTGCTAAGGCTGAGGATTCACCTTCAGACTGATGTCTAATTACAGCCACCAAACACTGTCTGGCCATAGATTGACTTCTGATCAGCTCCTTAACTTGATCCCCTGAAGGATACTTCACCCTTAAGTGCAAGGTGGAAGAAACAGCCTCTATGGCGTGAAGCCAAGGTCTTGCCACAATAGCAATGTAGGGGGAATATGCATCTACCATAATGAAGTCCACCTCCACGACTTACGACCCTGCCTAAACAGGTAGTCTGATTTGGCCTTTAGGGACGACTATCTTCCCATCAAACCCTACTAAAAGAGAGTTATAATAAGCTAGGTCCTCGAGCTTCAGCTTGACCCCTCTGTACAGATTAGTGTACATAATCTCTGCGCCGCTGCCTTGATCTACCAAAACCCTCTTCATATCGTACCCCCCAATCCTGAGTGTAACCACCAGGGCATCATCATGTGGCTGTAAAGTTCCCACCTTATACTCCTCAAAAAAACTTAGAACTTGTGGGACTTCCACTCTACCCCTCTTAGGATCAGGGATTAGGTCCTCAGCATATGGCTGAGCTATGGACATCACCCTGGATGATAGGAGCTAGTCCTACCTAAGGCAGCAAAAATAACATTGATTATCCCAAGGGTGGTCTTGAAGAAGCATCCCTTTAGTGTGCTGACCCTGGCTAGCTCCCCTGTTCTTTGGGCTAATACAAGAATTGCTTTAGTTTCCCAATTTTGACTAATTGGTCTAAATGATCTTGTAGAGTCCTACATTCTTCTGTAGCATGTCCTCAGTCCTGGTGGTACTAACAGTGAAGGCTTTAGTTGCGCTTCATGGGGTCCCACCCATCTTATTTGGCTACTTAAAGTATGACTTATTCTTTACTTTCTCTAAGATTTGATGCATAGGCTCTCTAAACATAGTGCTAACTAATTAGGCAGTTGTAGGTCTAGTATGCCCAGCAAAATCTCTCCTAGGTCAATTGCTGTTGTACCTCTCCAATCTGAAATCCCTTTAGCCTTGGGAAACTACTTTAGCCTTCACCTTTCCTTGTTGTTGATCCTCCTCTACTCATTTATACTCGTCAATTTGATCCATGAGCTAACGTACGCTCCTAGCAGTCTTCCTTGTCAAAGACTTCCTTAAATCGTGCTCGACAAGCGAGCTGACCTTGAAAGTTTTTATCGCCACATTATCAAAATTTCCATTTATTTCATTAAATATCTCCCAATAACTGTCTGAATACGTCTTTAGGGTCTCCCTCTCTCGCATGGCCATAGACAGCAGGGAATCCAAGGGATGAGGAATCCTACTACAAGTAACAAAACGGGCTCCAAAGGCCATAGTAAGCTCTTGAAAGGAATTGATTGAACTTTCTTTCAAACCATTGAACCATCTCATCACAACTGGCCCCAAGCTAGATGGGAACACCTTGCACATCAAGGTCTCATTCTTTGAGTGAACAGCCATTCTGATTGAAATGACTGACATGCTTCACAAGGTCTGTCCTACCATTATACATGGTAAACGTTGGCTGAGTAAACCGTCGAGGAAGCTTTCCTCCTTCAATCCTCCGTGTAAATGGTGATTTAGAAATTTGGCATAGGGCCCTGCTCATAGCATCATTGCCCAGGCCCCTATGAGATGGACTTTTGCTTCTCCACCTATAATGGTAGTCCTCATCACATGAAAAAGACTCACTGAGAGGAGTCCTTGATTTGGCCTATAGCTATCATCATCATCACCAGAGGGAGACTCTAAGCTTGAAGGAGTCCCTCTCCGCTACTTACAACACAACTTCCTCCATAAGTGGTCTATCTCCATCTGCATGTTCTTAGTGTTTTCTCCATGGGACACATAACTCCTACTGGTATGAGTGGTATGTATGCTAACTTCACAATCCCTCCTTCGTTCAAGATTGAGAAATTGATCTTGACGTTGGGATCCCACAGATTCTTCACAATTTGGCCCTGAACCTACCATGGTTGGATGATGAACTCAAAAATGTTCAAGTTTCCCATAAACGGCGCCAATTATAAGGGCACGTTTTTCACCCAAAGCCCAAATGAAATGGTCAATGGCCCAAAGAGCCCAAAACAATGAATTTGTAGAGAGTTGGCTTGAAACTGAACTTTCAATGAGTTAGATTAACAACTATCACAGTAGGCTAATTGTTACTAGAAACCATAAACAAATAGTTTGGATAAGAAAATTCCTTATCGGCCAAGTTCGAGAAAGGTTGTTCTTATATATATTTCTCTTAGAATTATACAAAACTAAAGTTCTTGAGCATACAGTAATTTTTCTACAGATTATGTGATGATCCCTTTGAATGGGATCTTTCTTCTTTATATTCCACTTCCTTACTTCATCTTTGCCCTTTAACATGTAAATCAGATGGCCGGCTTTGATACTTGTCCCATCAGCCCCTTCTTGAAGTCTTTATGGGTAGTTGTAAGGCTGAATGTTACTGTTCAGGTATCACCTCCACATTAATACGGCCAGGAGGTTAGCTGCAAAGTATTCAATGCGATGATACCAGCTTTCTTCTCAGATATTTCCCAACTCTTTTTTGTCTTATCCCCACCTGATGCTTCTCCTTGCCAGTATGATCATCTATTGCCTTATTTTTTATGAAAGGTCGAACTTACGACCTCTACTCTGTTTAGCCGAGGAGGTACTTCTCCTCAGAAAACATTTCCAATTCCTCATGTCCAAACTCCTTCCACGGACCATTGTCCTGTAAACCTCCGTCATTATCACCTGTCCTTGGATATGGCCCACAAACTAATACTCATATTTGGGCCCTTTATCCCTACTTGAGTAGAAACAGTACCCAGAGCGACTTTTTTTTCTCATTTTCGACCTGTCCCAGCCCAGTTTGGCTAGAAATTAAGCCATAATGACATTTTTGATTTTTTTTTTTTACTGTTTTTGTGAAGTTTTTTGAGAATGCCCTAGCTCGGGTTGGGTAGAAATACTACCCAGAACGAAAAAAAAAATTTCTACTCTTAATCGGCCTATCCTGGCCCAATTTGGCTAGAAATGAAGCCAGAATGATGTTTCATAATTTTTTGAATTTCTTTTACTATTTTTTTTTAAATTTTTTTTGGAAATGCTCCAGTCTGAGTCGGGTAAAAATGGTACTTAGAACAAAATTTTTTTTTTCTTCTCTTTTTCGGTTTATCCTTGCTCAGTTTGGCTAGAAATGAATCTAGAATGATATTTTTCAATTTTTTGAATTTTTTACTAATTTTTATGAATTTTTTTAGGAATGCTTCAGTCCGGGTTGAGTAAAAACGGTACCCGGAATGATTCTTTTTCTTTTTCTTTTTTCTTTTTTGTCCTTTCCTAGCCCGGTTTGGCTAGAAATGAAGCCAAAATAATGTTTTTCAATTTTTTGAATTGTTTACTATTTTTTTTTTTTTGTTGAATTTTTTAGGAATGCACTAGCCCGGGTTGGGAAGAAACGAAACCTGGAATGAAAATATATATATATATATATATATATTTTTTTTTTTTCTTTTATTCGGCCTGTCCTGACCTGGTTTGGCTAGAAATGAGGCCAAAATGACATTTTTTAATTTTTTGAATTTTTTTACTATTTTTTAAATTTATTTGGGAATTCTCTAGCCTAGGTTGGGCAGAAACGGTGCCTTAAACGAAATTGTTTTTCCTTTTCTTCGGCCTGGTTTGGCTAGAAATTAAGCCAGAATGACATTCTTTTAGGTTTTTTTTTTTAATATTTTTTACTATTTTTTTGGAATTTTTTGGGAATGCTCAAACCCGAGCCAAGCAGAAATGGAACCCATAACGAAAAATATTTTTTTCTCCTTTTCTACCTATCTCGGGCCGGTTTGGCTAGAAATGAAGCCAGAATGATGTTTTCTAATTTTTTGAATTATTTCACTATTTTTTTTAAAAAAAAATTGTTTGGGAATGCTCCACCTCGGGTCGAGAAGAAACGGTACTTGGAAAGATTTTTTTTTTTTTTTTTTGCAATCATGACTCGACTCAGTTTGGTTAGAAATGAACCCAGAATGATGTTTTTAATTTTTTAAATTTTTTAAACTATTTTTTTGAATTTTTTTGGGAATGCCCCAGCTCGAGTCGGGTAGAAATGGTACTCGGAACGAAAATTTTTCTTTTCTCTTTTTTGGTCTATTCTAGCTCAGTTTGGTTAGAAATGAAGCCAAAATGACGTTTTTCAATTTTTTGAATTTTTTTTCATTTTTTTTTGCTAATGCTCTAGCACGGGTCGGGTAGAAACAGTACCCAGAACGAATTTTTTTCCCCCTTCTTAAGCCTGTTCTGGCCCGGTTTGGCAAGAATTGAAGCTAGAATGATGATTTTTAATTTTTCAAATTTTTTTGCAATTTTTTTTGAATTGTTTTTGAAAATGCTCTAGAATGGTACTCGAAATGATTTTTTTTTTTCTTTCTCTTTTTTGACCTGTCCCATCTCGGTTTGTCTAAAAACGAAGCCCGAATGACGTTTTTTAATATATTGAATTTTTTTACTATTTGTTTTGAATTTTTTGGGAATGCACCAGCCCAGTTAGGCAAAAACGGTACTCGGAACGAAAAATATTTTTTTCTCTTATTTGTCTTGTCCCGGCCCGATTTGGCTAGAAATAAGGCCAAAATGACTTTTTTTAGTTTTTTGAATTTGTTTACTATTTCTTGGAATTTGTTTTAGGAATGCCCCAGCTTGGGTCGGGCAGAAACTATACCTAGAACGATTTTTGTTTTCTTTTTTTTTCTTTTTTTTTTTCTCTCTCTCTCTCTCTCTCTCTCTCTCTCTCTCTCTCTTTTTAGGCCTGTCTCGACTTGATTTGGCCTGAAATGAAGCCAAAATGATGTTTTTTAATTTTTTAAATTTTTTATTCTATTTTTTTGAATTATTTTGGGAACACTCCAGCCCGGGTCAAGGGGAAACGATACTTAGAATGAAAAATTTTATTTGTCTTTTTTCCTTCTGTCCCATCTTGATTTGGCTAGAAATGAAGTCAAAATGATGTCTTTTACTCTTTGAATTTTTTTACTGTTTTTATTTTTTATTTTTTTGAGATTGCTTTAGCCAGGGTCGAGCAAAATGGTACCCAAAACGATTTTTTTTTTTCCTCTTTTCGATCTGTCCCTACCCAATTTCGCTAGAAACAAAACCAGAATGACATTTGGTTAGAATGCTCCAGCCCGGGTCGTCTTGAAACGGTACTTGGTATGAAACTTTTTTTCTTCTCTTTTTTAGCCTGTCTTGCCCTAGTTTGGTTAGAAATGAAGCCAGAATAATATTTTTTTAATTTTTTGATTTTTTTTAAATATTTTTAGGAATGCTCCAGCCCAAGTCGGGTAAACACGATACCCAGAACGAAATTTTTTTTCCCATTTTCAGTCTGTCCTAGACCAATTTAGCTGGAAATGTAGTCAGAATGAGGTTTTATAATTTTTTTGAATTTTTTTAATTAATTTTGGGAATGCTCCAGAATGACATTTTTTTTTAAACTTTTTTCTTGAATTTTTTTAACTTTTTTTTATGAATTTTTTTGGGAGTGCTCATGCTCGAGTCGGCCAAAAACAGTTCCCAAAACGAGCAGAAGCGATACCCATAACGAATTTTTTTTTTTTCTCTATTTCAGCCTATCCCAGCTTGATTTGGTAAGAAATGAAGCCAGAATAACTTTTTTTTTTTTTTTTTTCAATTTTTTACTTTTTTTTTTTTTTTAAATTTTTGAATGCTTCAGCCTGGGTCGGGCAGGAACGATACCCAAAACAATTTTTTTTTTCTTTCTCTTTTTTGGCCTCTCTTGGTCTGGTTTGGCTAAAAATGAAGCCAGAATGTTGTTTTTAGTTTTTTGAATTTGTTAAATCTTTTTTTTTTTTTTTTTTTACTTTTTTTGGGAATGCTCCAGTGTAGGTCGGGCAAAAACTATACCAGGAATGAAATTTTTTTTTTCCTCTTTTCTGGCCTGTCCCGGCCTAATTTGGTAAGAAATGAAGCCAGAATGACGTTTTTGAATTTTTTGAATTATTTTACTATTTTTTTTTGAATTATTTTGGGAATACACCAGTCTGGGTTGGGCAAAAATGTTACTCGGAACGATTTTTTTCTTCTTCTCTTTTTCGGCCTAACCCAGCCCGGTTTGGCTAGAAATGAAGCCAAAATAATGTCTTTTTATTATTAGAATTTTTTACTTATTTTTTTTAAAATTTTTTTTTAGAATTCTCCAGCTTAAGATGGGTAGAAACAGTACCCAGAGCGCAATTTTTTTTCTCTTTTTGGGCTCGTCTTGACTCGGTTTGGCTAGAAATGAAGGCAGAATGACATTTGTGAATCTTTTTTACTTTTTTTTTATTATATATTTTTGGTAGTCCAACAGCCCGGGTCGGGCAAAAACGGTTCCCAGAACAAAATTGTTTTTTTTTTCTTTCTTTTTTTTTTCTTTTTTTTTTTTTTCACTTTTTATGCCTATACTGGCTCGGTTTGGTTAGAAATGAAGTCAGAATGACTTTTTTAGTTTTCTGAGTTATTTTACTATTTTTTTGAATTTTTTTTTTTTGTAATTCTCCAGCCCAGGTTGAGTAGAAGCTGTACCTAGAATGATTTTTTTTTTCTTTTTCTGCCTGTCCTGGCCCGATTTTGTAAGAAATGAAGCCAGAATTTTTTTTTTTTTTAATTTTTTTGGTAATGCTCCAGCCTAGTTGGTCAGAAATGGTACCTGGAATGAATTTTTTTTCCTCTTTTTCGGCCTTTCCCGGCTCTGTTTGGTTAGAAATGAAGTCAGAATGATATTTTTCAATTTTTTTACTATTTTTTTTTAAATATTTTTGTGAACGCTTCAGCCCTGGTCGGGCAAGAATGATACCTAGAACAATTTTTCTTTTCTCTTTTTAGGCCTGTCTTGGTCTGATTTTGCTAAAAATGGAGCCATAATGTTGTTTTTAGTTTTTGAATTTATTAAATCTATTTTTAAAATTTTTTTGGGAATGCTCCAACGTGGGTTGGGTAGAGATGATACCAGGAATAAATTTTTTTTTTTCTCTTTTTCGGCCTGTCCCAGCTTGGTTTGGCTAGAAATGAAGGAAGAATGATGTTTTTTAATTTTTTTTTTCCCTATTTTTGGGAATGCTCCGACTCGGGTCGGGCAGAAACAGTACTTGAAATGATTTTTTTTCTCTTTTTCCCCTGTCCCATCCTGATTTGGCTAGAAATAAAGCCAGAATGACTTTTTTAATTTTTTTTACTTTTTTTTTTTAATTTTTTTGGGAATGCTCCATCTCGGGTTGGGCAGAAATGGTAATTGGTACGATTTTTTTTTTCTCATTTTCAGCCTCTCTCGGCCTAGTTTGGCTAGAAATGAAGTAAGAATAACGATTTTTTTTAAAATTTTGTTAATTTTTTTACTTTTTTTTTTTTTTTTGAATTCTTTAGGGAATGGTCTAGCCCGAGTTAGACAGAAATGATAACCGAAACATTTTTTTTTTTTAATATCTTTTTTAGCCTTTCCAAGCCCAATTTCGCTAAAAATGAAGCCAGAATGATGTTTTATAGTTTTTGGAATTTTTTTCCTATTTTTAAAATATTTTTGTGAATGCTCTAGCCCGAGTCAGGCTGGAATGGAACCCAGAATGATTTTTTTTTTTTTTCTCAATATCGGCCTGTCCCAACACAGTTTCTCATTTTCTCTTTTTAGCCTGTCTCGACCCTATTTAGCTAGAAATGAAGCCAAAATAACGTTTTTTAATTTTTCGAATTTTTTTGAGGATGCTCTAGCCCGGGTCAAGAAGAAATGGTACCCGGAATGTCAATTTTTTTTCTCTCCTTTTCGGCCTGTTATGGCTCAGTTTAGCTAGAAATGAAGCAAGAATGACATATTTTAGTTTTTTTTTTTTTTGGTAATTCTCCAACTCGGGTCGAGCAGAAACGCTACCCAAAACGATTTTTTTTTTCCAGCCAATTCCGGCTCAGTTTGGCTATAAATGAATCCAGAATGAAGTTTTTTTTAATTTTTTGTATTTTTTTAATCTTTTTTTTTTTTTGAATTCTTTTCGGAATGCTCCAGCTTGGGTCAGTCAGAAATGACACCCAGAATGAAATTTTTTTTTTTCTCTTTTTTCGGCTTATCCTGGCATGGTTTTGCTAGAAATGGAGCCAGAATGATATTTATTAATTTTTTGAATCATTTTACTTTTTTTTTTTAATCTTTTTTGCGAATGCTCCAGCACGGGTCGAGCGGAAACAGTGCCAGAATGAAATTTCTTTTTTCTCTATTTCCACTTGTCCTAGCCTAGTTTGGCTAGAAATAAAGCCAAAATGATTTTTTTTTATTTAATTTTTTGAATTTTTTTACTATATTTTTTTTGAATTTTTTTGGGAAAGCCCCAACTCGGGTCGAGTAGAAATGGTACCCAAAACGAAAATTTTTTCTTTCTCTTTCTCAGCTTGGCCTAGCCCAATTTCACTTGAAACAAAGCCAGAATGACATTTTATAATTTTAGGAATTTTTTTACTATCTATTATGAATTTTTTTGGAATACTCCACCTCGGTGTGACTAGAAATAAAGCTAGAATGATGTTTTTTTCATTTTTTTTACTATTTGTTTTGAATTTTTTTTTTTTGTGAATGGCCCAGCTCATGTCGAGTGAAAACAGTACTTGGAACAAAATTTTTTTCTCTTTTTTCTCATGTCCCATCCTAATTTGGCTAGAAATAAAGCTAGAATGACTTTTATAATTTTTGGAATTTTTTTACTATCTTTTCTGAATTTTTTTGGAATACTCCACCATGGTTTGGCTAGAAATAAAGCCAGAATGATGTTTTTTCGTGATTTTTTTCATCTTTTTATTATTATTTTTTTATAAATTTTGTTGTGAATGGTCCAGCCCGGGTCGGGCGAAAATGATACCCAGAACGAAATTTTTTTCTCTTTTTTCTCCTATCCTGTCCTGATTTGGATAGAAATGAAGCTAGAATGACCATTTTTTTTTTTTTTTAAGTTTTTGAATTTCTTTCATAGTGCTCTAACCCGGAACGATTTTTTTTTTCTTTTTTAACCTGTCCCGGCCCGATTTCGTAAGAAATGAAGCCAAAATGATTTTTTTAATTTTTTTTTTTTTTTTGGGAATGCTCCAGCCTAGGGCAATCAGAAATGGTACCTGGAATAAAAAAAATTCCTCTTTTTTGGCCTTTTCCGGCCCTGTTTGGTTAGAAATGAAGCCAAATTGACGTTTTTCAATTTTTTTACTATTTTTTATAAAATATTTTTGTGAATGCTTCAGCTTGGGTCGGGCAGGAACGCTACCCAGAATGAAAATTTTTTTTTCTCTTTTTAGGCCTATTTTGGTCCAGTTTGGCTAAAAATGAAGCCAGAATGTTGTTTTTAGTTTTTTGAATTTATTAAATCTTTTTTTTTTTTGAATTTTTTTAAGAATGCTCCAGTGTTGGTCGGGCAGAAACGGTACCAGGAATGAAATTTTTTTTTTCTTCTCTTTTTTGGCTTATCCCGGCTCGGTTTGGCTAGAAATGAAGCAAGAATGATGTTTTTTAATTTCTTGAATTTTTTTACTATTTTTGGGAGTTCGACTCAGGTCGAGCGAAAACTGTACCTGGTATGAAATTTTTTTTGGGAATGCTCCATCCTTGGTTAGGCAAAAACGGTTCTTGGAAGAAATTTTTTTTATCTCTTTTTTGGCCTGTCCTGGCCCAATTTGTCTAGAAATGAAGCCAGAATGACATTTTTCAAAATTTTTTATTTTTTTATTTTTTTTGGGGAGTGCTCTAGCTTGAGTCAGGTTGAAACGGTATTGCAACGAAAATTTTTCAGGAAATTACAGTAAACCCACCTGTGGTTTGGCCCATTTTCACATTGCCTATCCATGGTTTAAAACTTAACACTTTGCCCACCTGAACTTCAATCTATTTGCTTTCCGTTACCCACCTCACCCTTAGACGTTAGAAAAACACCCTTTTATTAAACATAAGAACGTAACGCGGATCAAAAACATGAACCATTGAATCTTTTCCTCACGAGCACTAGAAACATGAAAACCCCCATTTTGCAAGTATAAACCTAGACGAGAAACGGGTTGTTCAAGGGACTAAAATTGTGGTAAGAAATCGTCACTATTTGGGTTTTTAATTTGGGCTTGTGGTTGTTTTATAGTTTTTTGAGTAATTAATCAATGGTCAATGTTACATGTTACATGTAACGGAATGACAATATTGGTTATATTTGTTGATGTTTATGAAAAATGTGACCACCTGTTGTTTAGATTTGTGCTTGTTTATGGGCATTTTGTCTGTCATGATCATTGTGCCTCACAATGGACCCAAGTTTCTGTTGGGTTTAAAATTTAGTGTTTGCATGTGCTTATTAGTAAAACAGAAACAAAAGCAAAGCAGAAAATGTGGTCCCTCTTATGTGTGTGTTGCATCCCAAAAGCAAAATAGAAACATGCAAGTGTTTACTCTTTATGTGTCTATTGTTTACAATTCTTTAATTGTTAATTGTGTATGTGTCAAATGGTAATTTGTTATTGCAGATGGATGATGAGGAGAAATTCGAGGTTCATTATGGGGGTACTTTTCTATGGAACCCAAGTTTAGAATACTTTGGTGGGAAAGTTGAAATAGTGTATAGGGATCCTGATAGGCTTAGTTATTTTGAATTAGAAGGTATATGTGAGGAATTGGGGATTGATGAATTGTCTAGGGTTCATTATTTAGGTCCTGAGGGCAACTTGGAGCAAGACCTGAGGCTCATAGAAGATGACAAAGATGTAGTGTCCATGTGTAAGCTTAATGAAGGAGGGCCAAGAGACACCATCATACTGTATATGGAGAGTGGTCATACTCCACTTCCAGTTGAAGTTCGTGATGGTGCAGGGGTTAGTGTAGGGGGTCGTGCAGGGGCTGCTACATAGGGTGCAGAGGTTGGTGCATGAGCTGGTGTATGGTGCAGGAGCTGCTACAAGGAGTGATGCTAGTGTGGGGATAGAGGAGGAGTTTGATTGGTTGAATGAAGGTCTGGAAGGAGAAGACTTTGCTGATGATATTTTTGGTGAGTCTTCTCCACCTCACATAGTTCCATTTGAGCCTAACACTGTTCCAACCACTAATACACCTTAGCCAAACACTAATACACCTCAGCCAAATAAAGACACCTGGGCCAAGCAATGTTCCTCCTCTAAACATAGATTTAGATGAAGAGTGGGTTGAACTAGCTTTAGAGGATGGTATTGCAAGTGTGGATGATTCTGATGATGATCAAAGGCCTGGCAACCCAGAATTCAATGAGAGGACTGATATGACAAATGTTAAATTGGTAAAAGGGATGAAATTTCCAAACTCCAAGGTTTTAGGAAGGCTTTGAGGAAGTATGTGATTCAGCATTACATTGATATCAAGTGGAAGTTAAATGAGAAGAAGAAGATTTCTGTACATTGTAAGAACAATTGTGGATGGAGGTGTTATACCTCAATGGTGACTGCAGAGTGTACATTTGGGATCAAGACACTTTAATCCTGAGTGTACCTACCCCCTAACATTTCACAATGGGTAAGTTACATTAGCCTATATGGCAAACAGGTATTTGGAGGATTTTAGTAAGAATACTAACTAGGAGGTCTCAAGTGTTAAGCATCATGTGATGCAGCAGATTTCATTTGATTTAAATTTTAGTCAGGTGTATAGATCAAGAAAGGCAGCTAGGGGTTTGATTACTAGGAATGCAGAGGCTCAGTATGGCCTACTTAGAGATTATGCAGAAATGATAAAAAGGATAGATTTAGGAAGTAAGGTGATACTGCAAACAGAGATGAAAAATAAGAATGCAGAACCTAAGTTTAAAAGATGTACATTAGGTAAATGCTAAGAAAGTTGGCTTTCTAGGTGGTTATAGACCCTTTATTAGGCTGGATGGATGCCATTTGAAGGGTAGGTTTGGTGGGCAATTATTGTCTACCACTACCAAGAATTAAAATGACAATATATTCCCAGTGGCAATGGCTATGGTTGAGCAAGAGAACAAGGACAGCTGGATCTGGTTCTTGGAGCAGTTTGTAGATGACATTGGTAGGCTAGAAGAGCTCAATTTGGTATTCATCAGTGACAAGCAGAATGTATTATCATTTAGCTCATGTTTATGACTACATTACTTACTTACTTGAATGCTTACATGCTTACTTGATTGCAGGGCCTTCTACCTGCAATGGAGACTTTATTCCTAACTATAGAGCACAGGTATTGTGTGAAGCACATATACAAGAACTTCAAGGTTAACCACAAGAATGTACTGTGGAGGTGTGCTCGCACAACATCAGTTAGGGAATTTGAAAGGGGGATGGAGCATCTTAAGAGTTTGGATGAAAAAGCTTGGAAGTACCTTGTTGATATAAAGCCTGCACAATGGATCAAATCCCACTTTTCTCCAAGGGCTTTGAAAGATTGTTTGGTAACACAATCTAAGTGAGAGTTTTAACTCTATGATTATGAACGCTAGAGACAAGCCAATCTTATCAATGTTGGAGTGGATCAAAGTTAGGCTTACGAGCAGGCTGTATATAAAAAAAATTGGCATAGAAAAGTATGGTGGCAAGTTGTGTCCAAGCATACAAGACAAGTTGGAGAAGTTAAAATTAGAGTCTAAGAAGTTCTGTGCAATGCCATCTGGAAGGTTTGTGTATAAGGTTGACAATGAGAAGGAAATGCATGTGGTGACTTGGTAGGGAGGACATACAGTTGTAGAGTATGAGACTTGACAAGAATCCCCTAAAAGCATGGAGTTGCAACCATTTTTGTGAATCGTAAGAAACTAGAGGACTACACCCATCCATGCTACTACAATGATGCTTTAGTGGAGACATACAAGACACCCATACCTCCCATGCCTGGCCAGTTTGAGTGGATCTCAAGTGGCCAACCCAAGCCCATTGCACCTACTATCTATAAGCCACCAAGTAGGCCACCCATAAAGAAGAAGAGATATGCTGATGAGCCAAGGAACCCTTATAGGGTGTCTAAAGCAAACAAGCCAGTGAGGTATGGAAGGTGTCAAAAGGAAAGGCATAATGCAAAGGGATGCAAGGCCAATGTCACTGGTGAGACACAATGGGAGAGGAGGAAAAGATTACAGAAAGAGATTGCAAAAATTTATTATATGCAAAATGCCAATACCTGACATTATAAACATGCTCATATTTGGTTGCAGGCAAGTGGAAGGCTTTCTTCATGCAGACAAGGATCCCAGGCCCCATCTTCTTCACAGGCCCAATCCTCATCTCAGGCCTAATCTGCTTCCTGAGCCCCATCCTCATCTCAACCCTTAGCATCATCTCAACCCCCACCAACATATCAGCCTTACATTATGGCCTCATCCAACCATGCAGCAGAGTCACAGCCACCAGCTCAGACTCCATGGTCACAACAACCATGTTAGTGGTACTTTCAGACTTCAGGTGCACAGTTAGACGAGCTCATTGGTTCTCTTTAAGCCAGCCAGCACCACACACCCTTGCAGAAACACGGGACACTAGAGCACCATCATCATAGGTACTATAGTTTTATGTTTGATGTTTTATTCATAAAACTATGATATTGGTAGCTAACATGTGAATTCTTGTACTTTGTTGCCTACAAGACCACCCGCTACCAAAGGAGCTGCTTTGAGAGGAAGGGGTAATGTAGCTAGGACATAGAAATGTAAAACAAGAGGTGGAAAGGCCAACTGTGGTGGGAGAGGCAGGGGCAGGGGCAGTAAATGAAGACTATGTCAAGACACTTTTGTTGCTATGTATTAGGGTTATGTAGTGTTGGGGTAATATGTAATTTGTAGTGTTATGAAATTTTAAAGTACTCGCAAGTATAAGAACCGTACCGAAGTATAGTTTGACAAGAATGAGATCGAACCCACAGGGACTTGAATGAACGTAGGAAAATTAATCAAATCTTAACCAAACTAATCCTAATCTAGTTTAATAAAAATTGGTTGTTTGCAATTAAATATACTAAGCAAATAATTAAACTAAGCAAAGAAATAATATAATTAGTAAAGAGATGTAAACAGTTTAGAGAAAGGAATTAAGGTTTTGGAATCCGTCTTGTTAATTCAAATCAGCATATATTTACAATCATTAATTTTTCCAAACCACTACATGATAATCTAGAAATCAATCTTGCTACCATGGAAATTATTATCATTAAAACTTCTATTTAAATATCTAAAGCATGTTCTTCTTTGCTTCTTAAGTATAAAATCAAATCATTAATTGTATCCATAGCCAAACAAATCACAAGAGATATCCAATTTTAAAATCAAGAAATAAAAAACCAAGCATTCAATTAATTAAGACAAATCCTAAATCATGAAAAAAACATGATCGAACTCATATTTAGAATCCCATCTTAGTCACTTGATATGAAGCGAGAACAATTTAAATCATCAAAGAACAACTATTGTGGGAAAAATCAAATCACATAAATATTACTAATAATCCTTAACAAGGTTTCATCCTTAACCCTAATTATAAATTTAGCTACTCATGGTAACCGAAATAAAACACAAGAATAAAATACTAAACATTAAACTAGACAAATAAAATAGTGTAAGAAATAGTCACAATGCTCTCATGAAGAAACTACATGCGGCATTACCTCTTGCTCCAATTTTCTATTTTGCATCCCAGCCCTAGCACTAGCCTCCTTTAAATTTTTCCCTAAAAAGCCTTTAAACAGGTCAAGGAATCTTATTACAAGTTGAATTCCCTTTTGGAGGAAATCTTAGATTTTTAGGCTTCACTTAACCGATGATTTTGGCCCATTTAACTTCAGAATTAGGACTAGGGGTGTAATCGGTTCGGTTCGGTTGACTTTTTTAGTTTTGGCCAACCGAAACCGAAATTTTCGGTTTGTGAAATTCTCAACCGAAATCGACCAAAGTAATTGGAAATCAATCGGTTTCGGTGGTATTCAGTTTCCGTCGGTTTTCGGTTAAGCACATGCGCCTATCTATTTTTCCAAAACTCTAAGTCAACATCACAGTCACAAAAAGAAAATAACAACTCAACAGAAAATAACAACTCAACATCACATTTTTTCAATAAGAAAATAACAACTCAACATCAGATTCACAAAAAATAGCATTGATTCAGTATTAAACAAAACCCAAAATACAAAAAAGAGAGAGGGTTATCAAGAAATTAAAAAGAGACTAGAGAAGGTCACCCTGAGAATGAAAAGATCAAGCCACATGGGGAGGCCAGCGTGTGAAGGCCGGCATGTGGAGGCGGCAGCAGAGGCGTGAGGCGTGAGAGAGATGGAGGCGCGAGGCAGATGAGGGAGATGGAGGCGGTAGCAGAGGCGTGAGGCATGAGGCAGATGAGGGAGATGAAGGCATGAGGGAGATGGAGGAGATAACTCAGAGGGCGTGTAAGTGAAAGTGGGGTAGGTGGGAAAAGGCTAGGGTTTTTATTTCCTTTATTTTCAATTAATTTCTATTTAACTTAATTAATTTAAGTTAATTAGTTTAATTTTAATTAGTTAATCTAGATCATCCAATGGGCAGTGGGCTTCTTTCCAAAAAAAAAATGGGCAGTGGGCATGAGTAATTTTGGCAAGGCCAAGCCCACACCCACGGTACAAACTTTATACTATATATATTTAATATAAAATATAATATAATTATATAATAATATATTTCGGTTCAGTTCGGTCGGTTCGGTGCATTCAAATCTGCAACTCAAAACCGAACCAAAATTTTCGATTTTTTATGTAATAAAAATGAAACCGAACTGAACCGAAACCGAACCAAAATTTTTACAACGGTTCGGTCAGTTTGAAGTGGTTTTTCGGTTCGTTGGTTTTTTGCACACCCCTAATTAGGACTTTTGGTAAACTACAAAGTTGTAGCCCTTTAAGTGAAATTTCCAGTCCAACTTGAATCATCTCGATTGGACGTTTGAGCCAAAAGTTATGCCAAAAACATTAACTGATTTGCAGGCTTGAATCCCAATCCGAATTGGACTTGGATTTGGTGCAAATTTCCTTTAATTCCTTACTCCAATTGGACTTAAATTTAATTAGGTTGGCCTTCTTTAACTTCATCATGGCCCTTGTAAAAGTGAAGTCCATTGGCTTTCTCCTTTGCACAAATCCACTTGGTTAATTCCATTCTCCTACAAAAGACAAATTCATGCAATAAAATTCAATTAAGTACAAAATTGATTATTCAGCATTATTCCATAATCAAATATAAAATGCATGAATTAGCTCAAAATAATTATGATAATGCTTTCTAATAATGATATAAATATGCAAAATTAAGTTATTATCAATGCACATCAAATACCCCTAAACCTACATTTTGCTAGTCCTCGAGCAAAAGAGATGAAGAGTAAAACAAAACACAAAAAAAAAAAAAATAAAAAAAAAAAAAAAAAAAAAACAAACAAACAAACAAACAAACAAACAAACAAACAAAGAAAAATGAAATCCTAACTAATCCACCTTTGCTGGAATTTTCAATTGCATTTAACATATGCGACAAGCCTTTAAACCCCTAGCTTACACTAGTGGACGAGTTGAAGTCTCGTGAGGGTTTGCAATGAATATACCCACAAAATTCTGAGAATAATTACTAAAACAAAACAAAGAAAATCAAACAAAACTTTTTTTTCATTAGTCTTTTGCAAAGAGGATTAGTTCAAGTTCAAAAACACTATAAATGCTAAAGAAATTTCTCATGCCATCAAAACTCAATGTGAGTGAAAAGTGGTAGCCAACCCAAACATACTCTTAGTTTTAGAATAAACTTGACTCGAATATCTATTTGAAAGTATGCTTCAACTCAAATCTTTTTGGTGTTATCACTTATCAAATGAAATCACAATAAAATGGGGTGTAACACTCTCATTAATATATGTGAGCGGAATAATATAAGCAAAATCAAACACCTCACATATAAATCATATGAAAAACGCTTAATCAAGAAAGAACAAGTAGTCTCATGAAATGGTACCAAAAAGAACTTATACTACACTTTTTATTCAGTTATATCAATATCTGAATTACACAATCTTCAAAATCAAATAAGGATTTTATTAGGACGTAATGTAGGGTAAAAGTAAAGGGAATGAAATAAAAATGGGTGAAGGTAAATATAAAAAGTGTTTTCAAGATTTGTCGAAATGTCAACTCTTTTTGGAATTTCCATTCAACATTTTTTTTTTCAACTCTTCTTCTTCAAAGCAGTATTCTTTCCTTATATTTCACTTCTTAAAATTTGATGAGAATCCTTTTAATTTTCTTCTTTTTGACATTTTCCCTTTTTTCTTTTTCTTTTTTTCTTTCAATTCTTTCTTTTTTTTCCTTTCTTCTTTGAATTCTTTTTTCTTTATTCTTTGAATTCCTGTACAAACCACCACATTGAAACAAACTAATCAAATTCCATCTTGAAACACTATGTATAAGGGCTTTAATAAAGAAATGCTCAATGGGGTGACTAGTGATAATGTATCAAGAAAAAAAAGAAAAACGCATATATGGCTCAAAGTAGACAAAAATGGCATAATCTCATCTCTTAAAGACTAGTATAGTTCATTCAAATGACTTCAAAAGATTCAAGTGTGGCATAAAATTAAATTTTTTCTTTTCAAGGCCAAAAGATAAAAATAATGAGACTACAACAAGGGAAATATGTTACGCACTTCCAAATGAACTTTAAGATTAGAAACAATAAATAACCCTCCAAAAAAAAAAATGATTGGCTCAAAACTCACAAGGGTTACGGTCTCCGCATTGTTATCTTCAAGATTTTCAAATCACTTTTATCCTTCAATAACAAGTTGTATATGAGTGGCTACGTTCATGTGCAATGAATTGAGCATGAAAGCAATGAAATTTTTTAAGCAAGAGTAGTGTAACAAACTCAGAACATAAACCTCAAGCTAGACAAAAGATTTTTTTCTTTTGGCTTGTCCTGGAATGAAATTTTTTTTCTTCAATTTTTTAGCTTGTCCCGGCCTGGTTTGGCAAGAAACAATGCCAAAATGACTTTTCTAAGTTTTTGAATTATTTTATTATTTTATTTTTTATTTTTTTTGGGAATGTTGCTGGCTGAGTCTGGTAGAAACGGTTCCTGAGAAGAAAATTTTTTTTATCTCCTTTTTGGTCTGTCCCAGCCCGGTTTGGCTAGAAATGTAGCCAGAATGAAGTTTTTTGAATTATTTTACTTTTTTGATTTTCAATTTTTTTGGCAATGCTTTAGCACACGCCTAGCAAAAATGGTACTCAGAACGAAATTTTTTTATCTCTTTCTCAGTCTGTCCCTGCCTGGTTTGCCTAGAAATGAAGCCAGAATGACTTTTTTTAATTTTTTGATTCTTTTTTGGGAATGCTTCAGGTCGGGTCAGGTACAAATGGTACTCAAAATGACTCTTTTTTTCTCTGCCTGTCTCGGCGTGGTTTGGATATAAATGAAGCGAGAATGACATTTTTTACTTTTATGAAATTTTTACTATTTCTTTTTTTTTTTAGAAATGCTCTAGCCCGGGTTGGGCAGAAACGAAGCAAAAATGACGTTTTAAAATTTTTTTTTTTAATTCTTTGAAATTTTTTACTATTTTTTTAGGAATGCTTCAACCCTGGTCGGCTAGAAACATTACCGGAATGAAAAAAAAAAAAAATTTCGCTTTTTTGGCTTTTCCTAGCTTGGTTTGTTTAAAAATAAAGCCAGAATGACATTTTTTTAGTTTTTGGAATCTTGTTACTATATATTTTGAATTTTTTTGGGAATGCTCCAACCCAGGTCAAGTAGAAACGATTCCTGGAACAAAATTTTCTTTCTCTTTTTTGGCTTGTCTCAGCCCGGTTTAACCAGAAACGAAGCCAGAATTATTATTATTTTTTTTTTTTTTAGTTTTTTGAATTAATTTACTATTTTTTTTTTTATTTTTTGGGAATTATTTAGCCAGTGTTTTTTGAATTAATTTACTATTTTTTTTATTTTTTGGGAATTATTTAGCCAGTGTGTTTCACGAAAATAGTACCTGGAACAAATTTTTTTTTTTTTTTAAATCTCCTCGATTTGCCCCAGCCCGGTCTGTTAAGAAATGTAGCTAGATCGACGTTTTTGAATTTTTTTACTATTTTTATTGAATTTTTTGGGAATGCTCTTACCAGGGTCAACTAGAAACAGTTCCCATAATGATTTTTTTTTTTTTTTTTCTCTTTTTTGGCTTGCCCTGACTCGATTTGGTTAGAAACAATGCCAAAATGACGATTTTTTTTTTTTGAATAATTTTACTATTTTTTTTAAATTTTTTTGGGATTGCTACAGGCCGAGTCAGGCAGAAACGGTTCCCGAAAAGGAATTTTTTTTATTATCTCTTTTTTAGTCTATCCTTGCCCAATTTGTCTAGAAATGAAGACAGAAATATGTTTTTTAAGTTTTAAAATTTTTTTACTATGTTTTTGGGAATGCTCCAGCCAAGAACAGGTAGAAACGGCACCTGAAACGAATTTATTTTTTTTATCTCTTTCTCGGCCTGTCCTAGCCCAGTTTGTCTAGAAATGAAGAGAGAATGACATTTTTTAATTTTTTTTCCTTCTTTTTTAGGAATGCTCCAGTCCAGCTTGGGTAGAAACATTACCTGGAACGAAAATATTTTTATCTTTTTTTTTTTTGGCTTGTCTCGGCCTGGTTTGTCTAGAAATGAAGCCAAAATGACAGTTTATTTTATTTTATTTTATTTTAATTTTTTTTTTTTTGGAATGCTCCAGCTCAGGTCGGGTAGAAACGAAACCCGAAATGAAATTATTTTTTTCTCTTTCTCAGTTTGTCCCGGCCTGGTTTGCCAAGAACTAAAGAGAGAATGACATTTTTTAATTTTTTGAAATTTTTAATTTTAATTTTATTTTTATGGGAATGCTCCAGCCCGGGTTGGGCAGAAACGGTACCTGAAAATATATTTTTTTTCCCTTTTTTTCGATCCGTCCTAGCCCAGTTTTTCTGGAAATAAAGCTAGAAAGATGTTTTTAAATTTTTTGAATTTTTTTACTAGTTTTTTGGGAATGCTCCAACTCAGGATGGGTAGAAACGGTACCGGGAATGATATATATATATATATATATATATCTATAAATATATATATTTTTTCTTTCTGGGCCTGCCCCAGCCCAGTTTGTTTAGAAATGAAGCCAGAATGAACTTTTCTAATTTTTTGAATTTTTTTTTCCTTCTTTTTTGGGAATGCTCCAGTCTAGCTCGGGTAGAAACGTTACCTAGAAAGAAAATATTTTTACCTTTTTTTTTTTGGCCTTTCTCGACCCGATTTGTCGAGAAATGAAGCTAGAATGATATTTTTTTTAATTTTTTTCTATTTTTTTGGGAATGCTCCAACCCAGGTCGGGTAGAAATGGTGCCCAGAACTAAAATTTTTTTTTCTTTCCCTTTTTTCGGCCTATCCCAGACCGGTTTGGCTAGAAATGTAGCTTGAATGAAGTTTTTTAATTTTTTCAATTATATAAATGAAGCGAGAATGACGTCTTTTTATAATGAAGTGAGAATGACGTCCCAGCCCGGAAGGAGAATTTTTGTTTCCTCTTTTTTTGCCCGTCCAAGCCCGGTTTGTCAAGAAATGAAGCAAAAATGGTGTATTTTTATTTTTTGAATTTTTTTACTATTTTTTTAGGAATGCTCCAGCCTAGGTTGGCTAGAAATAGTACCATAACGATTTTTTTTTTTCCTTCTCTTTTTTAGTTTTTCCCGACCTAGTTTGTCTAGAAATGAAGCTAGAATGACAATTTTTTTTTTTGAATTATTTTACTATTTATTTTGAACTTTTTTGCGAATGCTCCAAGCAAGGTTAGGCAGAAACGATTTTCGAAAAGGGAATTTTTTTTATCTCTTTTTTGGTTTATCCGGCCCAAATTGTCTAGAAATGAATCCAAAAAGACGTTTTTCATTAATTTAATTTTTTTACTATTTTTTTGGGAATGCTCCAGCCCGGGGCAGGTAAAAAGGGTACTTGGAACAAATTTTTTTTTTTAAATCTCTTTTTTGGCCTGTCCTGGCCCAGTTTGTCTAGAAATGAAGCCAGAATGACATTTTTTAAGTTTTTTCTTCTCTTTTGGGAATGCTCTAGCCTAGCTCGGGTAGAAACGTTACCTAGAACGAATATATTTTTATCTTTTTTTGGCCTGTCCGAGCACGGTTTGTCTAGAAATGAAGCCAGAATGAAAATTTTTAGTTTTTGGAATTTTTATTATTTTTTTGGGAATGCTCCAATCTGGGTTAGGCAGAAACAATTCCCGGAACGAAAATTTTTTTGTCTTTTTTTTAGCATGTCCTGCCCCGATTTGTCTAGAAAAGAAGCTAGAATGACGTATTTTAAATTTTTTTTTTAAATTTATTTCCTATTTTTTTGTGAATGTTGCAGCCTAGGTCATGTAGACACGATACCTGGAAGGAATTTTTTTTCCCTCTTTTTCAGTCTATCCCGGCCCACTTTGTCCACAAATGAAGCTCGAATGATGTGTTTTAATTTTTTGAATTTGTTTTCTATTTTTTTTTCAAATCTCCAATCTGGGTCTGTAGAAACGGTACCTGGAACTAAAGTGTTTTTCTTCTCTTTTTCGGCCTGTGCTGACCGGATTTGGCTAGAAATGAAGCTAGAATGATATTTTTTAAAATTTTTTTAGGAATGCTCCAGGCCAGGTCAAACGAAACGGTTCTCAAAAAGAATTTTTTTTTTCTTTTTTTTGGTTTGTTCAGGCCTAATTTGTCTAGAAATGAAGCTAGAAAGATATATATTTTTTTAAAATTTTTTGAATATTTATACTATTTTTTTGGGACTGCCCCAGCCCGGGACAGGTAGAAACGGTACTTGGAACAAATTTTTTTTTAATCTCTTTGTTGGCTTGTCCCAGCCCAGTTTGTCCAAAAATGAAGCTAGAATGGCCTTTATTAATTTTTTTGAATTTTTTTTCTTCTTTTTTGTGAATGCTCTAGCCTAGCTCGGGTAGAAACGTTACTTGGAATGAAAATACTTTTATCTTTTTTCAACCAGAATGACCTTTTTTTTAGTTTTGTTGTAATTTTTTACTATTTTTTTTATAATTTTTTTGTGAATGCTCCAGCCTAGGTCATGTAGAAACGGTTCCCTGAATGAAATTTTTTTCCTCTTTTCTCGCTTGTCCCAACCCAGTTTTCCCTTGAAACGATGCCAAAATGATGTTTTTAAGTTTTTGAATGAAGCTTGAATGACGTGCTTTAATTTTTTGATTTTTTTTTCAATATTTTTAAGAATGCTTTAGCTCGGGTCGTGTGGAAACGGTACCTAGAACAAATTTTTTTTTTTTGGTCTTTTTCAACCTGTCCCAGCCCGGTTTGGCTAGAAATGAAGCCAAAATGATGTTTTTCATTTTTTGTATTATTTTACTATTTTTTTGGAAGTGCTCTAGCCTGGGTCAAGCAGAAACGATTCCCAGAATGAAACTTTTTTTTGTCTCTTTTTACAGCTTGTCCCGCCCCAATTTGTTTAGAAATGAAGCCAGAATGACCTTTTTTTTTTTTTTTTTTTTGAAATTTGTTTCCTATTTTTTTGTGAATGCTGCAGCTCGGGTCGGGTAGACACGATACTTGGAAGGAAATTTTTTTTCTCTCTTTTTATTGACAAACCAGGCTGGGATAGACCGTAAAAGAGAGAAGAAAAAAAAATTTCTTCCAAATATCATGTCTACCCGACTCAGCAGTAGCATTCACAATAAAATAGGAAAAAAAATTCAAAAAATTAAAAAAAAAAAAAAAAAAAAAAAAAAAACGTCATTCTAGCTTCATTTCTAGACAAATCGGGACCGAACTGGCTGAAAAAGAGACAAAAAAAAAAAAATTCTGGGTACCATTTCTACATGGCCCAAGCAGGAGCATTCCCAAATAGAAATAAAAATTCAAAAATTTCATTCTGGCTTCATTTCTATACAAACCGGGCTGAGACAGGTGGAAAAAAAGGTAAAATATTTTCATTCCAAATAACGTTTCTACTCAAGCAGGACTGGGGCATTCCCAAAAAAGAAAAAAAAATCAAAAAAATTAAAAAAGGTCATTCTGGCCTCATTTCTAGACAAACTGGGCCGAGACAGGCCAAGAATGAGATAAAAAAAAATTTCATTCCAGGTATCGTTTCTACCCATCCCAGGTTGGAGCATTCCCAAAGAAATAGTAATAGAATTTTAAAAATAAAAAAAAAATAAAAAAAATAAAAAAACATGTTTCTAGCATCATTTCTAAACAAATTGGGCTAGGACAGACCACAAAAGAGATTAAAAAAAAAAAAAAAAAAAAAAAAAAAATCTTTTCGAGAACCATTTCCACTTGACCTGGTCTGGATCATTCCCAAAAAAATTCAAAAAAAAAATTAGTAAAATAATTCAAAAAAAAAAAAATCATTCTAGCTTCATTTCTTGACAAATTTGGTCGGGACAGACAAAAAAAGGGGAAAAAAAATTACCTGTTCTAAGAATCGTTTCTATGTGACCTGGGCTAGAGCATTCCCAAAAAAAATTCAAAAAATTAAAAAAGGTTGTACTGGCTTCATTTCTAGACAATCCGGGCCGGGATAGGATGAAAAAGAGAAGAAAAAAACTTTAGTTCTGGGTACCATTTCTACCAACCCAAACTGGAGATTTCCAAAAAATAAAAATAAAAATAATGAACAAATTCAAAAAAAATAAACACATCATTTAAGCTTCATTTATGGACAAATCGGGCTAGGACAAACCAAAAAAGTGTTAGGAATATGAGATTATGATGAGTTAGTTAGGATTTGAGCACATGTAGCTCATTTAACACATGGTTTAATTCATAAAGCACATGTTAAATTAATTAGCCAATTATCTTGAGCCATGTGGGCCAATGAGATTAGAGTTAGTCTCCTATAAATACATAATTGTAATTCAACATTAGATATCAACGAAGAATAAACCAATTTCTTAGTGCATTAGTGCATCTCTCTCTCTCTCTTAATCTTTCTATTTCTCTACGAAGGGTGACTACCTCAAATTAAGTTAATTTCCCTACAATTCCCATTCGTTTCCCTATAATTCCCATCAATCTCCATTAGGAACCACCGGGTTCCTAACAAGTAGTATCAGAGACGTCGATCTTGAGATGGGTGAATATGATCGACAAGAAATCTTGAAAATGGTGAATGAAGTTTTAGAGAAGGTTAAGGCCTTTACAGAATCTCACGAGGCTATTTCAAAGAAATTCAAGGCTTTGGCTGAATCTAAGAAGGCCATGAATGAAGAGCCTTCAAGAATGCAGGAGGATCTTGAAAACATGTCCAAAGAAAAGTTTCAACTTCTTGGTGCAATGGAAGCTGGAGTACAAATGACAAAGACCAAAGAAGAGTTGGAGAAAAATCAACTTGTTGAGATTAACCCAGGCCTTCTTGCCGAGGTCACATGCATCTCCATCAACAAGTCTATATTGCAGAAGTATGCTAGTGAAGAGGTGTCACTTGATACACGGTTTACTAGTCTTGAAGTTGAGCACATTGATGAACATGTCTTAATGCAGGTGGGTTTCATCGGTGAAGTAGTTCTAAAGGATTATCCTAGTCTCTTAAGGAAATGGGACCTGATGCTATTAAGTGGGGCTAAGGTTGATCTTAGACTGGGCTATGGTGACCAAGTCTCTCTCTTACAAGGCAATCACCAAGGCAGGAAACTTGATAGTCCATTGGTTCCAATCAGATGGAATTTCATCTCTGAATTACTATTTGAAAGTGTAGAAGAAATCACATTTCCTTCTTGGTTTGAGAATTTCTCTCATACATGGCTACTTCTTTGTGGCAAGCCCAAGTTAATGTACCAAGAAGTGCTCTTAGCTACAATCTGGAAAACCACAACCTATGACTCTCCTTTTGAAGCCCTTACAATGACATATGGTGTCCTAAATGCACAAGGACACATTCAAGTTCTTGGTGGCAACAGTGGGAAGTGCCAAGGTTTTAATGCTAGCATTGATTTTCCATGTAATGGAATGTATCTTGCTAATGATGGAAGTCTTGGTTTCTTTAGGCTGGAACACATGGAAGGGCATCAAGAATTCTCTTTAGAAACAATGTGATTCACAACATTGTCAACACAAGGAAAGCAAAAGTGGCAATGTAATGAAACTTTTACAGAGTCAACAAGCCAATATTATTACTGTGAATGTGCAATTAGCGCTACCATTCACATTGGTTGGTGCTACAACTCATTGTTTAATGCGGAGGACAACACTGAAACACGATGTAAATTTTTAATGAGTACTGGTATTAAGACTACTAGCTTTTCAGATTATGCTACTCTATTTTGGGCTGTGATTAAATGCTTGGAAATATTTGATGAGTTCGACCGTCAAGATGCTTTGGCATATTGGATTAGTGGTCGGTTCCCCCTCATGAAGGTGTCACTCAATAACAACACCTTGTGGGCAAGGTGTTTTCAAGGGAAAGGAAATGCTAGAAATATGAAATAATTGTTGTAATAATTGTTGTAATCCCTTTAGTTAGTTAGTTAGTTGAGATTATGATGAGTTAGTTAGGATTTGAGCACATGTAGCTTATTTAACACATGGTTTAATTCATAAAGCACATGTTGAATTAACTAGCCAATTATCTTGAGCCATGTGGGCCAATGAGATTAGAGTTAGTCTCCTATAAATATATAATTGTAATTCAACATTAGATATCAATGAAAAATAAAACAATTTCTTAGTGCATTAGTGTATCTCTCTCTCTCTCTCTCTCTCTTTAATCTTTCTATTTCTCTACGAGGGTGACTACCTCGAATCAAGTCAATTTCCCTACAATCCTCATTCATTTCCCTATAATTCTCATCAATCTCCATTAGGAACCACTGGGTTCCTAACAAAAAGAGAGAAAAAAATTTTTGTTCTGGAAACCGTTTGTGCCTGACCTAGGCTGGAGCATTCCCAAAAAAATACTAAAATAATACAAAAAACTAAAAAAAAAAAAACGACGTTTTGGCTTCATTTCAAGCCAAACCGGGCCGAGATAGGCCGAAAAAGACAAAAAATATTTCGTTCTGGGTAACATTTCCACAAGACCTAGCCTGGAGCATTCCCAAAAATATTGTAAAAAAATTTTAAAAAAATTAAAAAAAGTCATTCCCGCTTGATCTCTAGACAAACTAGGCCAGGACAGGCCAAAAAAGAGATTAAAAAAAAAAAAAGTTTCGTTCTAGGAACCATTTCTACCTGACCCGGGCTACAACATTCCCAAAAAAATTAAAAAAAAAAGAAAAAGAAAATAGTTCAAAAAATTAGAAAATGTTAGTTTGCCTTCATTTCTGGCTAAACCGAACCGAGATAGGCAGAAAAAGAGGAAAAAAATTTTCGTCCTAGGTACCATTTCAACAAGACTCGGGCTGGAGCATTCTTAAAAATATTGTAAAAAAAATTCAAAAAATTAAAACACGTCATTCGAGCTTCATTTATAGACAAACTGGGCCGAGACAAACCGAAAAAGAGAGAAAACAAATTTCGTTCCAGGTATTGTGTGTACCTAAACCGAGCTGCAATGTTCACAAAAAAAATAATAAAAAAAATTAAAAAATGTCATTCTGGCTTCATTTATAGACAAATCAGGACAGGACAGTCTGAAAAAGAGACAAAAAAATTTTGTTCCGGGTACCGTTTCTGCCCAACCCAGTTAGGAGCATTTCCAAAAAAAAAAATAATAATTCAAAAAATTAAAAAATTTCATTCTGGCTTGATTTCTAGACAAATTGGGTTGGGACAAGCCAAAAAAAGATAAAAATATTTTCTTTCCAGGCAACGTTTCTACCCACCTCGGGTGGGAGCATTCCAAAAAAAAAAAAAAGGTAAAAAAATTCAAAAAATTAAAAAACATCTTTCTGGATTCATTTCTAGAAAAATTGGGCTAGGATAGACCAAAAAAGAGATAAAAAAAATTTTCTTTTAGGGTATTGTTTCTACCTGACCCGGCTTGGAGCATTCCCAAAAAAATTCAAAAAAAGTAGTAAAACAATTCAAAAACTTAAAAAACGTCATTTTGGCATCGTTTTTAGCCAAATTGGGCAAGGACAAGCAAAAAAAGAGAAAAACAATTTCATTCTAGGAATCGTTTCTACATGACCCGGGTTGGAGCATTCCTAAAAAATTTCTAAAAAAATAGAAGATATTTTGGCTTCGTTTCTAGCAAAACCAAGCTGGGATGGTCTGAAAAAAGGAAAAAAAAAAAATTTCTTTTCAGGCACAGTTTTTGCCCAATCCGGGTTGGAGCATTCCCAAAAAAAAAAAATAGTAAAAATTAAAAAAAAAAAAAAAAGTCATTCTCGCTTCATTTATATAATTCAAAAAATTGAAAAATTTCATTCAAGCTACATTTCTAGCCAAACCGGGTCGGAACAGGCCGAAAAAGAGAAAAAAAAAAAAAAAATCGTTTCGGGTACTGTTTCTACCCAACCCGGGTCTTTTCCAAAAAATTTAAAAAAGAAAAAAAGAAAAAAAGTCATTCTGGCTTCATTTCTAGACAAACTAGGCTGGGACAAGCTGGAAAAAAAAAATTCAAAAAATTAAAAGAGCTCATTCTAGCTTTATTTTTAGACAAACTGGGCTGGGACAGGCCCAAAAAAAAATTTCGTTCTAGGTACCGTTTCTACCCGTCCCACGCTGGAGGGTTCCCAAAAAAATGGTAAAAAAATTCAAAAAATTAAAAAACATCTTTCTAACTTCATTTTTAGACAAATTGGGCTAGGACATGCCAAAAAAGAGATTTAAAAAAAAAAAAAAAAAATCTTTTCAGAAACCGTTTCTGCCTGACCTAGCTTTGAACATTCCCAAAAAAATTCAAATAAAATTAGTAAAACAATTCAAAAAATTAAAAAACATCATTCTAGCTTCATTTCTAGACAAATTGGGCTGGGACAAACCAGAAAAGAGAAAGAAAAAAAATTTTCTCATTCCGAGAATCATTTCTAGATGACCCGGCGGAGCATTCCCAAAAAAATAGAAAAAATTCAAAAAATTTTTTTTTAAAAAAATACGTCATTCTAGCCACGTTTCTACACAAACCAGGCCAGAGCTGAACTTGAGCATTCCCAAAAAGAAGAAAAAAAAATCCAAAATTAAAAAAGGTCATTCTGGCTTCATTTCTAGACAAACTAGGCCAAGACAGGCCAACAAAGAGAGAGAGAGAGAGAGAGAGAGAGAGAGAGAGAGAGAGAGAGAGAGAGAGAGAGAGAACTTTGTTCTAGGTACTATTTATGCCTGACTTGGCTAGGAGCACTCCCAAAAAAATTCAAAAAATTCAAAAAAAAAAAAAAAAATCATCCTAGTTTCATTTCTAGCCAAACCAGGCCAGCACAAGCAGAAAAAAGGAAGAAAAAGTTTTTAGTTTTGGGTACTTCTACCAACCCAGACTGGAGATTTCCCTAAAAAAAATAGAAAACAAATTCAAAAAATTAAAACATGTCATTCGAGCTTCATTTATGCACAAACCGGGCTGGGACAAACCAAAAAAGAGAGAAAAATATTTCATTCTGGGAACTGTTTCTACATGACCCAGGCTGTAGCATTCTTAAAAAAATTCAAAAAATAAGTAAAAAATTTCAAAAAACTAAAAAAAAAATATATATATATATATATATATATATCATTCTGGCTTCATTTCTAGACAAACCAGGATAGGAAAAGCTAAAAAAGAGGAAAAAAAATTTTCTTTCCAGTACTGTTTCTAGCTGACTCGGGCTGGAGCATTCCAAAAAAAAATAGTAAAAAAAATTCAAAAAATTAAAAAACGTCATTTTGGCTTCATTTATAGACAAATTGGGCCAGGACAGGTTGAAAAAGAGAAAAAAAACTTTTCGTTCGGGGAATCGTTTCTACTTGACCCAAGTTGGAGCATTCCCAAAAAAAGGGTAAAATAATACAAAAAATTTAAAAATTTTTTTTTAAAAAAAAACACGTCATTTTGGCTTCATTTCTAGCAAAACCAGGCTAGCATAAGCCGAAAAAGAGAAAAAAAATTTCGTTCTGGGTATCATTTCCACCAGACCTAGCCTGGATGATTACCAAAAATATTGTAAAAAAAATTCAAAAAAATTCAAAAAAAAAAAAAAAAAACGTCATTCTGGCTTGATCTCTAGACAAACTGGGCTGGGACAAGCCAAAAAAGAGATTAAAAAAATTTTCGTTCTAGGAACTGTTTTTGCCTGACCCAAGCGATAGCAGTCCCAAAAAAATTCAAAAAAAAGAAAAGTAAAATAATTCAAAAAAATTAGAAAACATCATTCTGCCTTCATTTCTGGCTAAACTTAATTAGGATAGGTCGAAAAAGAGGTAAAAAAAAAATTCATTCTAGGTATCGTTTCAACACGACCCGAGCTAAAGCGTTCTTAAAAATATTGTAAAAAAAATTCAAAAAATTAAAACACGTCATTCGAGCTTCATTTATAGACAAACTAGGCTGGGACAGACCGAGAAAGAGATTAAAAAAAATTTGTTCTAGGTATCGTGTCTATTCAACCTGGGATGGAGCATTCCTAAATAAATAGTAAAAAAAAAAAAAAATTTAAAAATTTAAAAATTGTATTCTGGCCTCATTTCTAGACGAGCTGGGCCGAGACAGGCCAAAAAAAAAGATAAAAATATTTCTTTCCAGGAAACGTTTCTACCCGAGCTAGGCTGGAGCATTCCTAGAAAAGAAAAAATTTTCAAAAAATTAAAAAAGGTCATTCTGGGTTCATTTCTAAACAAACTAGGCCAGGACAAGTTGAAAAAGAGATTAAAAAATTCATTTTGGCATCGTTTCTAGCCAAACCGGGTTGGGACAAGTGAAAAAAGAGAAAAACAAATTTCATTCTGGGAACCGTTTCTACGTGACCTGGGCTAGAGCATTCCCAAATTTTTTTTAAAAAAGTAAAAAATTTCAAAAAAGTAAAAAAAAAAAAAAAGAAAAAAAAAGTCATTCTGGCTTCATTTCTAGACAAACCAAGTTGGGACAAGCTGAAAAAGAGGGGAAAAAAAAATTTATTTTCAGGTACCATTTTTGCCCAACCCAGGCTGGATCATTCCCAAAACAAATTAAAAAAAAAAATAGTAAAAATTTCTTCAAAAAAAAAAAAAAAAAAGGGGTCATTCTCGCTTCTTTTATTTTGATGTATTTTTTATTTGAAAAGTATTTTGGTCATTTTAGAGGTTTCGAGTTTTTTTTTTTTTTTTGGTCATTTTATAGGCTTCATGGTATTTTGGTCGTTTTAGAGGTTTCAAGGTTTTGTTAGCAATTTATTAAGATTTTGGGGTATTTTCACCATTTTAGAGGTTTAGGGGGTATTTTGCTAATTTTTTGGGGTATTTTCGTCATTTTAGAGGTTTTGAGGGTATTTTGTTTGTTTGAGAGATTTTGAGTGTATTTTGGCTATTTTTTTTTTTTTTTGGTTTAGGGTTATTTTGGTCATTTTTTCATATTTTTGAGGTTTCAATGATATTTTGGTCATTTTAAAAGTTTTTTTTTAAGGGGTGTATTGTGGCCGTTTTGTTGGGTTTGGGGACGTTTTGGTCATTTTCTAGGTTTATGGGATATTTTGGACATCCGGGGTGCGTTTTTGTCATTTTGGTAGTTATAAGGGTATTTTGGTCATTTTAGAGGTTTTGAGATATTTGTTTTTAGTCACATTTTGGATTTTAGGGTATTTTTCATCGTTTTAGAGGTATCATTTTTGCTCATTTTAGATGTTTTGGAGAATTTTGATTGTTTGTGAGGTTGTAGGGTTATTTTAGTAATTTGTTAGAATTTTGGGGTATTTTGATAGATTTTGAGCGTATTTTGGCTCTGGTTTATGGGTATTTGTTCATTTTTAGAGGTTTTGAGGGTATTTTGCTTGATTTTGTGGTTTCAATGGTATTTTGGTCATTTTAAAAGTTTTGGGGGGTATTTTGGTCTTTTTGCAGGTTTTGGGGGTGTTTTGGTCATTTTTAAGGTTTTGGGAATATTTTGGATAGTTGTGGTCCATTTTAGTCATTTTATTCTGGGAAATTTTGACAAAAATACCCTTGAAATGACTAAAAAGGCCAATATATATCCCCAAAACCACAAAACTTAAAAAAGGAAAAAAAGAAAAAAACCTAAACTTCTTAATTGACCAAAATAGCCCCAAACATCTAATATGATTAAAAAAAGACACCCCGACAGCGCTAAAATGACCAAAATTCCCAAAATTCCTTTAGAATGACAAAAAAAAAAAAAAAAAAAAAAAAAAAAAAAAAAAAAAACACTTGAAACCAACCAAAATAACCCTAAAATTTAAAAAGAACAAAATACCCTTGAAACCTCAAATGACTAAAAATGCCCACGAAATCTATAAACATGCCAAAATAACCAAAAACCTATAAAATGACCAAAAAAATACCCAAACCTCTAAAATGAAAAATATTCACTTGAAATCTGTAAAATGACCAAAAAATATTAAAATATTTAAAATCACCAAAATACTCTTTAACCTCTAAAATGGTCAAAAATATTTTGGTTATTTTGAAGATTTCATGTATTTTAAGTCATTTTAAATGTTTCAAGGTATTTAGTCATTTAGATGGTTTCGAGATATTTTGGTCATTTTAGAGGTTACAGGTTTTCATGCTCATTCTAGAGGATTTGATGTCATTTTGGTCATTTTTTGAGATTTTGGGGGTATTTTAATCATTTTACAGGTTTTGGGTATTTTGGTATCTCGCAGTATTTTGGTCATTTTGTGATTATGGGGGTATTATTTTAATCTTTTTACAGGTTTTGAGGTATTTTTGTTCATTCAAGTGGTTTCGATGTATTGTTTCGTTGTTCTAAAGTTTTGGGGCATTTTTTTCATTTAAACGGTTTCGAGTAGGGGGGGGTGGTAATTTTGGTTGTTCTAGTGATTTCAGTGGTATTTTTTTATTTATTAGGGTTTTAGGGGTATTCCTACATTTTAAAAGTTTTAGAGGTATTTTGGTCATTTTTTGAGGTTTTGAAGTTATTTTGGTTATTATAGTGGTTTTATAGTATTTTTCGTCATTTTCGTGGTTTTGGGTTATTTTGGTTAATTTATTGATTTCGAAAGTATTTTGGTCATTTTAGAGGCTTCTAGATATTTGTTTTTCGTCATTTTTCACTTTTTTTTTTTTTTTGGGGTCAATTTAGAGGTATCAAGGTATTTTTGCTCATTTTAGATGTTTTGGGGAATTTCAGACATTTTATAAGTTTTATGGTATTTTGGTCGTTTGAGATTTTTCAGGGTTATTTTAGTAATATATTAGGTTTTTCGGGTATTTTCGTCATTTTAGAGGTTTTTCGGGTATTTTGGTCATTTTATAGGTTTCATGGTATTTTGGTCGTTTGAGAGATTTTGAGTGTATTTCGGATATTTTCAGAGGTTTCAAGGGTATTTTGCATATTTTTAAGCTTTTAATGGTACTTTGGTCATTTTAAATGTTTTGCGAGGTATTTGTGGTCATTTTGCTAGTTTTGGGGGCGTTTTGTTCATTTTCTACGTTTTTGGGATGTTATGGACATTCATAGTGCATTTTTGTCATTTTGGAAGTTCTAAGGATATTTTGGTTATTTTAGAGGTTTTGGGGTATTTAAAGGTTTATTGATATTTTCGTAATTCTCATGAGTATAATATATATATATATATATATATATTTTTTTTTTTAGTCTAAGAAATTTTGACAAAAATACCCATGAAATCAATAGAATGGCCAATATAACCCCAAAATCACCAAAATACCCCAAGACCAGAAAATGACCAAAATAGGCCCCAAATCTCTAAAATTACTAAAATAACCCCAAAACATCTAAAATGACCAAAACAACCCTAAAACAGCTAGAATGAGCAGTTAAGCCTTAATACCTCGTAAATGACCCAAATTCCCCAAATATCTAAAATGATAAAAAAAAATACACCTCAACATCGATAAAATGAACAAAATGCTCTAAAACCCTCTAGAATGACCAAAAAACCTTGAAACTTACCAAAATACCTTTGAAACCTCAAATGACCAAAAATGCCCATGAACCTCAAAACTGGCCAAAACACCCTAAAATCTTATTGGAAAAAAAAAAAAAAATGAAGAAGAAGATCATTATGTCTCAATTTTTAGCCAAATTGGGCAAGAGCAGGCTAAAAAAGAGGAAAAGAAAAAAAGAAGGTGGTTCTGAGTACCATTTTTGGCCAACCCAAGTTGGAAGCATTCCCAAAAAAATAGTTAAAAAATTAAAAATCGACATTCTGGCTTCATTTCTAGCCAACAATGTAGAAAATTAAATATGTATAATCTTCTAACATCATGAAACTAATATCTCTAATTCCAAAACTCACAAAACATGTTATACAGATTCGAAATTGAAGACCGCTCTGATACAATTTGAAGGAAAAATACATGTACATAGCGGAAAATTAAGAGATCTACTTCATTCGCAATTGATAATATATGCTAAGTAAGTTTTAGAATATAAGAATAAGAGAGTGTACTTTGATGCGGTGAAATTCAAAACCAAATATTAGAAGCACTTGGGAACACTTTTAATCTTCACTCCAATTCCACTTGATGCCCAAGAAGTGTGATCTCTCCATCAGTTATATGTTTATGTTCTAGAGAGAAGAGTGTCTAACACTCACATACATACTCTTTCATGTTCTTGTTGTTGTTATAAAAATTCTGTATGTTTCTCTCCTAATAACTGATTATCTAATTGGGCTAGCCTTTTGGGCCTTTCCAATTAGGCTTTAGTATGTGTGTTGGAGTGGGACCAAAAGGGAACAAATAAAACACTATCTCCAATGGGCCTTGGGCTTTTCTGTCAACTCTTGACAAGTCCAAAATTACCATTAATTATATTTAATACCACTATATAAATATAATTGCACTATAGGCCTTATTAATAAATTATATCTCAAGACTTTATTGTACATGCAACCCCTTCATAAAATATTCGTAGTAATACAAAGTCATGAATGTGGATTGCCAGTTTGTAAATTACTACATCTTAATCCTTGAGTACCCGGTTTAATCCTTTAAGTTATTCATCATATATTCACGAAATCCAATTTCATAAATATATACTTTAGTAATTTCTTATCAAAGTGGTTAGGCCTAAATCTCTAAATAACAAACCCATTAAACTTTTCTCAAGGGAATATTTTGTATCTCTGTTAAGAGACTATGAATTTTATCTTAAGAATATATGTTCCATCAACACTAAATGTGGCTGCCCAACATATTAAGATTTTGACCGTTACAATAGATCTTACTCCTGATATACCAAAGCAACCTACACTTCATGATCAGGTCCATTATTCTCTCAGGATTAAGAGTTCATGTAAATATAAGTCGTGAGATTTATTATTCATTTGACAGTGATTAGATGAATAATAAATCTTACAGCGGTCCAGTTCAATATGTCTTAACTCTTAAAACATATCAACATATCAACTAGAAGTCTCCACTTTCATGATCAAGACAAATCATCTTAGTTAATATGTTATAATCTTCGTAGATGAAATGCCCAATTTCATCACCGACTACAAACTAAAATTCTGAGTTTACAAAGATCTTGTAATTTATATCTTCTGTGACTTTTCACATAAATCACATACTATGCATCTCATGGACTATATGATAATCTCCGAATATTCATGTTACCATTTTTTTAGATAATAATAAAACAACTTTATTAATCACAATATTAAGTCATACATAATGTCATACATAATATCATACATAACATCATACAATAGGATTTAAGGGCACCAATCCTAACAATTTCCCTCTCTTCGGGAAGTGAGACATACAACTATTTTCATAGATAGAGAGAGGGCTTATAAGTAAACATCATCAGTAGGAAGTCACGTCTTGCTTGCATACCTTAATAGTAAATGACCACATCCATCCCCTGTGAATGCACGGCTTTGTCCCGTGTCCCAGGTCAAACCTAGGAGTCAGGCTCAAAGCTAGGACTAGTTCCATGCTTGGTCATTCATTTGTGCCTCTGCCCCTCTCTCAGATGTTAGTGTTTCATGGTTCTTTACTTCCTTCCATCGGTGATCTCTCCTCCCTTGTTATCTTTTTGCTTTTCTTCGTATTTTTCTTTGAACATTTAGTCCATTGAAATGCCATTAAGATGAATAAGACGGAACCCTAGCAAGAATCCTCAAGCAAGGGAACCTTACCAGAAGTCCATGACTCTCAGTGTGGGAACGAAATGAAGGCTTTCAACGGAACTTCACTCATTTAGGATGACAGAGGCATTCCCTATGCTAGTCAAACTACGCGAAAGGAAGGGATTAATAGTTTATGTGCCTGCTAGTCGATTAGAATAAGGAAGCACATGTCTTTGACATTAAGATTACTAGTGCAAAACATAACCTTCAACCAATCCGGTTGCTCCTAAGGATTTTTAGTGTGTTTTCCCAACTTTTCGTTGCAAGCCTTTCCCTCTCGATCGGACAACAACTCTGATGGATCGGACTTTCCCCCACTTTTCATCAAAGAAGCCAAATTTGCATGATTTTCCTCCTGGTTAATCCTTTCAGATTTGACTCACCGCTCTCAACGATTCTAGTAAGAAAAGGTGCATTGTCACCACCAATTGCTGCCTTTTGATTAGAAGTCTTCACCCTTATCGTTTTGCTTGAACTCAATGGAGTGGAAAAGCAATTAATGCCACAATTGCAGGGTCTCCTTGATCGATCTCTCCATTTTTTTTTTTATTGAACTTACAGGTTAAAAAAAAGCCAAAACCAATGGAATTCTTTAGCATCCGTCCAACCTTTGAACCTGAATCTAACCAAAAATCATGCTCTTGTCTAGACCAAGTTTGAAGAGATGTTGAGGCTTCCCTTCCTCGAAAACGGGAGTTCTCTTCCTCGATCCTGATGATTTACTTATTAACTCATGTCACATAGGTTGGGATCGATAAATCATAAGAGGAGATAGGGCATCTAATGAAAGTCTTCGACCTCTTTCTCATTCCTTGCTAAATGGAGGACAAAGCTCCCATTCTAATCTGAATCTGCCGATGAGCAGATCTCCTTAGATATATTTTCTAGCTATGTTTATATAGCCAAAACACGAGTTGTAGGCATTAATGGTCCTCTACCTTAGCTTCATCAAAAAGGTCTCTTTCAAAGCCTAAACTTGACCAAGCAACAGCCTTCCCTAAATCCTCAGCAGATCGGGCTTAGGCTCAAGAGGAAGGGGTGAGTCAAGCCTTTTTTGGAATCCTATATTTGTATCAAAGGCAGCTTGCCCTATAGATCTACTTTGTTGAAGGTCTCTTGAGCCTGGAGTTTGTTGCTATCGCTCGAGCAATAGAAAATCAGATCATGAATATGGGCTTACCTACTCTGACTTTTCGCTTTTAGCTTTGAGTTCTTCTTGGTCTTGATATTGCTTATTTATATAGATGATGAGTGGAGGGCTCTAGTTAAAGATTCAAGCTGGGGCCATGTCTAGATGGAGTAGAAGTCCTTGGCATAACTTGCCATTTCGGTAATCCATCCCAGCTATCCCGAGATGCCTTACTGGTATCCAATATTTGATTAAGAAAAAACCTTATGTAGTTAGTTTTTGGATTTGAATAAGCGGTCTACCTTAAGTTTACTTCCTACTTGACCAGGTGCTTTGTTTCCCGTCTTTCATGTCCCGTTTAGGCATGGCGATATCACCCTAGGTCTGCTTTCTTGTCAATCCCAAAGTTGTGGGTTTTCTTTCTAAATAGATGTGGTTTGGGTTGTTATTCTATAATATACCTATAATAGTACTTGTACTTAACATATAGGCGAGCTAATTATTAGATAGATGATGCCATTGACAAAGACAAGAATTGATGGAAGGAAGTTAGGTGAGCAATGCAGCAACGACGACACGACCATCAACTCTTTCCAGCACAGATAACAAAGTAAAACTAGGAGGAAAGGCAGGGGCAGAGAAAGGGGCTACGCCCTCCTAATAAAAAGAAGAAAGAGAGTACAAAGCATCAAAGAGCCCTTTATCGAACGACCGATTCTTGTACAAAAAGAAGTTGTCTAAAGGGGTTCTTACTTGAGAATTTGTCCTACTAGCGGCTGGAAGAGTTCTGCAACGAGCAGGCATATGATTAAAGTCGACCTCTATCTTTACCTATCAACCTACTTAACATAGCATATTTTTAGCATATTTGATTAAGAGATCTTAAGCGAGTTTGAACTATAATATAAGGGAAAAGAGAACCTGATAAGAGTCGGGTTCTGTTCCATCCCCGATGTCAATGGATTAGTTTCCATTACTGGGATTCCTCTCCACTCCTAGCTCCCAAAGTACATAATGGAAAGAAAAGGTAGGTATATCCTACTGCTTCAAAGTCATAAGCTGCTCCTTCTGTTCTGTATCAGCTTCATCGATTGATGTTGTTAAAGTAGCGATTGAATCATTCATTTCAGTTGAATCAATGGAAGTTAGGGGTTCAGGAAGCTCGCTCTCCCCTAATTTGGTATCCCTGGCCAAAGAGAGAAATGACTTTCTTTATTAGAGTAGTTTCCTGGGATACTCCCTAACAACTGGCTCAATGGTAATGCTTGGTGCACTTAGGCTGATACAGATGAAAAGATGAAGACATTAAGAAGATGTTACTGAAAGTATAAGGTCTACACCATCTTAGCTTTTCTGGCTATATGAAGCAAGTTAAGAGGGAAAAGATTGGTGCTATAATCTAAGACATAAGGTGCAAGATCTCTTTGCAAAGAACTATTGAAGTTTGAATCATAAGAAGAGAAGCTGAACGTTATGCAGAATCCGCTTCCTGCGCATGGAAACAACGGTGCTAGTCCATCTAGTAATGAAATTTGTCTTCCGGAATGAGGGTTGGTACTGCTACTGTCACTCCACTGATTGAAAAGGGTTTAGGTTTACTTCATCCTTAGCTCGGCCCTTTACTAAAGGCTACCCTACCTTAACTGCTTGAAGCTATCTCACGAATTGGATTTGAACCAATCAAGCTACTTTCCTTTTAGTAGATCATGAGTGGGTTTGTCATCCTCCTAAAATCAATAGCATTTCATTGGAATACATCCTGTCTTTTCACCTTAGTAGTCCTATGCGTAGTCAGTACTATAGCCCGAATCATTACTACTAATAAAATAAGACTAGGAACCAAAACCAGATGGAATCGTAGGTATAAAGTAAATTGCCCAATGTTTCCAAATTAGTCCAACTTCGTACCTTTCTGGCATAAACCATATATCTCAGAAAGGTCATATTTCTTTTGGTTGGTAGTAATGGAATGGTTTTATTATCTAAAATGAAGAACATTTCCCACCAAAGGATTAGTCTAATAATACCACTCACTGGTAAATAGCACAATACTTCTTCATGAATGTCCGCTATTGGAATATGGAACATCATAACAATGAATAGGAATGAAACGGCTATAGCTCCTATATGAATTACTGGGAAGATGATAGCGGAGAAGTCAAGACCTAGCAAAAGAAGTAATCCTAAAGTGTCGCGAAAGATTGGGCTGGGAAACAAAACAGAATGTACCGGACTTTTAGCACTTAAAACCATTAAACTAGAGACCAAAGCAAGGCTCGATAAAACAGAAAGTATCATTGGTACGTCGTCCTTCCCTAAAATGGAACTTTCATGCTGGAGCAAGAACTAGCATGAAAGTCGATCTATTACGACCAGCGCGGTTGTTCATATTTCATTTTCCTCTTCCAAGCCAAGCCCTTCTTAGAAAGCACTCACTAAGTTAGTTACGGAATCTCAAATCTCTCTCGACCCCGAGAATTTTTTCTGTGCCCAGGTCGATCAAAGGTTAGGCTTGCTTCTCCCTTACCTTTTAACGTTTTAGGCCCCTGAAAAAATAAAGAAACCCGAAATCAAAAGGAAAGAAGAAAAATTAGGCCAAGTTTCCCTAGAGAGGTCGCCTTCTCTCAGGCTAGTAGTCTTCTACTTCTAGTCGACTGCTCCATGACGGGCTTCCCTCTTTCCTGGGCTCTACTTGCTCGTTTACACTCCGACCTAACAAGTAATAATTGAAAAACGATCTTTCCTTGCTTGCATTAAGATTTAAAACTTGTCCTAAAAAAAGGGCAATAAATTAGAATCAAGATCTAGACTATCTTCTATCCAAATAGATATGTCCCTATGAGCGACTATGTCGATTTTTATATGTTTTGGCCACGTTCGTTTCCACTTCGAAGAGGAAGGCTTAGATATTTCAATCTTATGTTATGAAGGATGTGACCTATGTTAGGTCCATAAGATACCATAGCTTTAGGTGTTCTATGATTCACCTCCGAATAATGAGTAGGTAGTTCGATCATTTTGATTCTTCTCTTCATAGTAAAATGATGGAGGGACACGGAGCAATAGGTCGAATTACTATATAAAGAAGAGTTGTAAACTATAGGACTTCTTGTTTGAGTAGGAATATTTCGGTTTTTCTCGTTCCTTCTCTTCAATAAGAATAGGGATTTAAAATGATACAAATTCCTCTTCATTTTGTTGTGCTCAACGAAGGAATTGCTTAAGCATACTTTTTCGGATCCAAACTTCTTTGTTCTTTCTAAGTCTTCTTCTTGCATAGAAGAGCGCAACTGTTGCAAAAATCAAGATTTTAGTAGTAGGTGGCATCCCTTCTTAGTTTTGGGTAGGTGGAACCATTCTGTTTTGGTTCTTCTCCACATTCTAATAGTGTGACCCAGGAATTTGCCTATGATTTTTTCAACTGCAATTTCGATATAGAAAGATCTCCTTATTTCTTCATCACAGATTCTCGCATCATTTTCTTGCAAAGATATTTGATCACCGTGGGACACTTTCAAATGCGTAATGCTTACCATTCCATTATTCACAGTAAGCCTTCGATGACTTATCGGCTGCCTTGCTTGAGGAATAGTTTCACAAAAATGGAGACGAACCAGCATAACATCCAATCTAGTTTCTAGATTAAGTGGAAAAGGGATATATGAAGTTTGTTCTGTTCCTCTGTGCATCTCTGTGATATGTAAATTCCCATGAAAAAGGGGAAACTTTCGTGTAGTTTGTGATTCGGTGTAACTATTAAGATTTTCTCTTAGATAAATCTTTCTCTTAATAGATCTCTTCTTGTTCCTTAATCTTTGAAGAATGCAGCGTTGTATTATTGTAAGTTCTCTATTCCGAACATTTGCTCAAAGTAGACAACAAGTTTTAAATCTTAATGCAGGCAAGGCATATCTCATTGAATCAGTCTTTTTTGCCGTATCGTGTATAACGAGAATCGAACTTCCTCTGCTATTGGAGAGCGGATGGAGAATGTTCTACTTCAATCCAGCAACTTGTTAGGAGAAGGTTTTGGCATACCCCTTTCTATTATATTAGTAAAGCACTAACGAGAAAGAAAACAGATGCGCTAATGTGAAACGGCTTTCTAAAGCTCAATTCGTTGCTTTGTTCTATAGTAAGGGGCCTTTTCTTTCAATAAGACTCGCATTAGGCGCTCACGGCTTTTGGCCCTCTTTGCTCCACTAGCCTTGATTGGCGCATGGAAGTACCAAGGTGCATCTGATGGCATCATATATAAGATCACGATTGCATTTAGGAGTGATCTTTCCTTCTCCTTAAATCTAGTGGTGTTCTCACTTTCGAAAGAGAGTCTCGATGTGGCAGTGTACACGTAGCTCCATAGTTGAGCTAGTTACTAGCTACAGCTTTCTTTCTAACCGAATCGGAGGTGGCCAAGAATCTTATGCCAAAAGGACCAATGATGATGAAGGAGAAGAAGGAGTAGGAGTAGGAGCTAATTCAGATGTAACCGAATGATTATGAAATAGACAATGAGGCAAAGCCAAGAAGGGAGAGCACTTAGACAATTCACTTTGAGTACAGGGAAGTCTGTTGGTAGGAATCCCTTAGGGCGTATTACAGTTTTTCACAGAAGGGTGGATCGAAGCGATTGCAGCGAAGAATTGATCTGAAATGAAGCACTTCATCTATAGGCATTGTAGAAAGGATAAAATATGTTGGTAGGAATCCCTTAGGGCGTATTACAATTTTTCACAGGGGGGTGGATTGAAGCAATTGCAGCGAAGAATTGATCTGAAATGAAGCACTTCATCTATGGGCATTGTAGAAAGGATAAAATATGATCTTAATTGTTCTTCTCGGATCACTCTAGTATGATGGATCAAGAGGTTGCAACTACGCCAGCAAAGGAAATGCAACACGATAAAGAGTTCGCTCTGCTGCATAAGATCCTCGAATCTACCATGACCACCATCCGTGGCCTATTTTTGTTCTCTTCCTTGCTCAGGAAGGTGGATCAAAGAAAGTTAGCTTGCTTTTCTCCTGGACTGATGGCGGCTTATGTAGTGGTCGGCCTTCCTACCAGAATGCCACCTTGGAAAAAGAGCCCTTTTACTAGTAAAGGCGCAGGAAGCAAAAAAACTTGCGCGAAGGATGTTTTCTTCTCTGCCTTTTCCTTAAAAAGGGCTAGGGGGAAGGCCACATCCCTTTCTTTCAGTAGCTCTTTTGCTTTCCCAAGGATAGTGGTAGCTGGGGCAAAGCCCGCTTTCTTCATAAAGTGAATGAGAGAGAAACTCAAAGGAAAAAAACATGTTCTCTCATTTCGAGGTCCGAAAATGGAGAATGCATAGCATTCTTTGGGCACATAGGATCAAATGTAAAGAAGCACTTTCTTGGCAGAGTTTTAGGCAGTAAGATACTTTAGGGCTTGTTAGAGCTGCTGAGCATAACGAATCAAAGCCAAAGACGGATCAAGGTAGTTTGCATACCAAGCCAATAGGCGAAGGGCCGAAGGATGGAGCATGCAAAGTCGATCATGCACCTTTCATGTGACCCGTAGGTCCTAAGCAATGTATTGCGCGAAGCGACCCGTCTAGAAACAGCCTTCCTTTATGTTAAGGGGGCACTCCAGTGGAACTTTGATTGGATGCGGGTATTCAATCCCACCATTGAGATGTCCAGCGAATTCCTAGGCCTTGACGAAAGGCCGGCCACCTTTTACGTTAGTAGAGCAAAAGGCCTAGGGCATAGTAGGATGAACCAACGTGAATGAGTATAAGCTTTGTTGCCCAAACACAGTTAGGGTTGACCACACTAGCTGTTACCATGGTAGTAAGAAAGGCCAGGCGATGACAATTGAGAGGTTGTCACTAGGCATTCCTAATCACATGAGAAGAGAGGTCAATCAAATGGCAAGGCAAGGCCATACGCTCGTTTGGCTCTTCGTGAAGTATAGCTCTTATCCAAACATCAGATTGGAGAATGGGGCAACATTTATGAAACTCCAGCAGAAAGGGAAGGCTTGCCAGGCGGTATACCTATGGGTGTAGGATTCTTCAAAAAGGCGCGGTCTGACTTAGAGACTTGGGACCTTGGCTTAGCAACAAATGAAGGGGAGCTCTTCGTTCCCCCTTCCCTTATTAAATGAAACGAAAAGTCTTCACTTAGTAGTCGGCACTCTATAAGCGACTTGTCGAGTCTACGAAGCTTTGCTTTTTGTAGTCGGCCCGTAATGCCTCCCTTCATTTACATACCCCATTTTAGCTCAGAATGTCGAATGCCTATTAAATTATCTAGTTCTAAAAGTGAATCCCTAGAAGCGACACCCGAAGGGTGAGCATCCAGTGCAGGAGCCTAAGCATTCTGCCAGACGTCCCAGCCTGGGAGCCCCGTTCACCTTGTTAGTATTGAGTAGTACTTAAGTAGCTAAGTTTCCAAAGGTGAACAACCCCCTATCCTTTATATTCGTAAAGGGCTTCTCAGAAAAGTAAGGAAGGAAGCATTCGAAAGGCTGACCACTCATAGGCCTTTTCCTCCGGTAGGAAGGCTAATGACTACGCGAACTCTATACCAAGTCATGAGCGATAGCGAAGCCAAGATGTCACCACCTATAGGTGAAGGGGCGAAAGCCCGATGAAGGCCTATGTTAAAGTAAGAAAGAAAGTATGTTAAGGTTACGAAGTAAGGTTAGTTGGTTAAGGAAAGCTCAGGTTATAAAATCGCTTAGCTGTTAATGAATTAATTAAGTAGTAGTAAGGCATCGGTACAGAGTAGCATCATTTGTAGATATAGACTAGGCTATAAGGAATGGAGTCTTAAACTATGGACCGAGACTGCACTAAGGAACAAGGAAGCTTGACTGAGCAAAGAAGTCAAGGAAGGAAGCTGCTTCTCTAAAAGCCCCGTTGAATTGGAGAGAAGGGCGAAGGCTTTTTGAAAAAGTCTTTTTTTTTTCTTGTGAATTCTTTTTTTTTTTTTTTTTTATTTTATTTAGAGAGAAGGGGCTTCAAGTTCTTAGGAAGAGCTATACGAGGCAGCTCACGTATGGTTCAGGAGCCGAGCCCCAGTGTAAGGGCTTAGGTTAACACTTTTATAATAGCCAGTCATCAATTGGAAGCGGGCAAGATGGTGATGAATTGCAATTGGTCTAAACCTTCGACCAGCGATTTATTGTGACCTGCCCAAAATGCCCACACAGACTAAGACCTTATTCATATAGCGAAGAAAGGCTAAGCGGAAAGGGGCAGTTAGCTGGCAGCTTCTTAGCCACGTCCTCCTCCTTATATATATAAGATACTTGATCTAAATTATCAAATAGGAAATTGCATACTATTAACCGATATATGTATAGGAACATGGGTACATGATATTAAATGTCATCTGGGTCAAGGCGCAAAGCCAGCTCGAGCTGCAGGAACTTTTGCTAAAATAATGAAGGAACTAACACCACCTACGCTCTCTCTTTGGCTTGTGCAGCCACCTTCAAGTGTTGAAAAACTCATAATTCTCAATACCAAGCTACTATTGGTAGAGTTTCCAATCCTAACCATGGTGCACGTAAGCTTAGAAAAGCTGTACAAAGCCGGTGGTTAGGCAGACACCCCTTTGTTCATGGTGTTGCAATGAATCCAGTGGATCATCCTCATGGAAGAGGTGAGGGGCACATGAAAGGAGGTAGACCTTCGGTTTCACCATGAGGGAAGCCCACCAAAGCTGGATTTCGGGCAGGGGTAGAATTGAAAAGAAAAAATTCAAGAGTAAACATATGCAGTGGCTCCTAAACAAGCTTCTCTCCTACATTTGATCGCAACCACATACGTCTGGTCATTTTATTAATAATAAAAGGCAGAGGGGTACCTTTTCTTTTCCCTATATTGTTGATTTGCCTATTGTCACTTTTAGGTGTCGTGACTTCAGTAAGCCCTCCTTCAGATGAAACGGCTAAAGCATGAGTCTCTACTACTCCAAAAACTAAGGATTCAGAGAGGTAGACAGGAAATGGGGTCTCACAGAAACCTCTAGTTCTGGCCTAGCTACCTACTTAGTTCCTACTGACATTGGAAGCGTGGACGATATTTTGTCCTTTCTTTGTGAACATGACTACTATTTAGCTGTGCTTGATTAGTCCTCGACAGATTCGTCGACTCTATTGGCTTGGATATCAATACCTTCTACTGATCATGGAAGTTAGTATGGCCAATGCATCAGCAAACTTATTTTTTGTCCTTGACAGATAATTGAAGGTAATCCATCTAAACTTTAGGCTGATATCTTCCAAATACTGATGGTAGGGAATGCGCTTCTAATCTTTGGTTTTTCCAATCACTAGTTGTCTAAAAGATGATAAGTGACGAATCTCCATATACATCTATCTTCTTGATTCTCAAGTAGAGGGTGCTTCAAAGAAGCGACTATGATACGCGCAGAATATTTTGCTACATTGTTTGTGCAAAAGAACCTCAACTTGACAGCTATAGGAATATAGGCTCCTTTTGGAGAGCTTTAAGATAGCATAAAGGGGCCATTCCAGCTCCATTTCCATTTTGATTTACTACACCGTCAAAGAATATTGTCCAATCATGAGGAGTTTTGTCATTTTCTTCACCTACTACAAATAGAATAGCTTTGCCCAGGAAATTCACCCCCTTACTAATAAAATAAAGCTCATAGTCAAGCATGGGATGATCCGCAGGTGGTTTGCTATTGCCTACCCCTTGCCTTACTCATTTAGGGCTTTTGGGTGACGTACACAATATTGAACTCTGAGAATAACATCTGCCACCTTGCTATACGGCTCGTGAGGGCTGGCTTTTCAAAGAGATACTTCAGTGGGTCCATCCTTGCAATCAGCATGGTCGTATAGTTCAACATGTAATGGCGTAGGCATTGCAAGGCCCATGTAAGAGCACAACAGGTCTTTTCTAGAACCGTATACCTTGTCTCATAATTAGTGAACCTTTTGCTGAGATAGCATATGGCTCTTTCCTTCCTACATGTTTCATCGTGTTGACCAAGGACACAACTCATGGATGCTTCCATTACTGATAGATGTTAGGATTAGTGCCCTAAAATCCTATTATCATGCTATGTATGTTATTATGTATGACTTAATGTTATGATTAATAGAGTTGCTTTATTATTATCTAAAATGATGGTAACATGAATATTTGGACATTATCATATAGTCTGTGAGATGCATAGTATGTGATTTATGTGAAAAGTCATAGAAGATATAAATCACAAATTCTTTGTAAACTAAGAATTTTAGTTCATAGTTGGTGATGAAATTAGACATTTCATCTTTGAAGACTATAACATATCAACTAAGATGATTTGTCTTGATCATGGAAATGGAGACTTCTAGTTAATATGTTGATATGTTTTAAGAGTTAAAACATATTGAACTGGACCACTGTGAGATTTATTATTCTCTTAATGACTGTCAAATGAATAATAAATCTCATGACTTTTGTTTACATGAACTCTTAATCCTGAGAGAATAATGGACCTGGTCATGAAGTGTAGGTTGCTTTGATATGTCAGGAGTGAGATCTAAAGTTACAGTCAAAACCTCAGTATGTTGAGCAGCCACATTTAGTGTTGATGGAACATATATTCTCAAGATAGAATTCATAGTCTCGTAATGGAGATACAAAATATTCCCTTAAGATAAGTTTAATGGGTTTGTTATTTAGAATGTTAGGCCTAACTACTTTAGTAAATAGTTGCTAAAGTATATATTTATGAAATTGGATTTCATAAATATATGATGAATAACTTAAAGGATTAAACCGGGTACTCAAAGATTAAGATGTAGTAATTTACAAAGTGGCAGTCTATATTCATGACTTTGTATTATTACGAATATTTTATGAAGGGATTGCATGTACAATAAAGTCTTGGGATATAATTTATTAATAAAGCCTAGAGTGCAATTATATTTATATAATGGTATTAAATATAATTAATGGTAACTTTAAACTTGTCAAGAGTTGACAAAAAAGCCCAAGGCCCATTAGAGCTAGTGTCTTATTTGTTCCTTTTTGGTCCCACTCCAAGCCACATACTAGAATCCAATTGGAAAGGCACAAAAGGCTAGCCCAATTAGATAATCAGTTATAATGTGAGAAACATACATAATTTGAGTTAGATACATGAAATGGTTTGTATGAGAGTGTTGGACATTCTCTAATTCTCCCTTGAACAAATTCATATAATTGATTGAGAGACCACACTTCTTGGGCATTAGTGGTATTGGAGTGAAGATTAAAAGTGTTCCAAAGTACTTCTAATCTTTGTTTTGAAATTCACCACACCAAGGTACACTCTCTTGTTCTTAACTTCTGAAATTTACATAGTACATGTTATCAATTGCAAATGAAATAGATCCGTTAATTTTTCCGTTGCGTATGTTTTGTATGCGATACAAACATGTATTTTTCCAACAATAGATACATTAGTATAGGTCGACTAGGCGTTAGCGGTACCAGGATGGGCGGATTTAGTAGATATTTCTTCATACTTTGTCAAATGCCTTTTGGCAATCCTCGTTCCTTCTTTCTATCTTTTACATGAATAAAAAAAATCATAAGAGACGCAAGGTCCATAGAAGGTTAGGAAGTAGTATGCCTAGTTCACCAAGTTCTACCACTACGGGGACAAATCATACTCAAAAGAATAGTTTGATCCTAGCTCAGAAGGAATGCTAGCTATATGCTTAACACATGCAAGTCGAACATCGTTTTTGGGGAGCTCTTATGAAGCTTAGAGAGGCAAATTGCTTCTACCGAGTTCCCCAACAACAACTTAGCTTAGTAGCTTAATTCTACTGGCATGGCGCTGCTTCTTTTGATTAATGGGAAGAGAGGAATTGTCAATAGTTAACCCCGCCATGTCCTGTTTCTATCTACTGAGAGTATTTTTGCCCCTGCTTGGTTGCTCTATAGCAAGTTTTTTCGGACGTTTTCTAGGATCAGAAGGCAGAGCTATAATGACTACAGGTCTCAGTCTTGTGATTTTGGCTATACTGATTTTAGGCTTAATCTTTTTGTATTGTCTTTCTTGCTTTCTATTGAATAAAAGGTACTACTTTCGACTTGTCTTTTTTCTGTATCTATCCTTTCTATTTGTCATATCTGTTTTTGCTATTTTCTCCGAATCTACTTCGTTTCTCGGTTGGGTCTTCATTTGGACGTTCTTTTTTTTTTTCTAATTTGGAGTGTGGGGGTAGGGCAAGCATTTCCTCTTTCGGCCCCTTCTAGCCCTTCCCACTCATCCTCATGGACAAAGGACTCCTTCGAAATAGGGGTCCTGTTGGAACCTTTTTCTAAAACAAACATTGAGGACACATCCGGGAATCCGCCTATTCAACAAAATGATGGCTTTAAAGCATCTCTAAAAAAAATAATAGAGCAGCTACACAGGGAAAATAGCATTTTCCTCATAGATAAAAACTAATCAAATTTTTGGAACGACATAAAATGAGCCCTAGATCGAGCTCTCTCAGTAAGAGTATACTCGATTACTTGAGTTCGAGAGTAGGGATCTCCAGATCCGGGAGCTTAAACACTCCTGTTTTTCTCAATTTCGATGAGCGCTTTCTGAACAGCCTATCTTGGAAGAAAATGCCACCTACAATCCTCCAGAAGAAGCCTTGCTGGAAATCCACCTAGAGTGGAGCACAGGAAAAAAGGACAGAGAAGAACTCCTTTTTTTGGATCAAGTAGGTTAGGATATCAGAAAACACGGCCTTGACTTTATCTATATGAAAAGAATACTAGGTCTAAGTAATGAGTAACGGATTTTTGGGGCGGATATGAACGATTAGAATTTGTGCGTAGGACTTCCCATTGACCGATGAAAAGACAGGATGTATTCCGACAAAATGCTATTGATTTTAAGAGGACTATAATAAGGAGGACGATAGACCCATTCACGATCTACTAAAGGGCAAGTAGCTTGATATTGGTTTGAATCCAATTCGTGAGATAGCAGTAAAGGCTTCAGGGAAGATCAAAGATTTGATCGTGCACCCCCTACAACCAATCACTTAATGATTGAAACAATCGTCTTAATACATCGCTAAGAAGAAAACAATCAACTGCATTCGACCCGCTTCAAGCAACAAGGTCTATCGAAGGTGAGTTGGAAGAGTGGGAATTGATTAAAGGTCAAAGCCATTAAAAGCTACACTCTCATGGAAGAAAGACGTAGCGAAACAACAAAATGAATGGCTGTGAGCCAGCAGGGTAAGGCACCAGGTTCCATTACAGCAACTTTGCCCTACATAAAGGAATTGAGGTTTGGAACCCTTTTTCTATTTGAATGATAAAATCTGAGCATTCGCCGAATTGGTAAGGAAGATGTATCAATCCAATCCATACGATTCATTCATAAATAAATGGATAGGTGTGAAGACCGGGCAAGGTTGTGCTATCTCCTTGTTCAGCCCTACAAAGTCCTACCTTATTCTTCTTAGATTTCAAATTCATGATTGCAAAGGAAAAACCTACTTAATGGATAGAAATGTGGTGATCAATCAAGTCTAAGCTATGAGTAGATTTGTACATGGGAAGGAGATTGCAGGCCAGCCACTTCTGTCTAATAGAAAACCACATTTTCCCTCCCTCAAAACAATGCTTCTTCCTCTCACTCAAAAAGAAGAATACTCCATACATATCCTTGAATTGGCTGAAAGACCCAGAAGTCTAGTCTATAGGGGTTTAAGGATAGGAATAGACAGGATTCATATCAGATCCAATACAAATCTAATTTAGTCAGATTCCTTTTAATTTATTAATCCCCTATTTTGACACAAATCTCGCTCTTTCTTTCGTTGCTTTCCGGGGCCCATCTAAGGAGGGAATGTGCAGAATAACTGTGGAAAGTATTTGTATATAGTTAGTTAGGCAATGCTTGAAACTATAAGGGAAAATAGACATCTCGAGTTTTAGAGACTCGAGATCCATAACATAGATCTCGAGTTTTAGAAACTCGAGTTCTATGCAAAATTTTTTTTAGTTTTATCGCCCTTATAGTGGCGTTTTTAAGTCCTATAGTGACGTTTTAAAGCTCTATAGCGGCATTTTCCTGCAAAATTTTTCCTAAGTGTTCACTACCAGGTTCAGAGAGCCCTATAGTGGCGTTTTTAAGCCCTATACTGACATTTTAAAGCCCTATAGCGGCGTTTTTTCTGCTAAATTTTTTCTTAACTCCATTTTTAAGCCCTATAGTGACGTTTTTAAGTCCTATAGTGGCATTTTTTGAACTCGAGTCTTTAAAACTCGATTTTCACGAGGATTTTTTTTACAAATCGAGACTTAAAAACTCGATTTTTATGTTGGAACTCGAGTTTTAGACACTCGAGATGCTAGTTTTCAACTTTGTTTTGCTTCGTGACAACTAACTAAATTTTTTAATATTTATTGTTATTTAGAAAAAAAATTCCCAATCTAAGTGATGTGCGCGGTACAAAGGCCTATCAATTAGGTAAGCACAGAACTCTTTTGATTCATCCTACCGGTTTTGCTCATCCCAAATAGATATGAAACCTTCCAAATTTAGGAATATATATGAAGCCCTTTTTTTTTTCTTCTCAAATAGAATAGGAATGAAAGTCCAGTGACTCTGTTTCATTGAAAACCAAACGTAATAATCTTATAGAATATCTGGAGTCGCATAAGTTAAGATTCATTCAATGAGCATCCTTTATTTCATAGAAATTTAGGGCAATAGATTCTCCTGAGGAGCCAATCGATCCAACTTTTGGGCATCAAGATAGGTTTCAAGCGTGGATTAAATTCATAAGAGATTCCCGTTCTTGAAAATCTTTACTTTTCGAAATCCAGAAAATAAACAGGATTCTAGGATTTGATTCCTCCCTTTGGCAAAGACTTATTTGCATACCTATTCCAGTCGATCCACACCATACTGTATTCTCGTAAGATGATACACACTAGCTAACAATCTACCTGGTGCTACATCATAGGCACACTGGGAACGTAGATAATTGTAACCATATACATATGAAATGAGAGCAATAGAGTACCCATTCTCGGGCTTTATTTGTCAAGTCAATCTTCCTTTTGTAATCGAAGCCAAAAGATATATGAACTAGCTCATGCTTGACTAGCTAAGCAGATGAACGACCAGCATTCCTTCACGTCCCACATTTTTATTTCTATGTAGTTAACATTTATGATGAAATTTATGAGGATTGACCCGCTATTTCTTTTTCCTCACAAAAACATCCCTTGCTTGATTCACTAATTCGTGGGAAGAGACTAAACTTTGGTATTTAAAAAAGCTTCAAAAGGCATCTTTGAAGTAAATGGCGATTGATAGAGTCATCCTTGATCGTAATTTCCAGTATGAGTAATGCGTCCAACATGATGGTTTTTATGGCTAGTAAAACATCAAACTTTCTGTTGGGACCCTTTTCATAGATTTCTTGAGATACCTTCTTACGAAGTTTCATTATAGCATCTAAAACTTCCTCTTGTTTAGGTGGGCAGCTCGGCAAATAGAGATCCACAGGAATTTTCTTATCAACTCCCTGATTGAATTGATCTACAAAGATGATTGCTGCACAATTCAAGAGTTGGTTAATCGTGTTGACACAGTACACCATCAACTCCAGCATCGTTTCGTGCCCTCATTTACATCCTCAAAGGATCCAGAATCAGTTGATCGTCTATATAAATTGGGGCCCTATTTCAATTCGGGAATGAAAGGGTTAGCCAAGGAACTAAGTGAAGTCTACCAATAAACAACCCTAGGCCCCCTAGCAGGTAACCATTCTCTATTCACTTCTTGGGGCGCTTGGTACAAAAACCCCAATCCCACTCGAAGATGGTATCGGCCAGATGCAAAATTCATTGATTAGGTAGATAGGTTGGAACCTAAATGGGAAAAACTAATAATTTTGGAAGCCCTTTAGCATTCTACTTGTAACATATCATTTTGATTATCCTTTAATGTCTGTTTCATTTTGATTTAGCGACGCCGTCAGCCAAAGTGGAATCATTTGTTTAATTAAGCCGTCAGTTTTATTTTTTGAACAAACGGTCGTTTTTGGTGAGCCCGTCACCTTTATGGACTTAAGTTTATTTTATTAAGCGAGTTTTGTCCACTTGTCTTTTTCCCATACTTTTTAATCTGTTGTTCCTAGTAGTTTTAACAACATATTCCCTTGGGTTAAGGTTGTTCACCTTATGGACTTGATAATTTTATTTCCTTTTTCGAGATGAAAGTAAGACCGTCAGCTAATAGGCTTTGGTCAATTTCAGTCTGTCAGCTTGTAGCTTAGGTCATTCATTAATCCGTCTGTTGTATGGCTTTGTCCATCTCGTGGACTTGGTTAATTTCAGTCTTTTAGACCGTTAGCTTTTTAGCTGAGTTTTAGCTTAGGTTTTTTATTAGACCGTCAGCTTTATAGGTCTTTTATTAGACCGTCAGCTTTATAGGTCTTTCATTGGACCGTTAGCTTTATATCTAGGTTTTAGCTTTAGGTCTTTTATTAGACCGTCAGCTGCATGGCTTTGTCCGTCTTGTGGACTTGCCAATTTTCTTTGTGGATCCACTTTTTGTGAATACAAATTTGAAAGTAGAAATAGTAGTTCTGAATAAACTCCTCTTATTGCTATGCATCTATATAAAAAGTAGTCTAAAAACAAAATTTGCCCGTTTGGGCTTATTGAGCAAAAACCGGAGTAAAAAAAAACTTGCCCTTTGGGCTTATTGTAGCAAAAACATAAATAATAAATCTGAGGAGTAGGCTATGAATAAAAAAGGGGGGTGTTGTTCTTTACGTCACCATCTCTACTGGTAGTATCTTCGAAGGTGTTCGGCATTCCAAGGATGTGGCAACTTCCGTCCGTCTAGCGTCTCCAGATGGTAGGTGCCTTTCCTCTGCCACGTCGTGACTCAGTAAGGTTCTTCCCAGTTCGGGCTGAGACTTCCTTGGGTTGGGTTTCTTGCTGCGCCCATGACTTTTCTCAAAACGAGGTCTCCAATCTGGAAGTCTCTGTGTTTGACCCGGGAGTTGTAGTGCTTGGCCATGCGGTCCTGATACTGCGCGAGCCTTTGCTCTGCTGCTGCCCTGACTTCGTCCATTAAATTGAGCTGCAGACGTATGGCCTCGTCGTTCTTCTACTCGTCATGGTTGTGCACCTTGTAGCTTGTGAGACCGACTTCGGCTGGGATGACTGCTTCGGTTCCATATGTTAATCGGAATGGCGTTTCTCCTATTGGCGTCCTTGCTGTAGTCCTGTAGGCCCAAAGTATGCTTGGTAACTCTTCTGCCCATATTCCCTTTGCCTTCTCGAGCCGAGTCTTGATGATCTTTTTAGCAAGGATCGGTTCGTGACTTCGACCTGTCTGTTGGCTTGAGGGTGGGCGGGGGAGGAGTAGTGGTTTCGTATCCCCAATTGTGAGCAGAAGTCTCGGAAGGAGTTGTTGTCGAATTGCTTCTCGTTGTCCGATACTAAGACTCTTGGGATGCCAAATCTACATATGATACATCGCCAGACGAAACTTCATACGTTCCTCTCCGTAATGGTGGCCAAGGCTTCAGCTTCCACCCACTTTGTAAAGTAGTCGATGCCTACTACCAGAAATTTCAGCTGTCGTATTGCCGTAGGGAATGGCCCCATGATGTCCAATCCCCATTGAGCAAAAGGCCACGGTACTGCCATTGGGGTAAGTTCTTCGGGTGGCTGTCCGATGATATTACTGAATCTTTGGCATTTGTCGCAGGCTTTTACATAAGCCTCAGCATCCTTCTGCATGGTTGGCCAGAAGTACCCCGTTCGTACTAGCTTGTGCACTAGTGATCTCGACCCTGAACGGTTTCCACAGATTCCCTCGTGTACTTCTCTCATAATGTAGTCTGCTTCTTCTGGACCTAAGCATCTTAGGTAGGGGCGAGAGAAGCCTCTTTTGTACAAGACGTCCTTTATCAGAACGAACCTTGCCGCTTGGACCTTCAGCTTTCTTGCAGCTTCCTTTCCGTCTAGCAATACGCCGTTCTTCAAATAAGAGACTAATGGCGTGGTCCAATCGTTTTTGGAACCAAGCTCCTATACATCAACATAATTTATAAGTGGAGAGAGTTGGACGAAGGAAAGTGCATTACCAAGGGTGGCCATATGTTCGGTCAAAGCGGCTTTGGCTAGGCGGTCAGCTTGCTCGTTTTCTCCCCGAGGGATCTGTATAATTTCGGCCTTCAACTCGTTTACCCTTTTCTTTGCCTGGTCCAGATACTTCTTCATTCTTTCGCCTTTACACTCGTAATCCCCGTTCATTTGGTTGGTCACGATTTGGGAGTCGCAGTAAACGATCATGTTCTTGGCTCTTGCAGCCCTAGCGAGATCAAGCCCTGCTATTAAAGCTTCGCACTCTGCCTCATTGTTAGTGGTGGGGAACTCAAGGCGGACCATACATTTGACCGTGTCTCCTTCGGGTGATCGTAGTATGATGCCGACTCCCCCAGCCTACCTGTTGAAGGATCCATCTACATGTATGCTCCATTGAGGAGATTTTTCTACCACGTCGTCCTCGCCATTTGTAAATTCAGCTACGAAATCTGCGATGACCTGACCTTTAATGGCGGTCCGTGGGCGGTATTGGATGTTGAACTCGCTCAATTCTATGGCCTATAATGCCAGTCTTTTGGCGGCTTCAGGGTTGCTCATTGCTCGTCGTAAAGGCTTATCGGTCAGGACGACCACTGTATGGGCCTGAAAATATGGCTTGAGTTTGCGTGCCGCCGTCACTAATGCGAAGGTGAGTTTCTCCATTGGCGTATATCTTTCTTCGGCCCCGCGAAGCGCCCGGTTGGTGTAATACACAAGCCTTTGCACTTTCTCTTCTTCTCTGATTAGGGCGGAGCTAACGGCTGCTGGGGAGACGGCAAGATAAAGAAAAAGTTCCTCACCTGGCTGTGAGGGACTCAACAATGGTGGGGAGAAGAGATAAGTTTTCAATTACTCGAATGTTTGCTGGCACTCGGCAATCCACTCGAAAGATCTCTTTAATGTGCGAAAGAAGGGTAGGCATTTTTCCGTTGCCCTTGAGACGAACCTATTCAGGGCTGCTATCTTGCCATTGAGGCTTTGCACCTCCTTCACATTCCTTGGTGGTGCCATTTCCATTATAGCCCGAATTTTGTCTGGGTTGGCCTCGATGCCCTTCTGTGACACCATGAACCCCAGGAATTTTCCTGCCGTCACTCCGAAGGCGCATTTTCCTGGATTAAGCTTCATGTTGTAAGACCGAAGAGTGTCAAATGTCTCCCTAAGGTCTTCCAAGTGATCTTCCTCCCTTTGACTTTTTACTAGCATGTCATCTACGTAGACCTGGACATTTCTCCCTATCTGCTGTGCGAACATCTTGTTCATAAGCCTTTGATATGTCGCACCCGCATTTTTTAAACCGAATGGCATTACCTTGTAACAAAAGAGGCCTTGGCTGGTTACGAACGAAGTTTTTTCTTGGTCGGCTTCATGCATCCTGATTTGGTTGTAACCGGAGAAAACGTCCATGAAACTTAGTAGCTAGTGTTGAGCTGTAGAGTCTACTAGGGTGTCGACCCTCGGGAGGGGATAGCTGTCTTTGGGGCACGCTTTGTTTAGGTCAATGAAGTCTACGCACATCCTCCACTTCTTGTTAGCTTTCTTCACCATTACTACATTCGCTAGCCAGTCGGGGTAGTAGACTTCCCTAATAAAGTTTGCCTCCTCTAACTTACAGACTTCCTCGGCTATGGCCTGATCTTGTTCTGGGGCAAACACCCGCTTCTTCTACCAGACAGGTGGAAAGGAAGGTGACACATTCAGCCTATGCACCATGACTGAAGGGTCTATACCTGGCATATCTTCGTTACTCCAGGCGAACACGTCCTGATTTTCTTTGAGGAAGGTCGTAAGGGTTTGTCGGATCGTGGGACTTGCGATGGTTCCGATCTTTATTGTTCGGTCAAGCTTGGAGTCGTCAAGGGGTATTTCTTCAAGGCTTTCAACGGGCTCCGTCGTGCTCTGATGCTCTTCTATGCTCATGGTTTGGAGGTGCTCGTCCATTTCCATCATAGCCACGTAGCATTCTCGTGTGGCCATCTGATTTCCGCGTAGATCTCCCACCCCGTATTCGGTAGGGAATTTAACCATTAAATGATAAGTTGAGGTTGCTGCCTTCCATGAATTGAGGGTGGGCCGCCCTAAGATAGCATTGTAGGCCGACGAGCAGTCGACCACAAGGAACGTTACATCCTTCGTGATCTGTTGGGGATAGTCGCCTGCTATTACAGACAACGTGATCGTGCCTATGGGAAACACTCTTGTCCCTCCAAAACCGACGAGCGAGGAATCCGTCGGGATCAATCATTCTCTGTCAATTCTCATTTGCTGGAATGCTGGGTAGTACAGGATGTCTGCCGAGCTCCCATTGTCGACTAGTACTCGGTACAAGTTAAAATCCCCTACTCTTAGGCTGACAACGAGCACGTCGTCGTGTGGATGGTGAAGACGTCGCACATCCTCTTCTAAGAACCCGATGGTAGGGCCTTCTCTTCGTTCTATTTTCGGTACTGAGCCCGTCAGTTGGACGTTCTGGACCATCCTGAGGTATGTCTTCCGAGCCTTTTTGGATGATCTGGTAGTCGTTCTTCCTATAATCATCCTTATGTGGCCGATAGGAGGCCTCTGACGGTTATTGTCCTGTCGGGGGGGGGGGGGGGGAGGGGGGCTGTTCTTGAGGCTGTGGATCCGTTTTTTCTTTGATCACAAAATTTTGCAATTTCCTTTGTCTTATGAGGGCCTCTATTTGTTGCTTTAAGTCATAACAATCTGCCGTGTCGTGACCGTGGTCTCGGTGAAAGCGGCAATACTTGTCTCTAGAGCGCTTGCTAGGATCCCCCTTCAGTTTTTTGGGAAAAGTAAGGGTTCCTTCGTCCTTGATTTGCATTAGGACTTGGTTTATTGGGGTGGTTAGCGGGGTGAAGCTTGTGAATCTTCCCCCTGGGGGTTTAGGCCGCCTTTCATCCCTTCTATCTCCCGTCCTGGGCTTCTTCCACCCTTGGTCTTGTCGTGTGTCTTCCTATCTCTCCCTTTTCCTTAGCTTTTCCTCCCGAGCCTACAACGCATCTTCTGCATTCATGTACTTTGTGGCCCTGTAGAGTACCTCCGACATGGTCTTTGGGTCGTTTTTGTATAGGGAGAACAAAAATTTTCCCTTCCGCAGCCCATTTGTGAAGGCTGCTACTAAGATCTTGTCGTCGGCTTCATCGATCGAGAGCGCTTCTTTATTGAAATGCGTTATGTAAGACCTTAGTGTCTCGTCCTCTCGTTGCCTGATACTTATTAAGCATGCCGTGGATTTTTTATACCTGTGTCCCCTGATAAAGTGTGTAGTAAACTGAGCGCTTAGCTCCCTAAAAGTGCTAATGGAATTCGGCGTCAACCGGCTGAACCATACCCTCGCGAGACCTTTCAGTGTTGTAAGGAAGGCCCTACACATGATTTTGTCCACCACGCCCTGAAGATGCATTAAAGTCTTGAAGGTCTCTAGATGATCCAGAGGGTCCTTCACTCCGTCGTAACTTTCTATATGGGGCATACGAAACTTATGTGGTAGGGGGAAGGAATTGACGGCTGCAGTGAATGGTGAGTCGGTACGATTTAGCAAATCGTTGAGGTCGCTGGATACTCTTCCTTTGAGGGCATTCATCATGATCTCCATCTGCTCCTTTATTGCCTGTATCTCTGTGGCAATGTGTGGTTGAGTCGCGTCTGTGAGGGAGGGCATGCTCAAGTTCTTTCGCTCCTGTTTACTCGGAGCGTTACTGCCTTCTGGCCTTTCTCGTTCTCTTCTTTCAGCATTAGTTCCCTCTTGGTCCTGCTCCTGAGTGCCGTGACCTACATTTTTCTGGCGCAACTGTTCCTCCAGATCGAGGTTCTGCCTAGTAAGGCGTTCTACGGCGGCAGCCAAGGTCTGAACCTGCCTCACAAGGGCAGTTGTGCGAGTTTCGTCTCCCTGAACGTTGTTCGTTGTTGCCATCGAGCGAGTCAGCACCATGCAACTCTTTTTATCCGGAAAGCGTTAGCTATGGCTTATAAACCAATTTATAGCTACATTAGCTGCCCCATCAAAAGCATACTCCAATCGAGGTACTCCTCTTCTTCTTCTTCTTCTGTGCACAAGACATCCTCGTCTGGGAAGAAGATTTGCATTGACTCATTATCTTCAATTAGAGTCTCTGCTAACTGATCTATAATGGCCTGCCCTTTCACTGCCCTTTCACTACTTTCTAAGAGCATCTAATAATGAGCTATCCTTCCTGACAAGGTGGGCTTCTCGAAAATGTATTTCAAATCCATTCTTACTGCTATAAGCATAGTGGTGAAGCTCAGCATATAATGGCATAAGCAATGAACTGACCAAGCTAGCACACAACAGGTATTTTCCAGAGCATTGTAGTGGGACTTGTAGTTATTGAACTTTTTGCTAAGGTAGTAGACTTTCCTTTCTACCCCATTCATCACACTTTCCCAGTATGCAACCCGTGGAGGTTTCCAAGATAGTCAAATCCATGAGTAATGGTCGACCTGGAGTTGGTGGAACCCATACTAGAGGATTGAGCAGATACTTCTTGATCTTGTTGAAAGCTTCCTGACACTCTTTTGTCCACTCTGCATTCTTCTTAAGCAGCTTGAAAATAGGTTCGCAAATGGCAGTTAATTGAGAAATGAACCTCCTTATGTAATTCCATCTTCCCAAGAATCCCTTTTTTTTTGCACCGACATATCAATGATGGCTTTAATCTTGGATGAGTCTATCTCTATCCCCTTTTGGCTAACCATAAAGCCAAGCAACTTTCTGGAAGTGACACTGAATAAAATACACGAATGCCCTATTCCTAACGAGGGAGAGCCAAGGAAAAGACCCACTATTAAACTATTAAGGGGAAAGTATGGAAAAACATCTCATAATGTATTTAACCAAAAAATCATTTTTCCTCCCCTTCTCCATCTTTAAGGCTTTTCGCCCAGAGTTTGAGCAGATACGAAGACTCTTTCATTCTTGAAAAGAGGCATGTATTCTTTGATTGAATGCAAATGTTCTGGAACGGACTCGTTCATTGCTCACGAAAATCTTTCTTGATGGATCAAAGAAAGATTGTTTGCTTGTTAATGAGTTTACTTGGTCAACTTGCCAAATCCGAGGTGACCCACCAATGAGGTAAATGGGTAGTGGTTTTTGTAAGGTTGAATTTAATCAACCATTCTGTTGGCTTTATTCCGTGCCAATTTCCTTGTAATTTAAGCACTTAGTAACCCTGTATTTAGGTGGGATCATTGTAAGGGTAGTGTGTGAGAAGATGTGAAGAAAAGCTCAAGTATGTGCAAGATGACAGAGTTTCGCGGCTAGGACTCACGGCTGACTTGCGACTGGCAAGCCGCCAAATGCTGGCATGTAAGAAGCACGCAGGGAAGCTGAAGGGTCGCGCCAACTGTCACACTACAGGAAAAAAGTCCCAGGCTGGCCAGGCCATTAGCTTGCAGCTTGAACACGCGACTCAGACAAGTCGCGAGGCCAAGTCGCCAATCAGCCCTGTTTGGCAAAAACAGACTTTTCACATTCCTTTCTCACCCCACTATATATAGACCCTTAAACCCACCAAATGAAGAGAGCTTCCAGAGAGAATTTTGTGAGAGAAACCCTAGAGAAAAACAAGATTGCCTTATCCCCAATCTTAGTCTTAGAGACTCTACAAATTTCTCTTCTCTCTTCCTCTCCATTGTTATACCTTTGAGAGGACTTTTTACCAAATCCTTATCTCACCACACCCACGTTTGTGAGAAGGTTTATTTGGTGTTGTTGGGAAGCAGTTAGGAATGAACCAATCTACATTGGTTGATGCTATGGTCTAGTAGCGGAATCCGGGAAGCTAAAGAAGAAATAGGTTCGACGTAACCTCGTTGGAGCAAGAAGCTTGGAGGGCTTAGGTACTTGGGTAGATTAGGCTTGGAGGGTCTTCTGCTGTTCATGTATCCCAATTACATTCTTTAGTGGATTATTTCACCGCTTGAAGGGCGGCGGAGAGGTTTTACGCCAAGGGCTTCAGTTTCCTCTTCGATAACACATCGTGTGTTGTCCGTGTGTTTGCATCCTTCCTTCCTTTATCTTTGCCTTATATTTATTGCTGTGGATGTGTTTATATTTGGCTTAGATTGTTTATCAAAGCTGTGTTTGGCTTATTTTCATGTTCCGCATGTTAATCGTTTGATATTAAGTCTGAGTTGATAATTTTATAATTGGGGTCTAAATGTTCAAGGGTGTTTCATACCCATATTGAACTTTCAATTGGTATCAAAGTGGGGACACTTGTTGTGGTTTTAATACCTAAGTGTGATCCTAGACCCCTTGGTGTGTTTTGAAAAGTGATTTAGTAAAAACCACCATGAAAGATTGTAAAAGTGTTTGTGAAAATGACTCTGTGAGCATATTTGAAGACTGTTTTAGTAATGTGTTTTTAGAGTTATTTAAATCAAAGAAACATGCTAGAATCTTCTGTCACATGCTGAAATCCCTAGTTCATAGGAACCATGATATACATAACAGCTTATGTGAGTCAAAGTCCTTAGTCTATAAGTATAAAAGGAGAAATAGACACTTGTGTGATAAACTTGATCATCTAAAAAGGAAACTACAATCATCCTTGAATGAAATAAGGGAAAATGAGTCTTGCTTTGAAGGTCAAGAATGTCTCCCTCATGCATGTCTCTTTGTTCATACCGCTTTGAAAGTATTTAATTCATGTTTGTGGTATCTTGATAGTGGTTGTTTAAGGCATATGACTGGAGAAAAATCTCTGTTCAAAACTCTTAAGGAGAAGGAAGATAGATTTGTGACATTTGGAGATGGTAGTCATTCATAAGTTCTTGGAAAGGGAACGGTGGATATTCCGGGATTGCCTTTATTGACTGATGTGTTGTACATTAGAGGACTAAAAGTGAACTTGTTGAGTATCACCCAGATTTGTGATGAAGAGTTCTTAGTCCAATTTTCAAAGAAAGGGTGTCTAATATTGAACGAAGAAGGTGTTCAAGTTCTGAAGGGACAAAGGACCACCGATAATTGTTATAGGGTTATTCCTAAACCCAACATAGCATGTCGGAGTGCTCGGGTAAACCTCTTAGAGTTGTGGCATCAACAGCTTGGACATGCAAATTACAAACAAGTGGCAAAAGTCTCGAAGCTTGAAGCTGTGGTCGGTCTACCTAAGTTTGGGAAAATTGAGAAGAATGGTTGCGGTCCATGTCAATTGTGAAAACAAACAAAGTCAAGCCATCCTAAAGTAATGTGGTTGCAACTTCTCGCTGTTTAGAATTACTGCATGTGGATTTAATAGGTTCGACAAGAACAGAAAGCATGGGTGGAAAGCGTTGTATTATGGTGCTAGTTGACGATTTCTCAAGGTATTCTTGGTTGGATTTTCTTAGAGAGAAATCGGAAACATGTGACAAGATGGAAAAATTGTGCAAGAGACTAATGAATGAAAAGGGAGTACCTATCATCAAAATCAAGAGTAACCATAGGAAAGAGTTTGAAAATGCAAAGTTTGAAGCATTTTGCAATGAACACAGTATCAAGAAGGAATTCTCAGCCCTAAAGACTCCACAACAGAATGGAGTAGTTGAAAGGAAGAACTGGGTGATTCAAGAAATGGCTCGAGTAATGTTACTCAACAAAAACCTTCCACAGAAGTTTTGGGCTAAAGCTGTGAACACCTCATGTCACATTGGGAATAGGATTTACTTCCGAGCAGGAACGAAGAAGACATCGTATGAAATATGGAGAGAAAAGAAGCCAAAGGTGAAATATTTTCAAATATTTGGGAGCAAATGTTATATTCTCAATGATAGAGAGAATCCCGGAAAATTTGATGCTAAAAGTGATGAAGGGATATTTCTAGGCTATTCATTAAATGGTCGAGTGTATAGGGTGTTCAATAAGCGCACTAAGACCGTAATGGAGTCAATAAATATGGTCATTGATGACACCATATCTGAAAAGGAAAGTGATGATGATGAAGGATCAAACCTGAAGAAGGGGGAGGTTGAGGACAGCATGTCACAAGATGAGGATATTGAGAAAGAATCACCAGAAAAAGAGTTCACACCCCCCATTCCAAGAAGGGAGACTAGATCGACACAAGGGACTTCTAGCCCTCTCACTCCTCCAGAAGTTCATCCTCCCATCTCCCAGAATGATGAAGTCTCCACATTAAAGAAGCCATCATCAAGAGTGATTAAGAACCATCCGGATAGTAACATCATTGGATCATTAGATGAAGGTCTTCGCCTCAGAAAAGGAAACATACTCCTAGCTAATCATGTCACATACCATTGCTACCTTGCCCAATTCGAGCCAAAAATGGTAGAAGAAGCTCTCCAAGATGAAAATTGGGTAGAGTCAATGCATGAAGAGCTAAATCAATTTATGAGAAATGATGTATGGGAACTTGCCCCAAGACCTGAAAATGTTCATGTAATCGGCACCAAATGGATATTCAAAAACAAGACAAATGAAGATGGAGAAATTATCAGGAATAAGTCTCGGTTAATGGCTCAAGGATACACTCAAGTAGAAGGAGTAGATTTTGATGAATCCTTTGCACCTGTTGCTAGACTTGAGTCCATTCGAATTCTTATGTCCATTGCTTGCAGTATGAACTTCAAACTCTATCAAATGGATGTTAAATGTGCATTTCTAAATGGATATTTGAATGAGGAAGTGTTCGTTGAACAACCTAAAGGCTTTGAGGATCCTCACTTTCCTGACCATGTGTTGAGATTGAAGAAAGTCCTTTATGGCTTAAACCAAGCTCCTAGAGCTTGGTATGATCGGCTCACCTATTACCTCCTAGAAAGAGGTTTCAAAAGAGGTTATGCTGATCGAACTTTATTTGTCAAGAATGATGAAGACTACTTTTGATGGCTCAGGTGTATGTTGACGACATAGTATTTGGTGCTACCATTGATGAACGAGCTATAGAGCTTTCTGAAGAGATGAAGAAAGAATTTGAGATGAGTATGGTGGGAGAGCTTACCTTCTTCTTAGGCCTTCAAATCAAACAAAAGAAGGAAGGCATATTCGTTTCACAAGAGAAATATGCTACAAATATTGTCAAAAAGTTCGGGCTAGACTCCAAGAAGCATGCCTCCACTCCTATGAATTCGTCCACAAAACTGAATGTTGATTCTTCCGGGGAGAAAGTGAGTCCAACCTTGTATAGGAGTATTATCGGGAGCTTACTCTATCTTACTGCAAGTAGACCGGATATTGCATTAGTTGGTGTTTGTGCTAGATATCAAGCCGCTCCCAAGCAATCTCACCTGACAGTGGTAAAAAGAATTATACGCTACATCAATGGTACTCTAGATTATGGGTTGTGGTATTCCAATGACTCAAATGCTTGTCTTGCCGGGTATTCAGATGCAGACTGGGCTGGGAGTATAGATGATCGAAAGAGTACTTCAGGAGGTTGCTTTTACCTTGGTAACAATCTTGTCTCTTGGATGAGCAAGAAACAAAACTCAGTGTCTCTTTCTACAGTTGAAACGGAATACATAGCCGCTGGAAGTTTCTGCACACAACTTCTTTAGATGAAGAAACTACTTCATGATTACAGGATTCCTTAAGATACAATGTGTGTCTTCGGTGACAATACCAGTGCCATAAATCTCTCAAAGAATCCTGTTCAGCATTCGAAGTCAAAACACATATAGATACGCTATCATTTTATTCGTGATTTGATGGAAGAAAAAGTTGTCTGTCTTGAATTTATATACACTGATAATCAAAAGGCAGATATCTTCACCAAGTCTCTCGATGGTCAACGGTTTGAATCTCTCTGCAAGACCATTGGTGTCGGTACAATCCCTTGAAACTCATATGTGCTGTGTGTTATGTGCTTTATCTCTTTATATTGAGCTACCATATTTTGTAGGGCACACATTCTCTTATGGTTTTTTATGCATTGCATTCTTTGTTTCAAATGTTTTTACATTATTATTTTTGTTGTTTTGATCATTTTTTTTTTTTTTGCTATTGTGTCAAAAATTCAAAAACACATAAAAAGTAGAAAATCTAAAAAGTTTGATCGACTTTGTTGTGTTTTGTCTCAAATCACATTTTGCCTTGTACCTTTGTACTAATGGCTTTATGCATCTACGAGCTTAGCTTGTTACATATGCACGCATATCTTTGTGGGAGAAATTTTGAAATCTATGCGACTGTTGTAAATAAATCTTCAACCTTGTCATGAATGATTAGTAAATGGTTTTGTTGATCTTGAGACATGCATAGACTCATGCCTATATATTTTCCCACTTTTTTTTTTTTTTTTTTTTCTTAAAAGAGCTCTCTAAATGTAAATCTCTAAATGAAAAGTGATATAAAGTTATAAAAGCTTGTCGCACATACTAGTATTTGACTAGGAAAAAGGGAAAGCGACCAAAATAAAATGCATGATGCCCAAAAAGCCAAAGGCTAACTCATTAATTGAAATATCAAAAATTTCAGGCATCTATCTCTCAATGAGATATTCTTTGCTCAAAAAGTGCAAATGATTTGTTGAATATGGAGCCAAATGAAAAGCTTCAAAGTATTATTATCAAGTGCATGTGGGAGGTCATATATGCATGTTTCTATAATTGAGATAGGTCACATTATCTAGTGCTAGTTGTGTATGCCTTGATTAAATTGATCATTGAAGCTTCACATTGGACTAAGGATTATCTCATTTTTGATATCCACACACAACACACAAGTCTATGTTCAATATATGCCATATTCATTTGTGTGATTGTACTTGATTAAATGTGTTTTCACATGCTCAATCTTTGTTGATCAAACACAAAATGATTTTTCAGTGTTTTTAGTTGTTTTTGGAAAGTACTTTGCTTTTACAAAAATGTCAAAATTTTCAAAAAACAGTGTTGCCCTGTTTTGGCGACTAAGTCGCAGGTAAACCCTGTCGCATGTTCTAGTCGCGAGCCCACTCAGAGATATTTCGTGGCTTACTGGCGAGGTAAAGCCCTAGGCGCAAAAAGGACTTAGAAAATTTTTCAAAATTTGAGTTTTTGTGATTTTCACAGCTCAGTTTGGCAACTTGTTCGTGGGTGGAGGGTCCAGTTGCGAAGGTTACTCAGAGATTTTCACGGCTCATATCGCGACTCTCTCGCTAGTAGATCTTCCAGTCGTGAAAAATACTTAGAAGATTTTTCAAGAATCTTTCTTCATAGTGTTTCGCGTCTTACCCTGGCGACTTGTTCTAGTTGCGAAAAACATGTGTTTTGCGTTTTAAAGTTAGTTTTCAAAAACTTTTCAATTTTTCCCTCTTACTTTGTGACTGTTCATTGTCTTCTCCATTTCTCTTTCTAAAACTCGTCATGCTCATTTGTGAAAATCTTTCATTATTGCACCATTTTCCCTTCAATCTTCAAGATAAAGGTATGGGTTTTCCTATTTTCACTTCATTATTCATGATTTGAGCATTTTTTGTGCGCTAAGTTGTTGATTTGAAGTTTTTGAGTGGATCTGGGCTGTTTGTATATCTTCCTTTCGTATTTGAATCTCAGTTTGTGTGGTGGTATTGGTCCTTGGGTCTATTTTGTTTTACTCCTTTTGTGAGTTCATTATGTTACTTTTGACACCCACACACACTCATTGTCATACTTGGGCCCAAAATCCCAAATTCTTAGGGTTTCTCCACATGCACATGTTTTGATTCTAACACTATTCTAATATTGTTCTGAATTTTTTTGGGTGTTTTCCTTTTCTTTGATAATCCATATTACAGAGTGGATATGTCTCCATTCAAGAGAGCAGCTATGAAAGGGGGCAACAACAAAGGGAAGGAACCTGTCATTGATGTCGATGATCCCTCACCTCGCCCAAAGAGGACCCGTTCACCTTCAGGTGTTTTCGACCCAAACAAATTCAAATCTTATGCTGCCTTTCAGACTTATGAAAATTATTTTAGAGACGCTACACCATTAATTGAAAGGCCTGTCGATCAAACTTCTATGTTTGCCATTGACATTCCAAAATGGTTTGCTTACAAAGATTGGAATTACCTTCTCTCTGACCTGGATGATGCTTATGAGGATTTGGTCAAAGAATTTTATGCTAATGCAATCGTTGAAGGTGATGAACTTAAGTGCTGGTTTAGGAGAAAAAATTTCTCTGTCTCTCCTACATATTTGGCAGAGATTTTGCATATCAATTGGTCGATACTTGGTAATCCACCAATGTATGATGATCTGTGTCCAGACAAGGAATTACTTCAGGACGCCCTTGGCAAAGACTTGGAACTCTCACAAAACGGGAACTCAGTCAATGTTTCCTCTCTTCCTTTGAAATTGAGAGTGCTCACAATCATCATGTCTAACAACTTGTATCCCCTATCCAGCACCGGGTACATGAACCTCGGTCGAGCTTTGTTTCTTCATGATCTGATCTCTGATGTTGAGATTGACATCTATGCACATATCTTTCGTGTTCTGTGCAAAACGGTTCAGCGACCTGAGTCCCGAATATGTATTCCATTCTGCTGTCTCATCTCTCGGATTTTGAAGCTCAAAGGGATCCATCCATCTGAAGATGAAACTCCCTGCACAAAACCCAGCCCAATCAACATGCGTACGTTCAACGTGAGCATTGGCCATAGTAAGAAGGGAATAAAAACTGAAGCTTCAACATCTCACAGTGGTTCGCGTTCCAGCTCATTCTCCCTTGACGAGAAGTTAGACATCATTATGGCATCTGTCCATGAATTGAGCATCAAAGTGTCAGGTCTCACATCCATTATGCACCATAACAACACTCGGTGGGACACGAAGTTCACATCTCTCCAAACTCAATTGGATCAGATTCAATGAAAGCTAGAAGAAGATGAGGACTAGCTGTTCCATGACAAAAAGGGGGAGAAGATATCTGAGTACTAAGTAAAATGACAAGGGGAGAAAGAGCAAAATCAAAGGGGGAAGAGCAAAATCAAAGGGGGAGCTTTACATTTTGTGCCTTATATTTTGTTATGTTATATGTTATATTTAGTCTGTAGTCTGTCTCAAAACTTGTGTTGTTTATTCAGTCCATCAGTCTATTGTGGTGTGCTTATTTTGTATGCATAATGCTTTTGTAAGCTTTTAGGGTTTGCACTTATGCACATTTGTAAGCCTTTGTGATTTGTACCATGCTTTATGTAGTCTTTGTGCTTTGTTAAATCAGTACTTCTATCGTAATGTTATGCATTCCTTTTTTAAGTACTGTCACTCTTGTGCCCTTGTAGGATTGTTCCTAGATGCATATATGTTTGTATGCATTGGTTGAGTGTTGGACTTGCAAATGATACTCTTTAATTGAGCTTATCACTTTGCCTGTCCGGATGTTCATTCCTTGTGTGAATGAGCATTGTAATCATTTTTGTTTAAGTGACTACTTGGTTGATCTAGCCATCATTTATTGCTTTAATGCTTAAGTTCATTTTTGCTTGATCATGCTTCTATTGCTCCATATGCATTTCAAGTTTTCTGCATACAATGATATGGCTATGTTGTGTTCCAGGAGTTACTTGTTCATATGTTCAAGAGCTTTACAGAATCTAGAGTTAGGTGTGAGTGAGTTTTGTTCAACTGTTCCCAACTCACACATTAAGTCTAGAGTCTGTTGTAGGGTTTTGTCACGGAATAGCCAAAGGGGGAGATTGTAAGGTTGAATTTAATCAACCATCTTGTTGGCTTTATTCCATGCCAATTTGCTTGTAATTTAAGCACTTAGTAACCCTGTATTTAGGTGAGATCATTGTAAGGGTAGTGTGTGAGAAGATGTGAAGAAAAGCTCAAGTATGTGCAATGACTTAGTCATCATCTGCCAATCACTTAGTCACCAACAGTTTCTTATGAAATGAACAAGAAGTTCATGTGGGCAAGGTGCTCGTAGATTAGTTGACTACATGTCTATAGTGAGAAATGAATGTGAGATTACTTCAGATCAAATCATCCATTGGCACACCAAAAGGTCTCTCTCAAGGCCTAAAACATGCATTGTAGCAAACATAAGAAGATGTGCCGGCAAGCCTAGCCCGTGAATTCCTCTCTTGAGGCAATCCTAAGCAGTTCATTTGACACTTCTTCATATGAATATGAGTCTTATGTGACTTCCTTCTCCAATTGATCCATTTGAGTACACCGGCTCACCTTCAAACATGTTCATCTCGGGATGGGCTCATCCAAAAGATCTATCAAATGGTGTCCATACTGTGAAAATAGAGTTGGGGGCAGAGAGAGCCTCCCTCCTTATTGGCAGCAAAAACGTCGATTTTAGAGCCTATAACAAGTAAAGAATGAACATAAACAGCAGACATGCATGCAAGCATCCTTGATGGAGGAGACCGACTTACCTCTATTGATCCATAACTCCTGTAGGCGAGGGAGGAACTGGGACTAGTAACCCTATTGTTGAAGGAATGCCCGATCCAAATAACTGGGATGGTGTCGTGTCTTCACGAATGCCAAACTTCAAAGCTAAGCTCAACTTGGAGCAAGGTTTTACACTCGACAAAAGAGAAAGATAAAATTAAATTATTCAACTACCAGTGCATTAAGGAAGATTATGGGGAGTCATAAAGGGAAGTAGTTATATCTCCTAGCTTGGGGGAAAGCCCCATTCACCTAGCTATAACCGCATAGTGAGATAATCCATTCTTTCCTTACTTGCTCTAACCTTACTTTCTCTAACCCTATAGGAGAAAGAGAAAAGTAAAAAACAGCGAAGCTTCGTGTCCTTATTACACTAAAAGCATAGTAAGAAATTCAAACTTAAAGGAGAGAATGAAGAGGAACAACCAAGATGTTACGCTAGCCTTCTCACTCTTTATCCTCAAAGAACGGCAATGAAAACCGATATATATATATATATATATATATCCGCTGCACTTATCTGATGTGGAAAAGAGAATTGCAAGATTATTTGCTCTCTCTCCTATGCTTTTCAATAGTTGCCTAGCTTCCTGGAACTACAAGACAAGAAGCTGTTATGCTCATCCCTACTAATGCCTTGTTTCACATAAACAATAGGAAAAAGGCCGCATCGGAGATTTGGTTGTAAGATGCACTTTAAGATAGATTGGATTGCTTGTCAACTACATAATAACTTAGCCCATGATACCTCACATCTATGTGCTTTGTGTGGGAATGGTAAGTAGCATTCTTACTGAAGTCTATAGCACTCTGACTATCACAAAACACTACATACTCATCTTGCCTTACACCCAGCTCTAGGAGAAATCTCTTCATCCATAGCATTTCCTTAGCGGCTTCTGTAGCTGCAATGGCCATTGCCTTCCTTCCACCCCCACTCTGGCTAGGGACAGGAAGAGAGGGATGAGTCTTCTTATCAAGTCTCCCAACAATTGACTCACTATCTCAATCAAGCTCTTTTATTGCATTCGAAGTATTAGTCCTTTTATCTGTTAACAGGCTGGCGTTATTTTCATTGATCGGTCGGCACAGGCATCTTAATGGCTGGGGACTACCTTACTCGTAATAGCCACTATGGCTTGCTTTCTTATTGCCATCGCTATTTTGTCTTTTTTTGTTTCAGTTATTCTTTGGATGTACTCGTCTGCCTTCTCGAGTCTCTAGACTTGCTACGTAAAGCTCTGTGGCTGCCTGCCTATGATCAACTTCTTTACTTCTCATTGTTTAAGCCTTTTCCTTTGCTGTTAGTTGTAGCATACTGTCTTAGTCAGCTAGCTTGACTTTATCTTATCATATTTTGGTGGTGTAGAGTTTTTTTTTTTTTTTTTTTTTTTTCTCCAGACCACCACTGACAGCCTTAGCTTGTGTGACTTCCGCTCCAGAAATGAGAGTCAAGCTATGAACAATGAAGAATAAAAATATTCATTGGGATGTCGGGGTCTAACCTCGTTTTCCCCTATCATCCAATTCCTTCCTTTGGCTGGAAGCCTTCATTGGGGTAGGCCCACCTACATACAACCAGATTGCCGATAGAACTTCATAGATCTTGCCTACCAATCAGTCGTACAAGTGTGATTAATATAGGGAAGTGGTTTCCTTTGAATTTGATAAAGGTTCGGCCACATTAGCTTTAGCCATGTTAGATAAGAAGGAAAGACTGAACAACTTACTTACGGAGGGACAACTCAAAGTTTCCTGACGGTATACCCATCTCCTACTATTTAACATTTTTGGCTTAGGCTTTCTCTAGCTTTTCTACTCATCTAGCATTCTATTCTCCTTTGTCTTATTTTTTTTATTCAATCTTTCTTTGCTGTTATTACTTGAGTTGACTTAGAGTGTTGAAAATCTACTTTGTTATTAGCTTAGGTTGGGTTGAATTTCCAGTCTTCGAGCCTCAACACTAGAGTTCATCCTGAGGCTGAGGTACGTAGTGACGTCTCTTGCTAGGCCTTTTGATAAGGAATTGTTGGTTTCTTAGTCTTAATCCAACGACTGGCTTTACTTCAAGCGATATTTGAAGTATGGTTCGCCTAGCCAATTTATAAGGATCTTGTTCGACAACCTCACCCATAACTTGAAATTGATTTCGCTTTCTCCTTCTGGCTTTTGGATGGCCAACGAAAGTTGTCAGTTGTGGACCTTGACTTGGAAGACTAAGTAAAGGCAATACAAGGCAGAGTACCGCAATTCCCTCCTAGGTTCGGATGCTAGTTCAGAGCTTTTGAGAGAAGGTTTCTTGGTTGCATTGGTTAGTAGATCCCCATCAATAGTAGGTGTTGATTCATCCTACCTCTCTCCAGTAGCTGACTGGTTTGGGTCTAAGTAGAGAAAGAAAGATTTACAGTTCTATGCCAAAAGAGATAGATGAACTACAGAGACTAAGCTGCCTCCTTACCAATAGGATTTTTTCCATCTTTCATACTGACACCCGGATACGAAATTTACTAAACTACTTAAGCCTGCATTGATGTTTGTTCATCACAGAGATCATCAGAAAAGGAAAGGTTTGGGAGCTTAGGCTTTCTTTGTTCGTCAATGATTGAATAAACTAAAGGCTAGTCATTGTCCCACCTAATCTTGTTTGTTTATAAGTATAAAATATGGATTCTTTCGTCCCTAGCCCTCTTGTCCCAGAAGGAACAAGTAAGAGACAACGCTAACTGGATGGGGAATTGAGTTGGGTTATATGTATGGAGTGGAGGGGGGGAAACCTCCATTCCAAAGAAGTGGCCCATGTGCCTCATCAGCGCAAAAAGGAGCCGCTAGTAATAACATTTGATTGATTTCTTTTTTCCGCAATCCCACTTTGTTATTGTCTGTAAAAAACCGAAAGGTATATCCTAAGAGGTATCACCTCTTCCTTTAAAGAGTGATATAGGAGATATTTATGTTATGATTCCTACATTCCAAATACTTAGTGATAAGAAATCGTGTATGCGTCTTTCATGGTGTTAGGCACATATTTTTATGTAATTGGCATATCCTTTGACAAAACGCACATTACTTGTATTTGGGTAAATCTAAGTAGGTTCAAGATAATCATTACAAGTGGTTAAATTGAACACATGAAGATTACTCAAGAACTGCTCAAGAAAAGTACAATCTGCAGGTCTCGATAGAAGCTCAATCTATCGAGATTCATTAAAGTTCGACAGATGTCTCGATCTATCAAGCTTACGGGATTCAAACTATAGCCAGCAATTGTTTTATTTTTAAAAGGCTATTTGTTTATGGGTTTGTGTAAACCTATTTGGAATAGGAGAGCCCATTAAGCTCCTATTTAAAGGAGATGGAAAAAGAATAACAAAAACCCTAGAGAGCTTCATAAGGTTTTCTTTTTGAAACCCTAGCCTCCTCCTACAAAAGAAAGTGTTCTTGCTGCGTTTCTTGTACGCCTTTGGGTTTTGTAAGGAAGTCTCTTGCACCAACATTGAAGATCCTATTGGTGTTTCTATGTGAAGCTACTGCAAATCAACTACAACAATCAAAGGGTTATTGTGCTACTAGTCACGTACTGGGATTCGTGCAAAGGAGTAAGCTGCGTACTGGGATCCGCGCAACGGGTTAGTCACGTATTGGGAACCGTGCATTGAAAATGAGAGATTGTCACTACAGAACAAGTCTAATTGGGTATTGGGGTAAGGGTTCAATTGTAGGTTGGTATAAGATACTGGGATTCCTTTACTTGTAACCGCTTGTTATGATAATAGTGAATTCTTGAGAGTAGTGACCTTAAAATCACCAGTGGGGTTTTTGCCGTGTAGGTTTTCCCCATTCGTAAACAAAACACCGTATCAATTTATTTTCCGCTACATACTTAGTTTAATTGGTGATTTTTTTGTGCTACCATGTGTTTGCACGTTAATTTGATTTATTAATAAACTTAGCTAATTAATCAATTAATTCATCACAAGGGGTCAGTATGTTTTTCGCCTATCAAGTGGTATCAGAGCAGGCACACTCTGATTAGGTTTTAGTCATTGTTGTGTGATCCATTGACCCCTGTTGTCATGGAAACTCTTGATTGTTTTGATTTGCATGATCTTATGTTGAATGATGCTAATGATATTCAAGATGCCTATTGCAAGCTTTATAATTTTGTATGAAATCTCTTGAATGTTCTACAAAATTAAAAGCTAAATTTAAAATGGTCAAACTTGAAAAAGATGATTTGAGTGCAAAATTGGATGAAGCCAATAATTTGAATAAGAATTTTAAAAATCAAATTTGATCTTAGGTGGACAAAATTAAGAGTTAGGAAGAGCAGATAGTTGAATTTAAAATTGAAGTTAAAAAATTAACTAGTGCCAACCTGTTGTTGAGCCTAACTCAAAAGAAAAAGATTTTTATATTCCTTCATTTAAAATGAATAATGAAGAGTTGAAGGCTAATATTGCTAGGATAGACAAAGGTAAACAATCTGATGTTAACGCTGAAGTTTCTAAACCTATGTCTAAAACTCCTCCTAAGTTGATTAAAAATTCTGAATTTGTCTCCATTTGTTATCATTGTCATATTATTAGTCATATTAGGCCAAATTATCCTAAATTGAGGTCTGTCAACCTCTAAGGTTAGACCTCCTTCTAGGAAGCCGAGTAGCTCTAAAACTGCTCATGTTTATCACCATTGTAGTGATTCTAGTCACACTTGCCCTAATTGTTTCAGGTTGTTTCCTCATAAGCGAGTGGCCAATAGGTCTCATCCTTTGTCTAAAGGCTCTATACCTATTATTGGTGAGTTATTAAAAGCTTTGAGCCTTTTGACTTAATTTTAGGGGAATTCTAATTCCTCTATGTCTTTTAGTAGTCATACTAGGACGCATGCCTTTTCATCTTCACGGCCAAAGACTCGTGTTATGTGGGTGATAAAGGATCCTAAAACTTAATTGTCTTTCTGTTTGTCCTTTGCTTTAATTCCTTCTATCTAAAGTTGGACTTTCTTTCTTGATTTCTTATTTGTTTTTGGAATCATGCTTTCTTACATCTGCATATTTCTTCCATGCTTTCATGTTGTTTATCTGTTTTTGTTTGGTCATTTAGTTTTTTTTTTTTTTTTTTTTTTCATATAAAAATAAAAATAAAAATTGAAAAATCAGAAAAATACAAAAATAGTATGTGTTTTGTGTACATTGGTACTTGTGTACCTTGAATGGCCATTGAAACAAAGTTTTCTAAACTATGTATCTTTTGTAGCTTAAATGAGCATCTTTATGCACAATTAAGCAAGTGAGCTTTGTGACTCGTATTTGTGATGAGTAAGATTAAGTAATCTTTTGTACTTAACACTCGTATCACTCTTTTTGACAGGAATGACTAGAAAATCTTAAGAGAAGCATAAATAACCATCTCACCACTATTGCCCGCCAATCATGAAATGACATCTATATGCTTCGACATAGCAAAAGTGCAATGTCATTGACATTTGCATGCTTCAGCATAGCAAAATTGGAATGTCAAATGCTTAACATCATTGGTATTTCTTTTCTTTCTCTTATATGCACATGCATGATTTGCTTAAAAAGAAAAATATGCAAAGAAAAATAAAAAGCAATAAGAATAAAAATGCTTTATATATCGCAAGTGTGTATTCTAGGAGATGTGGGAGTTATAGGATATACCTCGAAGGTGATAGTCCCCATCAAACAGTTATGATTGTGTGTGAGTTAAAGTGATTTTCTCATATCTCAAATCGTCATAACATGTATACACTTATGCAATCTTGTGATGTTCTTCACACACAACACGCAATATTCTTTGCTACTTTTGATACATGTGCAGGTACAATATGATTTGGCCATCACAAGGTTTACATGTGCTTATGTATGCTCACTAAATTGTCTTAACTTGTTTTTGAAATATAAAATTGGTTAGACTTGTTTAGTGTGTATGTATGTTTTAGGATATATGTGCTTAACATTTTTTTTGTTAAGAGATGATTTTGAGAGATTAAAATGTTATTTGGATCCTTGGTTGAGTTGCATGTTTGATTACATTCATGTCTATGCTTTTCTCTTCCTGAAAAACTGTTTTTAAGCAATCTCGACAGTTGCTGGACACCTCTCGATAGCTAGGCTATCTATCGAAATTTTTCAACTTCTCTTTATCGCAATCTTAATAGCTTCTCGACAGCTTCTCGATTCATTGAGAAAGTTTCTGTCTCCTCGATAGTTTCTCGATTGCTGTTTGATCAATCGAGGTCTGCTCGATAGTTGCTCGACACCTCTTGATCCATTGAGATCCTCCTGCATTCATTTTTTTTCACGTGGTTTGCATGTTTCTCTTATCTTTGTGTCCATAGCATCTTGTTCTTCTTTTTCTTGTAGGTCTATGTTTCCTTTTTCTCCTCGTTCCCTCTATATTAGTTTTCTGTCTATCTCCAGTCAAGTCTTTTGGCTTTTTATACCCTTTGACAATCGTGTCAAAAAGCGGGAGAAATTTGAGAATTGAATGTCATTCTTCAGGGGGAGTAATAGACTTAGGGGGAGAACTTCATGTTAAAGGGAAGAAAGTTTTTGATGTAACTAACTTAGGGGGAGAGTTAGTTTGATACACATTGATATTGATATTTTTTTTTTTGGTGTTGTGTATCATTTGGTTTTGTAACCATTTACATACATCATGTGTTGTTTCTATATTTGATGATGATGTATGTGTTTCACTCTTTATCTCACATGTGTTGTTTCTTTTCTCTCTTTATACACATTTTTCTTGTTTATTTAACTTGTCATTATTTTCCACATGGTACCTTGGTGTGTTTTGTTTAGTGCCTTTCAGGAAAGACAAGTTAAAGCCAAGTCATTCTGTAATCTTGAGTAGAATGTATTCTAGGACATTCAATGTACTCTTGTGGTTTTGTCACAAATTTCCAAAGGGGGAGATTGTTAGGGACATTTTTATGTAATTGGCATATCCTTTGACAAAATGCACTTTACTTTTATTTAGGTAAATCTAAGTAGGTTCAAGATGATCATTACAAGTGGTTAAATTGAAGACATGAAGATTACTCAAGAACTGCTCAAGAAATGTGCAATCTGCAAGTCTCGATACCTCCTCAATAAAAGCTCGATCTATCGAGATTCATTAAAGCTCGAAAAATGTCTCGATCTATCGAGCTTACAGGATTCAAACTATAGCCAGGAACGTTTTTATTTTTAAAAGGCTATTTGTTTATGGGTTTGTGTAAACCTATTTGGAATAGGAGAGCCCATTAAGCTCTTATTTAAAGGAGGTGGAAAAAGAATAACAAAAACCCTAGAAAGCTTCATAAGGTTTTCTTTTAAAATCCTAGCCTCCCCTTACAGAAGAAAGAGTTCTTGCTGCGTTTCTTGTACGCCTTTAGGTTTTGTAATCAAGAAAAGTCTCTTGCACCAACATTGAAGATCTTATTGGTGTTTCTATGTGAAGCTACTGCAAATTAACTACAACAATCAAAGGGTTGCTATGGTGTTAGTCATGTACTGGGATTCGTGCAAAGAAGTAAGCCGTGTATTGGGATCCGCACAATTGGTTAGTCGCGTATTGGGAGCAGTGCATTGAAAAGGAGAGACTGTCACTATAGAACAAGTCCAATTGGGTATTGTGGGAAGGGGTCAACTATATGTTGGTATAAGGTACTGGGATTCCTTTACTTGTAACCATTTATTGTCATAATAGTGGATTCTCGGGAGTGGTGACCTTAAAATCACCTGGTAGGATTTTTGCCGTGTAGGTTTTCCCTATTCGTAGATAAATCACTGTGTTAATTTATTTTCTGCTGCATACTTATTTTAATTGGTGATTTGTTTATGCTACCACGCATTTGCATGTTAATTTGATTAATTAATAAACTTGGCTAATTAACCAATTTATTCATTACAAGGAGTCAATACGTTTTTGGCCTATCACATGGCAAGAGAAGCTCGATCATGCTCATGCTAGAACGGATAGTCAAACTTCTAGTTTATGTGGTTTTGGGGTATTGAATTGGATTACAAAAGAAAGCTAGACTCCTCTTAAGATTAATAGTAAGAGATTGTCGAACCAAAGTATTCCACCTTTTTCACACCTTTTATGATGCATAGTATTTCCCATCTAAGGCAACCTTTATTCAATCTCCAGATCATATATAGGGTTACAAGATCCTCTTAAAGGGTCCTCTCGAATTCCATCCTTTTCTTTACTCAATGCGATCAACTACTCCTATATCACTGATATCAGGTTTGTACTCTTTTTATGCCTAATCTTTGGATTTGGTGGAGCCTTATACCCCATATACTTCTTTTTAATAATTAGATTTGTTGTTCAATAAATCATCTGAATCTCCTACGTCCTCAGTCTTGCCCACCACATTCAAATGTGCAGTTGGGACTGCCTATGCATTGGCATATTTTGTGAAAATAGCATTCCCAATCTTATTAGCAACCTTAAAGACTTTCACCCTAATATACCATCCTAACATTACGATCCTTTAGAGATCAGGTCCTATCAAGGAGCGGTATCCATGTTGATAATGATCGGGGCAATCTTCTTGAGCGTGGTACTGCCCTTATATAATACACCATTTCTATTGGTTAACGAGTACAATGTTCCTCTTCCTTGATTTAGTAATCTTTTTGAATAGAGGGTTTGCTTTCGGTTGTCTTGATTGAGGTTGTTTGGAGTGTAAATGGAAGTGTTGTCGAGGTCCAAGTGTAGTCTAGTTAATCTTGTTGGCTATATGAGCTAGTTAATCTTGTTGGCTATATGAGCGAGAGATTCCCCGGGAAGCCTTTCAAAAAAGGAATGAGTGCTTTGCCCTAGCGAAGATGCACGAGAGAGATTCACTAAACTAAGGGCATATCCTAGATGACAACTCAACCGATTAAAGTCATCGATGAGCTAAACAGAGGATCCCTACTTGATACGAAACAGAATAGGAACTTCACTTATACTTAAATACTTCAATCGATGAACTCCTTGCTTCATCGATGCTTAAGGAAGCAAGAGTAGGATGAGTGCCAACTGCAACTACTAATGCTAATGGAAGCCCCTTTCTTACTCTGCAACTCTCAAACTAGAGGAAGGAAAGCGCTATACCCACCCACAAAAGAAGTGAGGACGGGAATCTTGTACTAATTAAGCGAGAAGACCGATCTAATTCATTAAAGGAAGAAGGGAATTCACAGGCAGGAAAAGATCAATAAACAATAGGCCAAAGAGTAAAAGCCACTCATCAATTGCTTGTGAAATGTGGATGAGCACGGGCAGGTTATATACTTTCTCGAAGCGGTAAATGAAAAATGAGATAAGAGATGTTAGCATTAGCAGAAGATTGATCCTATATTCTTACCCACTAAGCGGTTAAGGATCTACCACTCAAGAGATGATATGCTTACCCGTGAAGACGAAAGTTTACCATGTTGGCAAATCCAATCCCAAAAGCTACCCAATTATAATATTTTCAGGCAGCCACTAGTTTTTCCCCCAAAGGACCCAGGAAAGTCTCGTTTTTTCTTAAGAAAGATGGCGCCTCTAAAAGGTTGTCTTCCATTTAATCAGTAGCCAAGGCCAAGACCAGAAGAGAGAGTCCTACCATCACAAGGGATTCAAGATAAAGAGATAGCAAGCTAGAAGGACGACGCAAGATGATCGTTCAGACATGAGATGTGGACGAGTTTTAGCCTAGCTCCTATAAGAAGGTATCAGGACCTCATTGAGCACAAGATTTTAGCGATTAATGGAGAGCACCAAACCCATGCATTGGCTTTGGTGCGAGGATCAAGGAGGCCAAAGTCTTTGGAGATTCAACCTTGGTTATAGCCCAAGCACAAAAGTTGTGGAAGGTGAAAAAGGGACACTTGAAGCCTTATCAACAATACTTGGAGGACTTAACTAGGACCTTTGACAAAATGGAATACACAATCATCCCTAAAGCTCAAAATCAATTTGAAGTTCCGTGGTACTATGACATCATGAAGTTCTTGGAACTAGAGGCATATTGGGATGGTGCTAACAAGAGAGAACGTCGTTCTATTAGGATGATGGCAACATAATACATCCTGTGTGGAGGACAACTCTATAGAAAATCCTATGTTGGCATACACCTTCATTGCATAAAGAAGGAAGAAGCCGAGAGAGTAAAGGAAGAAGTTTATCAAGGGATTTATGGCCCTCATATGAATGGAAGAATGTTAGCCAAGAAAATCCTAAGGATGGGTACTTCTGGAATACAATGGAAACTGATTGCGTGTACTATGTGAAGAGTTGCCATGATTGTCAGACACACGCTAACTTGAACCATGTATCACCTAGTGAGTTGAATAGCATGACTTCTCCATGGTCATTCTCGGTTTGGGGCATAAATGTGATTGGAAGGATAGCTCCTAAGGCTTCAAATAGGGATGAATACATTTTGGTGGCGACTGACTATTTCACCAAGTAGGTGGAGGCAGCCTCCTACTCCGAGTTAAAGGCTAAGCATATGGCTCAGTTCTTAGAAAATAACATCATATGCCAGTTTGGGGTGCCCCAAGAAATCATTTCTGATAACTATTCCCACTTTGAAGGGGAGGTTCAAAGGATCATGGAGTTGTACAACATTGAGCATCACAAGTCTTCACCACATCAACCACAAGCTAATAGAGCCATTGAGCAGCTAATAAGAATGTAAAGAACATCCTAACCAAGATGGGAGTGACATACAAAGATTGGGCCAAGAAGCTTCCGTTTGCCTTATGGGTTATAGAACTTCTATCCGTGTGTCAACTGGGGCAACACCTTACTCTTTGGTTTATAGTAGTGAGGCAGTGCTTCCTATTGAGATAGAGATGCAATCGTTAAGGGTATTGATGGAAATCAAGGTCCTAGAAGAGGATTGGGCTAAGGCGAGATATGAACAATTGGCTTTGATAAATGAGAAAAGAGCTAAGGCACAATATCATGAACAAAGGTACCAAAAAAGGATTGCTACGGCATTTAACAAGAAAGTGAAACCAAGAAACCTTAAAGAAGAGACCTAGTCCTGAAGGTGCTTAGAGATGAGACTTTTGACCCAAGAGGAAAGATAAAGCCAAGGTGATATGGGCCTTTTGTCATTAAGAAGATCATGTTTGGAGGTGATACAAGAATTACAAATTTGGATGGGGAAGAGATTCTTCACCCAATCAACATGGATAGACTAGAGAATTACAACATCTAAACTAAAAATAAAATAAATAAAAATAAAAAAGGGAAAAGAGCCTACTAGGTTGAAAACCTGAAAGGGTAGCCTAGGCAAAAATTAAGGCAAAAAAACCCTCCTAGATTGAAAACCCGAAAAGCGGTCTAGGTAAAAGTTAGGGGAAAAGACCATGGGCATGGAAAAAATTCCTAAAGGGACATCATAGGCAAAAATTAGTCATATATCTTGTAATTTAAGTGCTAAGTCCCCAATTAAAAGCATTAATGTAAAAGATTTTCTTAAATACAATCCTTTGTCTCAGACTAAATCCAAATGTTTGCTAAGGGAAATAAAAGATAAAAAACCATAAAAGCAAAAAAAGAAAAAGCTTAGTGTTGTATGCCTGTATCTCTTGAATCGTAGGTAATCAATGGTACTGCCTCTTCCTTGACTGATAGCAAGGAGTCACCTCTGAGTCCTCCTCATCACCTTCATCATCATCATCATCACCATCACTGCTCGGGTAGGCTGCCTCACCAGGACCATACAAGTTTCTTGAATAGTTAGTCACCTCCAACTTGCGATTCCTAGCCAGCCATACCAACTCCTTATACTCTTGGATAGTGGGCTGCGATTCAAAGAGAGAAAGGTTAGTGACCGAACCAGAAAGAGAGGAATGCCAAAAAGAGAAAGAACAAAGGAAATGAAGAACTCACTACCCGTGTGTTAGGAGGAAAAGGATAGCCCATGACATTGGGATTACAGAGCACAACACGCTCCCGAGCAAAGCCATCAGGGCCGTAAGCATAAACCGTCCAAGAGAGATGTGGAGGATTAACTAGCTTACCAGCAGTAGGTTCCTCCTGTTATAGTTTTCCACATTAAAAGTCATGACAAACAAGGTAAAGAAAAAAAGAAGAAGAAGTTGAACATATACCTAAGCAGTAAGGGAAGGCATGAAGCTGGTGATGTTGAATGCCTTATAGTCTAAACCCTCAAAAAGCCGCTCGACATAGGGAACGCCACTCCCCCACGAGTTGTATTCAGCATCAGTCATAGAGTGTGGGGTAAGTATGAACACTGGAGGGTCCATTGGAATCTGTGGGTCATCCTTACCCACCAACTAGAACTCTTGAACTTACCCCATCTGAAGTTAACCTAGCAATGTGGGCCCTCACTCGAGGGAACTCCTTCAGAACTAGATCAGTGCTCGGGGTTATAAGGCCATACCTAACAACCTATCGCTGCAAAAAGAAGCATAAGACATAGGTTAGATGCAAGATGACAGTTTGCAAGATCTTAGTTTACAAGATGACAATTTGCAAGATGCAAGGCAATATAGTTTGCAAGACTACAAGCTACAAAGGGAAATGCAAGGAATAGGAAGAGAACTAACCTTAAGGAGCTTCCAAAGCCCTTACAAGCTACCACAAGGTGCCCCGACAGAAAGTGTCGAGGGTGGAGTAAAGATAGGCAAAACATGCCTGCCCCCAGTTGGCCCTCCGTGCCTTTCCAAAGTCCTAAAAGAGGGTCAACCACCTCAAAGACATCGTTTGTCCACCATTAGCAAAGAGGTAAGTCCCCAACAAGTGAAGAAGGAAAGCCCTGGCCATACAGACACGCTCTTCCATAGTCCTCTGTGGGAGAAGCATGTAAATTTGATACCAAGTCAAAGTAGCAGATGATCTTAGTGGAATAGTTCCTCCCTAACATGTTAAGACCCAACTAGATGCCTGACACACCGTCCAAACTGATAATGGCCCCTTCGAAGCTAAGGTCGGTCATATGGTAGAAGTTGTAAGAAGTCACCATCATCTCCTGCTTAACAATGTGAAAGGTGTGGGTAGTATCCCACCACCTCTCAATAAGGCACTGCACCAAGGTAGCACTTACAGACTTCTCTAGAAGAAAACCAATGATAGGCTCGAAGCCCGCCTCTCAAATGTAGGCCTTAGTTTCAGGGACAAGAAGATTGTACCACTCTACCACCTTATTAGTACTCTCCCTACCGGCATAAGGGGATAATGACTGCAAAAAAGAAGATGACATTAGATTCTTGATATAAGCAGAATTTAGGAAAAATGATGTTTTTGATGCAAGAATGAAGGTAAAAAGAAGGATACAGTGATATTCAAGTGTAAAAAATGACAAAAAGGTGTGTTAGGATTGCATATAGGAGTGAAACAGATAAAAAGGAAGTAAAAATAAGCAAAGTAGGGCTTCTGCCAAGTGTCTCACTACGCAAGTCAAAGCCTATGTATGTAGACAGGACCCCGCGTAAACAAGCCCATTCCCACGTACACAGAATCTCAAGAACAGACCTGCATATGCAAGAATAGCACTACGTACGTAAGAAAACAAGCTGCGTACACAAGCCTGAGCCCACACACGCGAAAACACAGACAAAAGTAGTTCTTCGACATTTTCAAGCTTACATCATCCAAAATCAATCCTAAATATGTTCCTACCCCTCCTAAGATGTCAGGTTTTTGTCTAAATCCATCCCATAACAAAATCCAAGCATTTACATGGCCAAAAACACATTAAAACGGAAGATCAAAAAGAAACTTGAAAATGAGAAAAAGTTTGAAAACTTACATATTCAGCCTTGGGGATGTGAATCTCTGGCCGATATGTCTATGGTGGAGACCCCATCAACGTCATTGCCCCACTCCAACAAGTGGGATGGAATGCATCAGAAGAAAGGACGTAAGAGGACTTCTTAGCCTTGGGTGCCATTAGAGGAGATGAAGAGAGTTTAGAGAGAAAATGAGAGAAAAAGAGAGTTTGAGAGAATGAGAGCGTCAGAAAGTGAGAGGAAGAAAGTGGAGATAAAGGTTTCTGTAGAAAGGAAAAAAGAAGAGTTATGGGGAATATGAAGAGATGAGGGAGATAAAGAGAATGAAGAAAAAAAAGAAACGGTTGGTAACCGATAGAGAAAAATGAAAAGGCGGGAACACACCTGATGGCTAAACTACGTGTAGAATATTTTTCCTTAATGGTTCAAGCATGTCATCCCCAGTAAGGAAGCAGAAGATTCTTCCCCAATGGTTCAAGCATATCAAGAACACTATCCCCATGGAGAAAGTAGAAGATTCTTCCCCAATGGTTCAAGTACATCAAGCATCATCCCCAATAAGGAAGTAGAAGATTCTTCCCTAATGAACATCATCGCCATGGAGGAAGCAAAACATTCTTCCCTAATGGACCCAAGCACATTTTAACAATTCCTAATAAGGAAGCAGAAGATTCTTTCCCAAAGTATCCTTAGTAAATCAAGTACACCTAAAGTATCCCCTATGAGGAAGTAGAAGATTCTTCCCTAAGTGAGTCCAATACACCAAAAAAAGAAAATCCCCAGCAAGGAAGCAGAAGATTCTTCCCTAATGGATCACACATCAACATTACTTCTCAGCAAGTCCATTGCTACTACTCCTCAATGAGTTTCTCATTCCCAATCAAGTCATGAGAAGCAAAAGATACCTCCCCATGCACATCTACTCCTTAGTGAGTTTTCACCATCCCCAGTGGATCCAACAATCAAGACAACTCGTGCACATATCCTCTAGGAGTTGAACATGCAAACAAAGTAGAAAAGGGTAGAGATAGTGATAGAGAAAGAGACCAAGGTCAACCCGAGGAAAAAGCCTCACTAGAAAAGGTAAAGAAAGAAGCAAAAAAGATAAAAGGAACAAGTCATCCAGAGAAGTTTGAGGCAAGAGCCCAAAATGGACACCACAGAGACTATTTTTTTTTTTTTTTTTGGGTTAGCTCGTAAGAGCACCCTTGTTTGTTTTCTTTTTTCTTTTTAATGACTCTAGGATAGTAAGTCACTCGCCATTTACTTGCAAGTGGCAAAACAAGTTCTAGGATACTAGACCTATCATTGCTCGTTTCTTGACAACAAAGGTGGGACTTCGGACATACGAATCACACATAACTCTTCGGAGTTGCACCCCACCTCATATATGCGTGATGTGTGACGTGTGCATGGGTTGGGCCTAAGTCGTATGTCGAAACAAAATATTTTGTCTCTTATTCTTTTGATTCCGTTAGTGAAGCTCACGAATCAAAAGTGGGGCATTTATAAACACCACATTTTGTACCCCTTATGACTTGAGCCCCTGTTCCCCAATGATGCTCGAACTTTAAGGCCCAAGGCCAGTTTAAAGCCCCTGTTCCCCTTATGACTTGCACAAAAATCTATTTTTAAAAATAAATTACAAAAGTGGCCCTCGGCCTTTGTACGTGGGCCGCAGCCTGCGTACCTAGGGTTTCAGAAGCATGGAAAAGGCAAGTTTTCTGCAATAATGGCTGAAATTTGGAATGAATCCCACATCTTCTATGAGCCGTTCCAAACCCATTTTTTCCACTATATAAAGCTATACATGGTACATTTTGAAAACACACAAAAATCCCACTGGAAAAACCTAAGATTCCCTAGAAAATAGTGAATCAAAAAGGAGTTTTTCACAAAACACCCTCAAATCATTTTTATTTGATTGGGCCCTTTTCTGGCCTCAATCCTTTGAGTTTAAGATTTTAATAACATGTTTATTAACTGTGATAGATTTGATTGGGGGGAACAGTCAAAAATCAAGCCTAGAAGTTTTTTGCTTTAAGGTATTCATTCTTGCTTCCTTTTTCTTTTCTGTCTTTCTTTTAAGTTTCAATCCTGTTTCTTTGTGTAGTTTAGGTTTATGCATGTTTTCTTAGGTTAGTTTTATAGTTCTTTTTATGTTTAAAGCATGTTTGGTTATTAGAATTAGGTTTTTTTTTGTTCATGCTCTGTTTTCTGCTTCGTGCTTCTAGGTTAGGGTTCTTGAACAAGTCCCATGCACGCATGTCATGAGCATGCGTACGCAGGTTAAATCCTTAATCCAGGTACTTGCCCAGAAACCTTAATCCAAATTTCTCATGTTCTTTAGTTTGTTTGTTTCACATGTTTTACCTCTTTTTAAATCCTTTTCTTATGTCCACACATATTTGAGTTTCTGTCTTGTATGCCTATTTGTCTTTAACATGCTTGGATTAGGGTTTTATGTTTGTTTCTCACTTTTGACGACATGAACATGCATTCATATGCCTATTCACGATGCCATGGGTTCTGTGTTGCTGAAAGGTAAGTATAGGTTAGCCATGCATAGGTATGAACATGCATTTGATGGTGTATTGTTGAATTCCATGCTTTGTGTCTTTCAATACCAATTATATGCTTTACATGATCTTATGATTGATGATATGCTTGCTGCCATGTTTGGGGCTATTGCCTTGTTTAGATGTATGATAGGATTTTCACATGTTAGATGAGTGTTAAGGCTTCTTATGTGTGTTTGGCTCTTTTTTGCTTTATGGATAGATATGTTATTTTGGGATAAAAGATGTCATGGTGTGTATGTGATTTTAAAGTGCAAGTGTTGAAGTCGATTTTTTAATAAGGTTAAGACTGAGACACAATAATGGGAGGCCAACCTTAGGGTTGGGCGATCTTGGGTGCCTAACACCTTCCCAAGAACATACCTAAACTCCGAACCTATGCTCTGGTAGTAAGATTAAATGTCCTTCCTTGAAAATGACACTATATATATGGTTCCTAAACCATTGGAAAAACTAGGTGGCAACTCCCCTGTATGTCCATAACTGCTCTTTCGGGTTTTCAATTAAGCGGAGTTCTCTTGCCTTAACTTTTGCCTAGGCTGCCCTTTTGGGTTTTCAAACTAGCAGGCTTCTTTTTTTTTTTTTTTTTTTTTTTTTTTTTTTTTTTTAAATATTGTATTTCCAAAGTCTATCCATGCTAATTGGGCAAAACATCTCTTCCCTATCCAAATTTGTGATAAAAGGCCCAAACCCCCTTGGCTTCATTTTTCCTCTTCGGTCAAAAGTCTCATCTCTAAGCACCTTTAGGACCAAGTCTCCTTCTTTAAGGTTTCTTGGTTTCAATTTCTTGTTGAATGCTTTAGCAATCCTCTTTTAGTACCCTTGTGCATGATATTATGCCCAAGCTCTCTTCTCATCTATCAAAGTTAGCTGTTCATATCTCGCCTAAGCCCAATCCTTTTCTAGGACCTTGGTTTCCACCAATACCCTCAAAGATTGTATCTCGACTTCAATAGGAAGCACCGCCTCACTGCCATAAACTAAAGAGTAAGGTGTTGCCCCAGTTGACGCACAGATAGAAGTTTTATAACCCCATAAGGCAAACGAAAGCTTCTTGGCTTAATCTTTGTATGTCACTACCATCTTGGCTAGGATTTTCTTTACATTCTTATTAGCTGCTTCTACAGCCCCATTAGCTTGTGGTCGATACGGTGAGGACTTGTGATGCTCAATATTGTAAAACTCGATGATCCTTCAAACCTCCTCCTCAAAATGGGAACCATTATCAGAAATGATCTCTTAGGGCACCCCAAGCCAACATATGATGTTATTTTCTAAGAACTGAGCCATATGCTTAATCTTTAATATGGAGTAGGAGGTTGCCTTCACCCCCTTGGTGAAATAGTTAATTGCCACCAGAATGTATTCTTGCCCATTTGAAGCCTTAGGAGCTATCCTTCTAATCACATCTATGCCCTGAACCGAGAATGACCATGGAGAAGTCATGCTATACAACTCACTAGGTGGTACATGGTTCAAGTTAGCGTGTGCTTGACAATCATGGCAACTCTTCACATAGTCCATACAATCGATCTCCATCGTATTCCAGTAGTACCCTATCCTTAGGATTTTATTGGCTAACATTCTTCCATTCATATGAGGGCCATAAATCCTTTGATGAACTTCTTCCATTACCTTCTTGGCTTCTTCCTTATTCAAGCAACGAAGGTGTATACCATCATAAGACCTTTTATAGAGTTTTCCTCCACATAGGATGTATTGTGTTGCCATTATCCTAATGTAACGAGATTCTATCTTGTCAGCACCGTCCGGATATGCCCTTAGTTCCAAAAACTTTATGATGCCATAATACCACAGAACTTTCTCTTCCTCTACAGTCATTACTGAAGCTTCGGTCTTCTCTTTGTGCACTTCCTCATAACTTTGCTCAATCTTTAAGGGTCGTGTTCACACTCCCTCAGATATTTCAACCATGGAGGCTAAGGTAGCTAAGGCATCCGCAAATTGATTTTGAGCTCTAGGGATGATTGTGTATTCAATCTTGTCAAAGGTCTTAGTCAAGTCCTTCAAGTATTGTTGACCAAAGTTGAATCTCCAAAAACTTCGGCCTCCTTTACCCTCAACTCTCGAAGAACTTCCATTCCAACAATACAAACCTCATATTCGACCATGTCTCAAAGTTCAACTTGGTTGCCAAAGAAATGTGAGATCCCTCGTGGGTGATTAAAAGTATTCCTATCCCATTCCCATATTGGTTTACAGCTCTGTTGAAGTACATCTTCCATGTCCCTAACTCAACATTCAAAATGTTTTTGTTAGGAACAAATTTTATGTAATTGGCTAATTCTTTGACAAAATACACTTTACTTTACAGGTAGATTTAGGATGGGTTTAGTACTTCAAGAAGCAAGAGTTCAAGTCAAGTATTAAAGTCATGAAGATTGGACCAAGAAACAAGTGAAGAAAAGCTGTTCATTAAAGCTCGACAAATATCTCGACAAAAATATTATCTATCGAGATTTGATAACAAAGCACGATAGAAGCTCAACAAAAGCTAAATCTGTTGAGATCTACGAAATCATAATTTCCAGATTTGATTTTTGGCCCTAGCTGATATGTATGTGTAGGGTTTCTTTTCTCACAACCCTAGACATATATAAGGCTTATTTTAAGGGCCGTTATACATAGAGAACACATGCAGAAAGTGACCTAGTGCCTTATTCTCTCTGCAAGAAGTTACTACATCTTTGCGCTTTAGGGTTTTATAACCAACTGTTTTTTTATCTTCATTGTTGATGAAATGAAGAACTTTGCAGCCAACAACATCTTCTTCAAGTTACTGGAGTTAGTCACGTACTGGGATCCGTGCATCATTGGTTAGTCACATACCAGGATTCATGCAAAAGAGTGGCGTTTATATATTGGAGAGTTTCAGACGTTCTAAAGCGGTAGAAGGTTTCTCCTGTAGTGATTTTCTTTTCGGGAAGGTTTCCCCCCAAGTTTTTTACTGTAAAACTAGTTTGTTTCATTGGTTTTCTTGGGTCATCATATTTTGTCTTATTTACTATTCTGCTGTGCATGATATTGATATTCATTTGTTTTAACAAGGTTTATTCATAATAAATCTAATTAACAACTTGTGTTTAAAACTAATTAATTTTATCAACTGAGGTCTAAATTTCCCAGCAAGTGGTATCAAAGCAAGTACACTCTGATTGGATTAATTTCCTAAGTGTGATCCTTGACCCCCGTTGTTATGGATTATGGACAATCTCTTTTGATTCCTCCTTTGTTTGATAGTATTAACTATGCGTACTGGAAAATTCGTATGAAAGCTTTTTTGCAGGCTCTTGATGAAAAAGTGTGGCAAGCTATTGAAGTTGACTAGGTTAAGCCAAAGGAAGCGCCAGTAGATTGGGATGAAGCAAAGATCAAAGTAGCAAATTTCAACAGTAGGGCTTTGAATGCTCTGTTTATTGGTGTGACCAATGAGGAATCCAAGAAAATATCATCCACGAAAATTGCTAAGAAAGCATGGACTATTCTTGAGGCCACCTATAAAGATACCAAGATAGTGAAGACCGTTAAGTTTCAAAGACTCACCAACAATTTTGAAGAAATAAGGACGGAAGAGGATGAGACATTTGATGAGTTCTATGCTAAACTCAAGGATATTGTGAATTTTTCCTTTAACCTTGGAGAACCTATAGCAGAATCCAAAATTGTTAGGAAAATCCTTAGGTCCTTACTTGAAAGATTCCATGCCAAGATCACTGTCATTGAAGAAGTGAAGGATGTTGATCAAATTCTGTTGACTGGGCTTGTAGGGAACCTTCAAACCTATGAGATAGGATTAGGTTTAATGGGAAGAGATTGATGACTATGAAGATGAAGATGAAAACAAAGATGAAGATGAAGATGAGGATGAGGATGAGGATGAAGATCTAACCTTTATAGCTAATGAGATTATCAAGCTTTTTCAATATAAGAAAAAGGATAAGGACAAACCTCCTAGGAAATCTAAATCCTCTAGGAAGGGTAAGAGTGAGAAACCCCTCATCCAGTGCCATGAGTGCAAAGGTATTGATCATATGAGGATAAAATGCCTAAACTATCTTATAAAGGAAAAGACCAAGAATTCAAAAGGTAAAGGGTTTGGTTGCTACCTTGAGTGATACTGAGAATGACTCTTCTGATGAGTATGTGGATGAATGTGGTCATTATATGGCTTTTTCTGCCACAACCGATAAGGTGATTGTGGAGAGTGCTAGTGACAATAATGATTCTTTTAATGATGAAGTACCCAAGAAGTTGACCCTTCAGGAAGCCTATGATAAACTATGCACTGAATTTATAAAATCTGAAATAAAGAGGATGTCTAATCAAGGTAGAACACCTTATTAGAAGAGAATGTCAAGAATCTTGAGGTTAAGCTTAATCAAGCTAGAACTCAAATAGAGAGGATGTCTAGTGCAAAACTTGATGAGGTATTAAGTGCTCAAAAGCCTAGTTCTAATAAGACTGGCTTAGGATATGTTATTTCCTCCGACCCTCCTTTTCCACGGCTTCTGGATCAAAGGCTGTCTTTGTGCCCCAATTTGAGAAATGTGATAAAGGTATGAAATCCAAAACTGATTTGGCTAATTCTAAATCCATCATGTTTGTCACCATTGTGGTGTTTCTAGACACATTCGTCTTAATTGCTTCAAGTTGTATCCTCATAAGCAAGTGTCCAAACAGTTACAAGTTCCCTCTCAAGGTTCAACACCTTTGTTTGGAGAGTTATTAAAACTTTAAGCTTTTTCACTCAATTTCAAGAGAATTCTAATTCTTTTATATCCTTTAGTAGACATACTAGGGCATGTGCCTTTTCATCTTCACGGCCAAAGACTCGTGCTGTGTAGGTGAAAAAGGAGTCTAAGACTTAATTGTCTTTTTTATCTGTCCTCTACTTTAATTCTTTCTATCTAAAGTAGGACTTTCTTGCTTGATTTCTTATCTGCTTTTGGAATCTTGCTTTCATGCATCTGCATCTTTCTTTTATGCTTTCATGTTGTTTGTCTGGTTTTATTTAGTTGTTTAGCTTTTATTTTGTTTTGTTTTCAAAATAAATAAAAATACAAAATACAAAAAAAAATCAAAAAAATACAAAAACAATGTGTGTTTGTGTATATTGGTAGTTGTGTACCTTGGATGGCCATTGAAACAAAGCTTTCTAAACTTTGTATCTCTTGTAGGTTAGATGAGCATCTCAATGCACAACTAAGCAAGTGAGCTTTGTGGCTCGTGTTTGTGATGAGTATGTTTAAGATTGTCTCTTATATCTCATACTTATATCACTTTTTTTTATGAGAAGGACTAGAAAATCCTAATAGAAAGGCATAAATAACCATCTCACCACTAAAACCTGTCAATCATGTACAACATCTGTGTGCTTCGGCATAGCAAAATTATGATGTTTTGGCTTACATAATTGGGTATTTTTTTTCTCTCTTATATGCCCATGCATGATATGTTCAAAAAGAAAATATGCAAAGAATATAAAAGCAAAAAGAATCAAAATGCTTTTAAAATGATTATAAGCGTGTTTCTAGGAGATGTGGGAGTTATATAATGTACCTCAAAGGTGATAGTTTACATCAAATAGTTATGATTGTGTGTGAGTGTATTAGATTTTCTCATGTCTCAAATCTTCATAATATGAGACACATGCACTCTTGCTTTGTTTCACACACAGCATGTAAATTCTTTACTACTCTTGATACACGTGCAGGTACAATGTGATTTGTCCATTGCAAGAATTACATGTGCTAATATATGCTCACTGAACTATCTCAACTTGTTTTTGAAATATAAAATTTGTTAGACTTTGTGTGTATGTTTTGGATCTATATGCTTTGCATTTTATTTGAGATGAGTTTTGAGAGCTTAATATGTTGGTTTGATGTTTGAGTGAGTAGCTTGATTTATGCATTCATCTTTATGTGTTTTTCCTTCTTGAAAAATCTCTTTTCTTCAAGCTGGATAGCTCCATGACACATCCTCGATAGATATCCTTTCTATTGAGCCTTCTTCTTGTGATCTCGATAGATCCTCAACAACTTCTCGATCCATCGAGGAAAATTTTTGAGCTCTTTGTCTCCCGATAGATTCTCGACAGATCCTCGATCCATCGAGATTTCTAGGTTTTCTCTTGATAGCAAATCGATAGCTTCTCGATCTGTCGAAACCCTCTTGCATGCATTGTTTATCACATGTTTTGCATCTTTTTATTATCTTGTCATACATAGCATCTTGTTTCATTACATTCATGCATTTATATGGATTCCTTGTGGCCCCTTAATCATCTTTATGTTTCTCAGATAAAGTTTTATAATTTCTTGTACCCTTTGTCAATCATGACAAAAAGGGGGAGAAAATGTGGTTTCTTTTTAAGATTCTACATGTTAGGAGGAGAAATACATGTCTTTGTAAAAGGGAGTTGTGTTTCATCTTGTTAGGGAGAGTGTTTACCTCCTTTATTGTTTTAGGAGCTTCTTTTAGTTTCTTGTACCTCGGTCTTGTGACCATCTTTTTACATACATTGTGCTTATCTTTGATATATATATATATGATGTATGTCTTCTTCACCTATCTTTACATGTGTTGTTTCTTCTCTATCTTTATATGCATGTTTCTTTATGTTTGCAATCTTTATTTCTGTTTCATACATGATACCTTAATGAGTTTTGTTTAAGTATTTCAGAAAGACAGGTTATGAAAGTCTATCTTGCCATGAACTCTCTTCTTACAAAATTTTTCAAGAGTTTGTAGTAGGGATAGATTTATTTTGTAATACAACAAGTGGTTATAAGTTTAGTGATTTAAGACTTCTCTCATGATTTATTTGTTTGTTGTGGTTTTGTCACGGATTTCCAAAGGGGGAGATTGTTAGGGACATATTTTATGTAATTGGGTAATTCTTTGACAAAATGCACTTTACTTTACAGGTAGATCTAGAATGGGTTTAGTATTTCAAGAAACAAGAGTTCAAGTCAAGTATTAAAGTCATGAAGATTGGACCAAGAAACAAATGAAAAAAAGTTGTTCATTAAAACTCGACAGATACCTCGACAGAAACAGTATCTATCGAGATTTTAGAACAAAGCTCGACAAAAGCTGAATCTGTTAAGATCTATGAAATCAAAATTTTCAGATCTAATTTTTGGCCCTAGCTAACATGTATATGTAGGGTTTCTTTTCTCACAACCCTAGATATATATAAAGCTTATTTTAAAGGCCATTATACATAGAGAACACATGTAGAAAGTAACCTAGTGCCTTATTCTCTATGCAAGAAGTTACTATGTCTTTGCACATTAAGGTTTTGTAACCAAGTGCTTCTTGATCTTCATTGTTGATGAAGTGAAGAGCTTTGCAGCCAACAACATCTTCTTCAAGTTGTTGGAGTTAGTCACGTACTGGAATCCGTGCATCATTGATTAGTCACATACTGGGATTCATGCAAAAGGGTGGCTTCATATATTGAAGAGTTCAGACATTCTGAAGCGGTATAAGTTTTCTACTATAAGTTCATCTACGGGAATTGTAGAGTCTAGAGACAAAGGTTTTGTACTAGATCTGAAACTTCTCTTTACTATAGTGATTTGCTTTTCGGGAAGGTTTCCCCCCAATTTTTTACTGTGAAACTAGTTTATTTCATTGGTTTTCCTGGGTCATCATATCTTGTCTTATTTACTATTCTGTTGTGCATGATATTGACATGATATTAATGTTTATTTGTTGTAACAAGGTCTATTCATAATAAATCTAATTACCAACTTGGGTTTAATACTTATTAATTCTATCAACTGGGGTCTAAATTTCCTAACAGTCTTCATCTGCAAAGTCTTCTTTACCATCTTCCCCATCTATAGGATTTTCGGCACAAAAATCTGACACGACGCTCCCTTTTCTAGCCACATACTGCAAATCGAACTCTACTAATAAGATCAACCATCTTGACAATCTTCCGCTCAAAGCAGACTTCTCAAAGAGATACTTCAATGGGTCCATTCTTACTACCACCCATTTTTGGAAAGGTAAGATGATATGTCTCAACTTCTATATGGCCCAAACAAGTGCAAAGCATGACTTTTCTATGTGAGTGTACCTAATCTCATAATCATGGAACTTCTGCTCAAGTAGTAAATGGCCCTCTCATTCTTGTCATCGTCTTCTTATGCAAGCATACTTCCAACCACATCCCCTATGATAGAAAGGTATAGGAGTAAGGGTTTTCCATATTGTGGAGGCACTAGGATAGGTGGGTGGAGGAGATATTCCTTGATAAGTTCAAAGGCTTTTTAGCACTCATTGTTACATGTATGTGGTTCATTCTTCCTTAGGAGTTTGAAGATGGGCTCACAAGTGGAAGTGAGCATGGCAATAAATCGACTAATGTATTGTAATCGATTCATTGGCAATAGAGTTTTGTTGCAATAAAATATTTTATTGCAACAAAAAAATTGTTGCTATAATTTGTTACAAAATTTTTTTTGTTGTGATAGGTTACCTCAACAATACGGTAGATTATTATAAACAACATTATTGTTATTGTTAGCAGCCACAAGACTCGCATCATCTATTAGATAATCATCAAAATCTTTTAATATTGCATTTAAGAGTTCATTCACTTCATTTTCATTGGTATCACCAAACTCTAATTCATCACTAATAGTATGAACTTTTTTATCATTTTCACCTAGCCAAAAAAAAAAAAAAAAGTTTATATTTAAAGTTTTATCAATTTAGGCTAAGGTCACTGGCTAATCTGTTTATTACATTTTTTTTTTAATATCAATTTAAGGCATTAAGGCTCCATTTGGAGGTCCAAATTTTTTTTTTTTTTTTTTTTTTTGAATTTTCCTTTATGTCACAACATCTTTAGTATCACTATGGGATCAAGATCCTATAAGATTCTAAGATCCGGATAGAGATCCCACACAGATTTAACTTTAGTAAATAATCCAAATGAGATCTAGAACGATTTAAAAATGTCAAATCTTAGGATTGCAAGATCCTAAGATCCGGATCGAAATACTGATAACCATTCATGTAAGTGCTCTTAGCCTCTTAAAAATACCTTATAAGTTATTAGTATCACTGTCAACAGTAGAATGTTATTTTTTTATGATTTTTTATTTTTTATTATTATTATTATTATTATTTTTTATGAATGATAGAATGTTATTTTAAGTACATAATTGTAAAGACCAGATTTGAGTCCCTAGCCCAAAAGATAGATGGACTTAGGCCCCAAAAAGCCCAAAACAATGAATTTGTAGAGAATGAGTTGGAAAACTGGGCTTTAGTGAATCAAACAACAAATAAGATAGATCTTGATGACAAGAGAATGAAGATGGACAAGTCTAAACTAAAGAAAATCATCCTCGGCAAAGTCCAAGGAGATTTGTTCTTATATATTTCTTTCAGGTTTGATTACAAAGTCAGTTCTTGGTGCTACAATGTTTTTCTCTTAGTTTCTCGATCCCCCATTCCTCAGGAGTTTCTTACATTATATATCTCCCTTTGAATGATCTTGGCCCTCCATTTGTTGATCATCCAGGCCACTACTTGAGTAATTGTCCCATCGAACACCCCCTCTGGCCCTTTGTGAGTTGGGGTAGTAGTGTTCAGGGGTCTTCTCTACATAAATGCGGCCAAAAAGTTAGCTGCAAAGCATTCAATGCAGTGGTTACAACTTTTCCTTAGATATTTCCTAGCTCCCATTCTTCCAGTACGCTCATAGTGCATGTCTTTATCAATGGAACCTCTTGGTAGTCACCCTAGTTGACAGGAGGCACATCTTGATCTTCGTTGCGTTTAGCCAAGGGGATATTCCTTCTCAAACAACCTCTCCTAGCCATTACGATCATAGTTTGCTCGTGAAGTTCGAAGTATCATGTCTCTCTTGCTATTGATCCATTCTCGGATCATTATGCCTCCTCGGACAAGGCCTAAGGCCCAATATATATTTGGGTCTGCATCCCCACAACAACCAATGGATAGATTGATTGACTAAGATTCGGATTGAAATACTGATAACCATTCATGCAAGTGCTCTTAGCCTCTTAAAAATGCCTTATAAGTTATTAGTATCATTGTCACCAGGAGAATGTTATTTTTTGATTTTTTTTATTATTATTTTTTTTTTTATGAATGGTAGAATGTTATTTTAGGTACACAACCAATGAACAGATTGATTGATTTTTTATTATTATTATTATTTTGAATAAAAGACTTTATTCAAAGTGAAAACAAGCTACAACATAGCCTGGACGGCCTCCTAATAATCAATTGACAGATTGATTTATTTTGAATAAAATCTTGTTTATTTATTTATTTATTCCTATTAATCCCACACCAAACTTGTGTTTGGTTTCATGAGTGTGATAATTTATCAACAAAACATATGATAGAAGTATCAAGGACCTTATTATTCAATTGGCATCCTATTTTCAAGGCACATTTAAATTCAAATCCCCCAATTAATTGTTGAATTATTATTATTTCTAAAGGAATTATATGCTAAATGCAATTGGGAATATATATATATATATATATATATCCAATCTTTATAGCTACAGTATTTGGTTTATTCAACCCTTAAAGCTACAGTATTCTATTCAACTCACAATCATTATAGCTACAGTGTTTGGTTTATTCAACTAACGCTGTTCGTTGGGCTTTTTTTTTTTTTTTTTTGGCAACATCGTCAGTTGAACTTTTTTTTTTTAATTTTTTTATAGACATATGAACGGTCAGTTATTCAGTTTATATATAATAAGTCAGTAATACATCAAATTGTAACAATATTTTTACAATTGTTAAAGTGTTAATTCCTTATAAGTCAAAATTAAATATTATACTGAAACCAACTACAACAAAAAATAAAGGTATTGTGAAAAAAAAAAAAAAAAAAGTGATACATCAAAAATATTTTTCACAACACTTTCTATATGTAAAAAGAGTGGATAGGAAAAGCTATAGTAGTTCTGGTTTGTTCAATTTTCACTATTTTGCTCCACTTTTTTTTTTCTTTTGTTTTTTTTGAATGGGTAAAGCTACATTTGATTTGCTATATTATTTTTGGTTTGTCCAATTTGTACTATTTCATATTATAATAAAATATTAACACAACAATTTGGCACAATATTTTCACAATTGTTGAGGTGTTAATTATTTATAGATCAAAATAAAGTAATAAAATATCACACTAGAACCAACTACAACTAAAAATAAAGGTATTGTGAAAAAAGAAGTGTTACATCCAAAATATTTTTCACAACATTTTCATAACAAATCATAGGTGGTAAATTTTTATTGGTTATAATTTAAACTTACCAATGAAATTACTTTTTTCCCATCAATAGCAACTTGCAACAATTAACTTATGATTTATTATGAAAATGTTATGGGCATAGCATTTCTTTTCGGAGAATGTTAAGACATCGTGTTTGTTGTCATTACAATATTTTCAAAACTGCTGAGCTATCAATTCTTTACAAATCAAAATAAAATATAACAAAATTATAAAAGTATTATGAAAATGTTATGTCATTCTGATGTGTTTTTATAAATGTTTTGTTGGTATAATCAACTTTATTAAGCTAAAATTCACTATTTCACATACAATTTTCTTGGGTTGACTTTTTGTATTTTTTTTTTTCTTTACACATAGTTTTACAAAAAAATAAATAAATAAACAAACAAACAAACAAAACAAAACAAAACAAAACAAAAACTTAGGATAAAAACACTGTAGGGATCGGGTTTGAGTGGTGTGCACATTTCCCTCTCGAAATCTTCCATTTTCTTCATTTTGATCACGCTCGGGGTTGGGAAAGTTGCCCTATTGTTGAGTTCTGGCCGGTTCAGGCTAATGGGAGCCTGCTTGATAAGGGCTTAATCCTACCATGCTTGGTTGTTGCCCTTACTAACACACAAGTTCTTTCCACAGACGGCGCCAATTGTAAAGACTAGGTTTGAGCACTTCGGTTCTTAGACGAATGGATTCAAACCCAACTAGTCCAATACAACGAATTTGTAGAGAGTAGGCCAAAGAACTAGGCATTAGCGCATAGACAACGGTCAATATGGCATTTATGGCCATCAAATAGAGGGGAACTAAGGGAGAGATTAAGAAAGTTTGTCCTCGGCACAATCCAAGGTGCCATTCTCTAATTCATGAATAAAAATCGTTACAGAAATTCTCCAGCCACCCTATCTACAGGGGGTTTCTCCTATTATATAGTCCTCTTTCATTAATTTCTACCTTCCACTTGTTGATCATCCAAGCCTATACCTGAGTGCCTGTCCCATCTGCCGCCTTTCCAAACCTCCTGTGAGTTGCAGCAACCAAGGCAGCACTGCTCAGAGGTCATTTCCTCATTAATGCGGCCAGAATGTCGGCTGCGGGCATTTAATGTGGAAGTGATAGTTTCCTCTTGAATTGCTCCTCCACCGTGCTCCCATGGTTGATCCATGGTACCTGTCCTTTTCATTGGGATACTCTAGGGGGTTGCTTTTGATGGTGTGCCATTCCTCTCTTCTATAATCTCAACTAGTCGAGGACAGGATCGTCCTCGGTGACGTTCCTTGCCCATTTGGGCCTTCCTTATTCATTCTCGGACATTGCTTCCTCCTCGGCGCGGGCCTTGGGCTTAATATAAAGTGGGTCGGAGTTACTAAATTCTCGGGCCCCACAAACACTTTTCATCCTTTATGTATAGGGTAGTTTACAATTCCTCATTAAACTTTAAAATCAAGCAATTTTTCCCTTAATATTTTGGATAATAGCAAATATGTCATATTGTTATTCTTTCAATTAAACCCTAATGAAAGCTTATGATTCTTAAAATATTTATTGTATAACGTCTAAAATACTCCTACTAAATTTTAACTTCCAAAAAAATTTTCTTCACGTATTTTAAGTTTTAGATAGTAGTAATTCTTAGAAAGTTGGAATGATGATATAAAGTGTTTTATTTGTTATCTAAAGAACATTGATTTCCTAGGTTTGAATTTTTGAAACTTATAATTTATCTAATGGAAAATTCGATAACACATGCCTTTTGTTATCTTTTTTCTTTTTTCTTCTTCTTAGCAAAACTCAATTGTTTATTGTTGAAAGATGATGATATTCGTTACTATTCTGAAAAGTTTTTAGTGAGTAGATATATTGCTTTTAGAAAATAGATACTAAAAAATTATTATAGTAAAATAGTTATTTATATGTTAAATAGCTACTTTAACTTTGTGGTTGATCAAAATTCTTATACGAATGAGATTAACCTTTTATGACATAATTATTAAAATTCTTAAAATTAATGTCTCTTTTAATTAATATAAATCTCTTTGTACTTTAAAAATAAAATGATATATATATTTGTTTTGTGAAATAAATAAAATCTAGAATTGATTTATATCAATTCACAAGGTTCACTGGCCCTTTTTTCGTAATATCGCCTATTTAATTTTTTTTTTTTAAGACATATGAGCTGTTAGTTACCCAATTTATATGTAATATGTTAATAACACAACAAATTGTCACAATATTTTCACAATTATTAAGGTGTTAATTCCTTATATGTCAAAATAAAATATCGTACTAGAACCAACTATAACTAAAAATAAAGGTATTATGAAAAAAGAAATAATACATTCACAACATTTTTCACAATACTTTCATAACAAATCATCAGTGGTAAATTGTTATTGGTTCTAATTTAAATTTACCAATGAAATTACTTTTTTGTCTACCAATAACAACCTGTAATAGCCTACTACTTATATTTTGTTGTGAAAATATTGTGGACGTAGCAATTCTCTTGTGAAAAATGTTAAGACATCTTGTTATCATCATATTATTTTCACAACGGCTGAACTATCAATTCTTTTCCAATCAAAAAAATAAATATAACAAAATTATAAAGGTATTATGAAAGTGTTGTACCATTCTGTTGTGTTTCTATAAAGGTTTTTTTTTTTTTTTTAGTCAACTTTGTTAAGCCAAAATTAACTGCTTCATGTACAATTTACTTGAGTTGAGTTTGTGTATGTTTTTATTGTATTTTTATATTTTCGCACCATCTTAAATAAAAACACTTAGTTTTACACTAATTTTTTTTTAAAAACTTAGGATAAAAACACTTTTCATCCTTTATATTTAGGGTAGTTCACAATTCCTGCTTGAACTTTAAAATCAAGCAATTTTCTCTTTAATATTTTCGAAAAGAGCAAATATGTCATATTGTTATTCTCTCAGTTAAATCCTAATGAAAGCTGTGGGGCCTAAGAATTCGGCAGCCCCAACCCACTTTATATTGGGCCCAAGGCCCATGCCAAGGAGGTAGAAACGTCCAAGGATGAAAGTAGAGGGCCCAAGTTGCCAAAAGACAGTGCCGAGGAGGTTCCTGTCCTCGGCCAGCCAAGATTATAGAAGGGAAGGGTTGTACGCCATTAGGGGCAGCCTCCCAGAGCACCCTAAGGAAAAGGACAAGTACAATGGGACAGCCACAAAAGCATGGTAAAAGAGCAATTCAAGGAGAAACTGTCACCTCTGCATTAAATGCCCATAGCTAACATTCTGACCGCATTAATAGGGAAAAGACCCCTGAACAATGTTAGCTAAGCTGCTGCAGCCCACTGAAAGCTAAAGAAGGTAACTGATGGGACAAGCACTCAAGTAGTATCCTGCATAGTCAACAAATGGAGGGCTAAGATCAGCTGAAAGGGAGTATATAATGTAAGAAATCCCTCAAGAGAGGGGAAGGCAATGAGAAGCAGAAAACACGGTAGCAACTCATATGATCTGAGAAACCTTTGTATCCAAGTGTGGAGAAAGTAATAAAAACTAAAAGTTCCTCAAGAGAGTGCCGAGGGCAGAATTTCCCACTTTGAATCTATTCCCTTATTATTTAATCCACTCATAACCACGTTCAGTTGTTGCAATCCTTATTAAGGCCTAGTTCTTAAACTTATTCTCTACAAATTCATTGTATTAGGCTAGTTGGGCTTGAGTCCACTCATCCAAGAACCGAAGTGTTCAAAAGTCAAACCTGGTCCCTACAATTGGCGCCGTCTGTGGGAAGAACTTGTGTGTTAGTAAGGGCAACAACCAAGCATGGTAGGATCAGGCCCTCATCAATCTGGCTCCCATCAGCCTGAACCGGCCAGAACTCAACAACAGGGCAACTTTCCCAACCCCGAGCATGATCGAAATGAAGAAAATGGAAGATTTCGAGAGGGAAGTGTGCACACCACTCAAACTAGCGGAAGCCACTCTCGCGGGGGTAGCCACATTCCCAGGAGACAAAATAACAACCAGGCCATGCAATCAGAAGAAGTTAAAAGTCACGTATTCCAGAGACAGGATGATAAGCTGGCCATGCGACAAGAGATAGACAACTTGAAGAGAAAGTTATGTCGTGCACAATGAAGGCGGCCTCATTCTAGCTCTAACATGCCCTCCGAGGATGAAAGCGATAATGACTATAGGAAAAAATCTAAAACTCCTCAAAGCGAGACATTCTCTCACAAGGAAGAGTACTACTGAAGGCGTAAGCACAACAACCCCTCTCCTAGGGGCTTAGGAAGCAATGCCATGAGCAGAGCACTGGATCAACTCTCCAGATCACCTTTCACACGCCACATCGAAGAGGCTACACTGCCTCGGCGATTCCAGCAGCCAACCTTCATTGTTTACAACGGCAAAACAAAACATGTGGAGCATGTGAGTCAGTTCAACCAAAGGATGGCTGTCCACTCTAAAAACAAGGCGCTGATGTGCAAGGTCTTCCTATCTAGCCTGGGACCAATGACAATGAGGTGGTTCAATGTTTTAAAGGCGCATTCCATAGGTTCATACAGGCAGCTAACCCGTGCCTTTGGCTCCCGTTTCGTCACCAACAGCAGAGCTCCTCAGCCTTTGAGTGCATTGTTGTCTTTATCGATGCATGACGGAGAAACTCTAAAGGCCTACTCGGACAGATATTGGGAGATGTATAATGAATTAGATGGCAATTTTGATGATGTTGCCATCAGTACCTTCAAAAATAGCCTCCTAGCTGGGCACGGCTTGAGGAAATTCCTGACTGGTAACCCTGCCACCAGTATGCGCCAGCTAATGGATAGGATCGATAAATACAAACGAGTAGAGAATGACCAGCTGCAAGGCAAGGGAAAGGAGAAGGTTATCCCTCAGGAGATGAGGGATTTCAGGTCGGACCGGTATAATAGTAACCACCTAATGAGGGACTTCGCAGGGCAATCCGAAGCAGCCAACGCACAGACAGTCAATGCTGTGTTTTGAGAGCTAGTACACAGGGTGTTGGAGAAAATTAAGGACGAGCCATACTTCAAGCGGCCGAATAAGATGATGGGAGAGCCCACAAAACGCAATCAGAATCTTTATTGCTAATACCACCAGGACCACGGACATACCACAGAGAACTGCAAGAATCTCTAGAACTATCTGGACTAGTTGGTCTGAGAAGGAAAGCTGAAGCACCTCCTGCATCATTCCAGTGGCCAAACCCATCAGGAACCCTATAGAGATACTGCCCTGAGGCCACCCGCAAGGACGATCAATGTAATCTTGGCTACCCTAGGAAGAACAGGCACGCGCCCTTCAAGAGTGTTGTCTGTGGCTCAGATGCCAGTCGCGGAGTCCCAGCCTGAACCAAAGAGGGCCAAAAGGAATTTCCACCCAACCTTGTGTTTCTCAAAAGAAGACAAGATCGGTATCACTCAGCCTCATGACGATGCGTTGGTGATCACTTTTAGAATTGGGGACTACGATGTGAAAATAGTGATGGTGGATGATGGCAGTAGGGTTGAGATCATGTACCCTGACTTCTACAAGGGGCTAAAGTTGAAGCAGGAGGACTTGATGCCCTATAACTCTCCTTTGATGAGCTTCGTCGGAAAGCTCGTTATCCCAAAGGGCATGATTAGGCTACCCATCCAAACTGGCCCAGAGATAGTGGAGGTGAACTTCACTATGGTGGACACCTACTCTCCGTATACAGCCATTGTTGGCAGGCCCTGGCTCCATACCTTGAGGGCTGTCGCCTCCTCCTTGCACTAGAAGATGAAATTCCCATCAGGGGACCAGGTTCTCAAGATCCGTGGCTGCCAATCTACAGTAAGGTAGTGCATGGTGGCTACCATATCACATAAGCTCGATGCAAAATCCTCAACTACTGCTGAAAAGAGCTTATAGCAATCAAAGGCCCCGATGGCGCCCCTTGATATAGCTGCCGAGGAAGCAAAATGTGAAGATCTAGAGAAGGTAGTCATTAGTGATGACCCAGAGAAGTTCTTTCAGGTCGGGGCTTAGCTACCTCTTCAAGAGAAGGAGGAGTTGATCGAATTCCTTAAAAGAAATATTGACGTGTTTGCATGGGATGCCTATAATGCTCTAGGGATTGATTCAGCCTTCATCTGTCACCATCTCAATGTCAATCTGTCCATCACTCCTAAGAAGTAGCCACCTCGACGCCCCTCAAGAGAGCACGCTGATGATATCAGGGAAGAAGTGAAGAAGTTTAAGCGCACAGGGGTTATCGAGGAGGTTTTTTTACCCCAAATGGCTGGCCAACACCGTAGTGGTCAAGAAGAAAAGTGGAAAGTTGAGGGTTTATGTGGACTTCATGGACCTAAACAAGGCATGTCCAAAGGAACTATTCCCCATGCGTCGGATAGACCAGCTAGTAGATGCAATTGCAGGCCATCCTCGAATGAGTTTCTTAGATGCCTTTTAAGGCTATCATCAAATACCACTAGCCCTGGAGGATTAGGAGAAGACAGCCTTCGTGACACCTATTGGAAACTATCACTACAAGGTGATGCCGTTTGGCTTGAAAAATGATGGGTCCACTTATCAAAGGATGATGACGAGAATGTTCGAGCCGTTGTTGGGCAAGAGCATTGAAATCTATGTTGACGATATAGTGATGAAGAGTAAGGTGGTGTCCGAGCACTTAGGAGACCTCGGCCACATCTTTGATACCTTGAGGAAACAGAAGCTGCGCCTAAATGCATCCAAATGCTCATTTGGCATGGGATCTTGCAAGTTCTTAGGCTACATTATTACTCATAGAGGAATTGAGGTCAATCCTGACCAAATCAAGACCATTCATAATCTAAAGCCTCCGCAGAATCCCAAGGAAGTCCAAAAGCTCACTGGAATGATTGCGGCCCTGAATCGATTCATTTCCAGGTCAGCTAATAGATGTAGGCCTTCCTATCTCCTGATCAACAAGTGGAAAGGATTTGAATGGTTCGAGGACTGTGCCGCGGCCTTCCAGCAGCTCAAGGAGTACCTATCTCAGCCACCTATCATGTCCCATGCTGAGGCCGATGAGGTCCTATATGCCTATATTGCTGTGGCTCTTCATGCTGTAAGCCAAATGCTAATACGGGATGACAATGGCATTCAAAAGCTAGTTTATTATGTGAGCAAGTCACTACAAGAAGCTGAGGTCAAGTACCTACCCTTAGAGAAAGCCATACTAACTGTGGTGCACGCTACTCTAAAACTTCCCCACTACTTCTAGGCTCACACAGTAGTTGTTTTAACCCAACTACCTTTGAAGTCTGTACTTCAGACTGCTGATTACATTGGAAGGATCGTCAAATGGAACACAATTCTAAAGGCTTTTGACGTCAAGTACATGCCTCGAACCTTTATAAAAGGCCAGGTCCTAGCTGATCTAGTGGCCGAGTTTGCTAAGCTGCTAGTAGAAGCAGTAGCAGAGGAGCAAAATACGAATGGAAAATCAATTGAGGCGATCTCTATTCCAGGGCCCCTATGTTGGAAGGTGTACGTTGATGGCGCGGCAAACCAAAGAGGCTCTAAAGTGGGGCTAGTCCTAGTGTCCCCTAAGAAGACTGTCATAGAGAAATCCCTAAGGCTTGGGTTTTCAGCCACGAATAATGAAGCCGAGTATGAGGCGTTGATACAAGGGATGGTCATGGTGCAGAAAATTGGTGAAAAAGCAGTAGAGATGTTCTCGGACTCGCGATTAGTAGTAGGCCAAGTAAAAGGAGAATTGAAGGTGAGAGATGCAAGGATGCAAGAATACTTAAGCCAAGTCAAGCGCTTGCAATCAAACTTCGACCTTTTCAGCTTGTCCCATATCCCCAGAAGTGGAAACATCCATGCAGATTCATTGGCCACACTTGCTACATCCTTAGCAGGGGATCTACCTTGGGTTATTCTTGTTAAGCATCTGGAAAGGGCAAATGAGGTGGCAAAAGGCATGGTTCATATCCATTAAGTTGGAGCGGGTCCCAGCTGGATGGATCCTATAGTGAGATTCCTAAAAGATGATGTTCTGCCCAAGGAGAAGTCAGAAGCTAAGAAGGTACGAAGAAAGGCCCCATGGTTCTGGCTGTCCAAGAACCACAAATTGTATAGGCGCTCCTATTCTGGACCATATTTACTGTGTGTCCACCCTGAGGCATCCGAGCTACTGCTCGAAGAGCTGCACGAAGGGATTTGTGGGAGTCACACAGGAGGAAGATCTCTATCACACCAAGCCATCACCTAGAGATATTGGTGGCCGAGGATGCAGAAGGAAGCTCTAGAGTATGTTAAGAAGTGTGACCAGTGCCTAAGGTTTGCCCCAAATATTCACCAGCCAGGAGGGGTCCTCAACCTTTTGTCCAATCCATGGTCATTCACTCAGTGGAGCTTGGATATTATAGGCCCTTTCCCCAAGGTGCTAGAAAATAAAAGGTATCTGTTGGTCAGGACAGATTTTTTCACCAAATGGGTTGAAGCCGAACCCTTTGCCAACATCAGAGATGTCGATGCTAAGAAATTCATCTAGAGGAACATTGTTACACGGTTCGGGGTCCCTCATACCCTCATTTCAGATAATGGACTCCAATTTGATAGCAAAGCCTTCAGAAGATACTGTTGTAAACTGTGGGTCACAAACAGGTACTCAACCCTAACTTATCCTCAAGGAAATGGATAGGCCGAGGCTATCAACAAGGTCATAGTCAATGGCCTCAAAAAGAGACTAGACGATGCCAAGGGAAGATGGGTTAAAGAGCTACCACACGTCCTATGGACTTACCGGACTACACCACAGCAGTCAACAGGGGAAACACCTTTTGCCATGACCTATAGGGTCAAGGTTGTTATCCCTCTAGAGGTAAACTTCCTAACGCTGAGGACGAGCTCCTTCACTTCAAGCAGTAATGACGAACTACTGGGGAGGAGCCTAGATCTGATTGATGAACGTAGAGAAAAGGCTATGATCCAGCTGGCCTACTACCACCACAAGCTCAAACAGGGATATGATGCCAATGTGAAGATGAGACCACTAGCACCAGGGGACTTAGTATTGAGGAAAGTGGTAGGTGCTGCCAAGAATCCCTCCTGGAGAAAGTTAGGACCCAATTGGGAAGGGCCATACCGAGTTACTTCAATAGTAGGGATAAGGGCGTACTACTTAGAGGACTTAGATGAAAAACCTGTACCACGTCTATGGAATGTGAATAATCTGAGAAGGTATTATTATTAATGAAAGCATTTCTCTATTTTAAGTTCTAAGTCTATTATGGTTGTATGCCTTGTGTTTCCTCAAGAAGAACCTAGGTGCTAAACTGAACCAAAGTCTTGCATGGTCCTTGGACTCAAACTTATGAGGAAACTAATTACTTCAAGAAGAACCTAGGTGCTAGATTGAACCAAAGTCTTGCATAGTCCTCGAACTCAAACCTATGGAGAAACTAGTTACTTCAAGAAGAACCTAGGTGCTAGATTGAACCAAGGTCTTGCGTGGTCCTCGGATTCAAACCTATGGGGAAACTAGTTACTTCAAGAAGAACCTAGGTGCTAGATTGAACCAAGGTCTTGCATGGTCCTTGGACTCAAACCTATGGGAAAACTAGTTACTTCAAAAAGAACCTAGGTGCTAGACTGAACCAAGGTCTTGCATGGTTCTCGGACTCAAACCTATAGGGAAACTAGTTACTTCAAGAAGAATCTAGGTGCTAGACTGAACCAAGGTCTTGCATGGTCCTCGAACCCAAACCTACGAAGAAACTAACTACTTTCATCAAGGATGCGAACAAACACAAGCCCATGAGCATTGCGTAAAGCATTTCAAAGTACCTTGAACTTAACTCCACAGCGTAATCAGCAGCTAATTGTCTTCTTAAGGTCAATAAATTTTTAGATCGTACTTATGGGTACCCTTGTATATTGTGATGTGGTACCTAATCTTAGGATTTAAAGGCCTATCTTTATGAATACTGTGTGCTTAGCATTCCTTTTTACCATTCATGGCAACCAATTCATAAGGTGCAAAATTAACATTGTAAAGCTATCCCCTTAATATGCAATCTGGAAAAAGCAAGTCATATTATTAAGGATCATTTATTAACCAAAGTCTCAGTGGGAATTATCACTATGGACTTAACGTTTTTTAGCTGCTGATTCAAAATAGAAAGTAAGTCACTATAGAGATTATTCAGCTAAAAATCAAATTACAAGCGATAAAAGTAGCAGAACCCATTACAACGACAGTAAGCGCATAATGTGAAAAACGAAATCTTATACATCCAATCCAAAAGTCACTTTACAATGTTCAAAAAAAAAAAGAGAAGAAGAAAAAGAAGAAAAGCCCAAAGCAAGAATACAACTAAAGCTAGCCAAGGAGGCCTATTTCTTCAGCTTTAATTTGATTCCTTCCTTGGGGAGTTGAGTAGAAAGGGTCTCAAGGTCCTTGGAGCCCCTACTTGGGGGAACAGCCTGCAGAGGTACCACCATAAGAGCTGTTTTCTCGGCATGAGGGACCCAGACATCAGCTAAAGGATTTGCGGCATCTTGAGGTGCTTCTTGGTTAAGGCCTTTGTTAGCTTCATTCACCTCGGAAAGCTCAGTTTCCTCGGCCAGCTCATTAGGAGCGGTTGTAACCAAGGCAGCTTTTGGTATAGCAACCTCAGTCTCGAAGCTAAAAGGGCAGCTTCCTGGATGGTGGAAGGGTAATATACATTTTCTACCTTCCAAAGGTCAGACGAATCCTCAACTCTAACTTGTTTAAGGGTTTCATTCTAGACCTGGGAACAATAGAACCTGCATACCCCAGGTACTTGGGCTTTGAGAATGGCCTGGGTCTCAGCCACCCCCAAGGCATAAGCCTCTTCCTAGGTTACCTCCTTCGAGCTCTGAGCCTTGGCCCTAGCCCTCTTTGCCTCCTCAAGGCCTTTCACTGCTTCGCCCCTCGTCTTCTCCAAGGCGCCCTTTTCCTTCTCTGCCTCTTCTAGCTTCCTCTTCAGGTCAATATCTATTCCTTATCAATGGTAAGCTGATCTTGGGCATCATGTAGGCACCTTGTTTGGTTCTCGGCCTGCTTTTGGACGCCCGCCAAGCCCGACTTAGCACTATTCTTGACTTTCTCCATCTCTTTGAGGTCCTCTCTTTCCTTCTTGAGGGCAGTATCAGAGTTGTTGAGGGCCTCAATAGAGGCCACGTGCCTATCTCGCTTCATCTCCAAAACCCTACTCTGGTAATTAGCCACTTCTTCCAACCTATAAGTGGCCTGAATAGCCTGACGATGAAAATGGACACAAAGTAAGGTAAAAGCTAGTAACAAAATCAACTAAGGTGGAAGGTAAAAGCCTTACCATGCCCAGGTACCTCTTAAGGTTGAGGCAGACCTCGTGCTTCCTCAGGTTCCTTAGCTCGGCCATATCAGTTGGCAGCAACAAGGACCTTACCAGTGCATCGGCCACATGGGTGCCCTCGCCTCTTTGGAAGTCCCTGAGGGAGGCATTGTCCATCAGCGGGGCCCTGCGAAGTATCGGCGTAGGGAGCCAAGCTTGGGGCACAGGCCGAGTATCGACTTTTTTGTCCTATCCCTGACGCCCGGTTTTTGGCTGCTTCAAAGGTCGCCAAGCCTCATCCTCTTCCTAAGAGGAGTGAGATCTATCAGCTCTCATGGGCTGTTTACCTTTATCCTTCTTCTGTTTAGGGTTGGAGGGCTCAGGCCTTAGTGGCAAACTTAGATGAGGAGGAGGAGGTGGAAGTTTGGATTGGGTGGAAGACCTGGTCTAAGCAGGTTGAGACTTGGGTAGAGAAGGAGGAAGCTTAGAAGGAGACCTCCTTGGCACATCCTTCCACGGCTGACCCTCAATCAAATCCAGCAGGCTGGTCTAGGGCTATTTCTTGAAACCCATTTCGGCCCAAGGAAGAGTTTCTACCAATAAAAGGTCTGCTTCCGTCAGATGGGGGTCACCCAAGTCACCAGAAAGATCCTCGGACAGATGGACTCGGTCGAACGCACCAAATTCATCCTCGGATGGACCTGAATCAGCAACTTCTTCTTCCTTTTCTGGCTTTCCTCCCTTGGCCTCTGCAGCTGGAAGGGATGAAGAAGGACCCGCCAACGGAATGCCTTCTGGAACAAGGGACCCTTCGGGAAGCAAAAAACCCTTGCTCCACTATGGTGATCCCCTGTAGCCGAGGATCTCTAGCCCTTACCACGCACTTTGGCGCCGAAAACAATTTTTGAATTGGATCATAGCCTAGGATCTTGTGGACCGCCCTAACTTGATTGTCTGCTTCATTCACGAAGATCTCCGCCCTGAGTACGGTTTTCAAGTTTGCCTTGATGACCAAATGGAAGTGCCATTCAAAAGCGTGTGGATTTGCAAAAAAGAAGGCATATTCGTATTAGCAACCAAGCAAAATGGACTACAATAACACAAAAGGTCATACTCTCTCCTACTCTAAATATCCCACCTGGCACCCTTTCCACTGTCGGACAATGAAGGTCGTCGTGCCACTCCCTAGACAGAATGAGAAAGTCCTTATTTAACCCCTTGCTGGACTCAGGCAGACATTGGATAAGTCAAATCTTATCCTCCCTCGTCTTCATGTAATAGGACTTACCCTTTAGGTGCTGGAGGTTGTAGCACCAGTTTACATTGTTGTGGGTTAACCTCAACCCCATCTTCTTGTTCAAGGCGTCCATATAACCCAGGATCCTGAACACATTGGTGGCACACTGGGTAGGAGCTAGTCTAAAGTGTCTAAGATAGTCCCTCGTTACTGGCCCCATAGGGATCCTTATACCACCTTCTAGGAAAGTGATTATGGGGATCACTACCTCACCCTCTTTTCTCCTAATATACCACTCCCCTTCCTCACAATACCTCAAACCCACATTACTGGGTATCTTATAATCAGCGATGAATTTTTCTATCACCTCCTCAAACTCAACCAATTTCTTAAACTTACCCATCCTAGAGAACGACCAAGAGATTTAGGAAAAAGCAAAAGGGAGGGAGGAATAAGAGGAAAAGAAACTCAGACGGGAGAAAATATGAGTCAGAAAGAGGAGAAAACTTACAGAAATAAGGAAAGGCTCCTCGGACAGGTTTTTTATGCTGAAAAGAGATGTAAGATCGGTTGGGGACTTGACCAAGTTCAGGGTATGTGCGCAAGAGCTCTTGAATGCAAAAGTAAAGAGACAAATCAGTTCAAATGGGTATTATACCCCTAGTTAAGAATAACCGTATGGGTTTTCTCACCCATAAAGTCAAAAAGATCCTTTACCGTGCGATTATCATCACACCGTTGAATGTGGGAAGCACAAAGCCACCAGAATTTAATGCGGGCGCGCTCCATATACTAAAGTGCTAGGCACGCGACAGGTGAAAAGGCTTTGGCACTGAAGAAGGACAAGACTTGACAAAACCATGACATAGGCCCGAGGACATCAAAACCCTTCTCCCCAACCGAGGAGCCGAACAGTAGGATTTTGAGGGGCTATTGTGGGGCCTAAGAATTCGACAGCCCCAACCCACTTTATATTGGGCCTAAGGCCCATGCCGAGGAGGTAGAAACGTCCGAGGATGAAAGTAGAGGGCCTAAGTTGCCAAGAGACAGTGTCGAGGGGGTTCCTGTCCTCGACCAACCAAGATTATAGGAGGGAAGGGCTGTACGCCATCAGGGGCAGCCTCCAAGAGCACTCCAAGGAAAAGGACAAGTACAATGGGACATCCACAAAAGCATAGTGGAAGAGCAATTCAAGGAGAAGCTGTCACCTCCGCATTAAATGCCCATAGCTAACATTCTGGCCGCATTAATGGGGAAAAGACTCCTGAACAGTGTTAACTAAGCTGCTGCAGCCCACTGAAAACTGAGGAAGGTGGCTGATGGGACAAGCACTCAAGTAGTAGCCTACATGATCAACAAATGGAGGGCCAAGATCAGCTGAAAGGGAGTATATAATGTAAAAAACCCCTCAGGAGAGGGGAAGGCAATGAGAAGTAGAAAACACAGTAGCAACTCATATGATTTGAGAAACCTTTGTATCCAAGTGTGGAGAAAGTAATAAGAACTAAAAGTTCCTCAAGAGAGTGCCGAGGGCATAATTTCTCACTTTGAATCTATTCCCTTATTATTTAATCCACTCATAACCACGTTCAGTTGTTGTAATCCTTATTAAGGCTTAATTCTTAAACTCATTCTCTACAAATTCATTGTATTGGGTTAGTTGGGCTTGAGTCCACTCGTCCAAAAACCAAAGTGCTCAAACTTGGTCCCTACAAAAACTTATGATTCTTAAAATATTCCATTATATAATATCTAAAATACTCTCACCAAATTTTAAAATCTTAAAAAAAATTTAACGTGTTTTGAGTTTAAGATAGTAGTAATGCTTAGAAAGTTGGAATGATGATATAAGATGTTTCATTTATTACTTAGAGAATATTGATTTTATAGATTTAAATCTTCGAAATATATAATTTATCTAACAAAAAATTCAATGACACATTTCTTTGGTTATCCCTTTTTTTTTTTTTTTTTTGTTTCTTTTCTTGCCTAAAATGGGTATTCATTTAAAAAATAAGCAAGCTAAATATTGGACCTAGACTCATGTAGAATGATAAAAAAGAAAGTAGAAATGACAAAATTTTCATAATGTATGGTTAAAGGTATTTGATAAAAAGTTTCAATTATAGAATATGACATCATTCATTACAAAAATTTAAATATTATAATAATGTCTTAGCAAAACTTAGTTTTTTATTGTTGAAAAATGATGATATTCATTATCATTCGTTGAAGCTTTTAGTGAGTGGATATTACATTTAACAAATAAGTACTAAAAAACTTATAGTAAAATAGATATTTATATGTTAAATAGTTACCCTAATTTTGTATGTGATAAAAATTCTTATAGTGATGATTTTAATTTTGTATATCACACATTTTTTATGTATATAATTTAAAAGTTCTTTAAATATAAAACACGTGTACGTGCTGTCAATACCAGTATTTTTTAAAAGGGGCAATGGGTGTATTGATTCTATTGAATAGCAGGCAGGGTCACGCAACACACGTAGAATCACAAAATCAAACAGCGATTATGATTTCTCATTATTGTCATTTGTCTCATTCACATCTTATCAACAACAAAAGAAGTCTGATTCAAATCTCACTCTTTTCTAGATAATCTTTGAACATTCCTTTCCTTTATTTATTGAAAATTCTTTTTTTTTTTTCCGAAAGTAATCAGGCTAAATGATTTAATTTTTTCTTTTTTTAATTTTAAAAAAAGTTAATTTTTAACATTTTTATTATATATCATGTCATATTATATTATATATTATAATATATAATAAAAATTGATTTTAGAAGCTGTAGTTGCGCTAGATTACTACTCTCACTAATTAGAAATTTATTTTATATATAAAAAAAAAAAAAAAAAAAAACCAACATTTTGACTAAGGGATAAAATTTAACAATAATTTAAAACAAATTTAAATTCTATTCTAACTAAAATTCTATTATAAAAAATTTCTAAACTTAAATCCCACACAATTCACGTTTCTATTTTTGTTTTTATGATTTAATAATAATTCAAAAAAAATTTAGATTTTATTCAAACTAAAACTCTATTATAAAAAATATAATAAAAGTTTGTCACTCTCACTAATTAGTAAATTAATTTCATATATATATATATATATATATATAAACCAACGTTTTGAATAAGGGATAAAATTTAACAATAATTTAGTCAAACTAAAAGTCTATTATAAAAAATTTATAAACTTAAATCCCACACAACCCATGTTTTTTTTTTTTTTTTTTCCCTCAAGATGCATGATTTAAACAATAATTTAAAACAAATTAAATTTTATTCAAACTAAAAGTCTATTAATATAAATATATATAAAATAAAATTTGGCTTAGAGGTTGTGATTGCACCAAGTGGCTACTCTCACTAATTAGTAATTTTTTTTTTTTAAACAACTAAAGTTTTGACTAAGAATAAGATTTAACAATAATTTAAAACAATTTAAATTCTATTCATGATAAAAGTATATTATATTCCTAAAAAAAAGAAGAAGCTAAAAGTATATTATTGTAGTGGGCCTTTTTGTGTTGTTGGGCTTTGATCCCTCCTGTTGCACTACAGCCTATGGATCTAAGGTAAGAAAGTTGGGATTGGCCTAAATGGGGCTAAACTTTAGACCAGCTTGTGCACAAGTTGAGTCATCCCAATATAGACGTGTTCTAGCATAACCATCACGGGCTAAGCGTATAGCATGGCCACAACAGGAATAACTATTATAGATGTTACAGCGGGAATACAATACAGCAAAATAACTATAATGCTAAACAAAATAAATGAGACTAAGACCAAGAAGGAAAACAACTAATAAGGTTATGGGAGAATAATACAACAAATGGAAATAACGCTATAGCAAACAGCTTAATAACTGAATAGTAAACTAATAACTGAACAGTAAACTAATTACTCAATAAGCATGAATAGTAAAAGGAAAGCTTGTCTACCATAAAAGTAGGCTTAGCTTTTCAGTAGAAGAGGACACAAAAAGGGAGCCAATCTCCAACGTGAATAACCTCAAGGAAGGTTTCTGCCGTACACTTTGGAAAAATGGCCTAAATGGTTTAAGCTTCGATTTTCAATCCTTCAGAGAATGGATTTGTCAAAAGGGAGAGGAAAATGTGGTCTATTAATGCATGCTTCTATTCTTACCACTTATATCTCTCTGGTTTTTCTGTGTGTTCTTTCTTTTTCTTTATTCTTTCTTTTCTTTTCTTTTTCTACCTCCCTTTGCTTTCATTCCTCCTCTCTTATTTTCATTGCTCATAGCTACCCCTTTTTATACCATCTGCCATGGTGATATTTGCCATTTTTGCTCCTCAACTGCTTTTGGCTCCTTATGGGTGTCCTTCCAGAACTGCCCACTGGCCTGCTGGTGACCCAGCCACTATCTTTGCTTAGAGTATGTTGGTTGTGTTGGAAAATCTAGTTTTGTATCTCATACAAAACACACAGCGGAAGCAACAAACACGGATCTACTTCAATCATGAAAGATAAACATGTAACCATGAATTCTAGAACAAAGAAAAGGATGCGTACCTTGATGCAGTGAATTTCAAAACCTTGACTTGAGAATACCTTTAATCTTCATCCCAATTCCACATCGTGCCCCAGATGTGTGGTCTCTCAATCAGTCTTTTGTACATAGACTCTCAAAGAAAATTCTTCTTCTTCTCATTGTGGAGAAAAACTGATTTATTTTCTTTTCATCATACGTACGTTCAAACTATTCTCATTGTTTCTTTATTTAATAACTCTTATTAAATAATGACTGATTATCTAATTGGGTTAGCCTTTTGGGCCTACCCAATTGGGCTTTAGTTTGTGGCTTGAGATGGGACCAAAGGGAACAAATAAGACTCTAGCTCCAATGGGCCTTGGACTTTTCTATCAACTGTTGACAAGTCCAAAGTTACCATTAATTATATTCAATACCACTATAAGAATATAATTGCACTCTAGGCCTTATTAATAAATTATATCCCAAGACTTTATTATACATTCAACCCCTTCATTAAAATATTCGTAGTAATACAAAGTCATAAATATAGACTGCCATTTTGAAGATTACTACATCTTAATCCTTGAGTACCCATTTTAATCCTTTATGTTATTCATAATATATTTATGAAATCCAATTCCATAAATATATACTTTAGTAACTCCTTACTAAAGTGGTTGGGCCCAACACTCTGAATAACCAAACCCATTAAACTTATCTCAAGGAAATATTTTATATCTCCGTTAAGAGATTATGAATTCCATCTTGAAAATATATGTTCCATTAACACTAAATGCAGCTGCCCAACATACTAAGGTTTTGACCGTTAATTTAGATCTCACTCCTGATATATCAAAGCAACCTACATCTCATGATCAGGTCCATTATTCTCTCAGGATTTAGAGTTAATGTAAATAGAAGTCGTGAGATTTATTATTCATTTGACAGTCATTAGGAGAATAATAAATCTCACAGCGGTCCAATTCAATATGTCTTAACTCTTAAAACATATCAACATACCAACTAGAAGTCTCCACTTCCATGATCAAGACAAATCATCATAATTGATATGTTATAGTCTTCGCAGATGAAATGCCCAATTTCATCACCGACTACGAACTAACATTCTGAGTTTACAAAGAACTTGTGATTTTTTATCTTTCTGTGACTTTTCACATAAATCACATACTATGCATCTCATGGACTAAGATAATATCCCATTAGTTCATAAATAGATAGTCTCATATAATTAAACAATTTAATTATTTATGACATGCCAATAAATTGGATTTTAGGGCACAAACCCTAACAGGTTGTACCACTCACCATTCCTAGACAAAATTTGCTTGTCTTATTTCCTACGTCTCTCCATTTTCACTTCACTCATCCAGATAAGGATCAAGCTTTCTCATCACCTACCTCTATGGCATGCATCAAGTAGTCTCAGCCTATACTTACCTCTTTTAGGTGAGATGTCATCCCAACAGCACATCTTTCCCAAAGAAGCTTAAGCAAGAACCCCAGAATAAACCCCTTTTTCTCCCCATTGCCCAACCACACCTTCTGAAAGCCTTGACTTGTGGTCCATCTCTCACGTATTGGCTAGGTACAAGTAGGTGGTGCTCTAGCCCTTTGTGCATGCTCCACTCCATCTGAATTTGTTTCTTCGTGGCTTCACTGTTTATGCTATCTCTATGTTTGTTTAATTTTGTTGTATGTGTTTGTTGGTGTTTGTCTTTTGTGGTGTGAAGGATGTGTGGGCTTTTAGGCTCATATTCTCTACCTTTTACCCTTTCTTGGACTGGGTGTTTCTTAGGCAAAAGCCCTCATCTTCCTACCGAGCCCATGTTTTCCTTTTCGGTGACCATAAGCCTTTTGGCTACTGATCCTGCCATATAACTTCATCGTGCCTGCTATAACTTTACCTCTCCTTTTATTTCTTGTTACCCCGTGGACTTGTGGGTTGATGCTCCTACCGTGCCAACCCACTTCTTCATTAATCTTTAGCTCAGGGCTTCCTTGGCCTACTTTCCACATCTTTACCTTTTTTAGGCTTTGTTGGCCAACATTCCTGCTGTGCCAGCCCATTTTACTACTTTATTCCTCGGGCTCCCTTGACCCATTAATTCTTCTTTACCTCTTTTACTCCCATGAGCTTTTTGCTAGATTCTTTGGGCTTCCTCAGCCCAATTACCACATCTTTATCTCTTATTACTTTTCGAGCTTATTGGCCATTAAGCCAACCCACTGATTTTACTTATTCATTTCCTGGGCTTCCTCAGCCCATTACTTCCTTTTTACCTTTTATTATTCCAATGGGCTTACTACTTAATTCATTGGGCTTCCTCGACCCATTTACTTCTTCTTTACCTCTTTTTATTCATATGGGCCTGCTGGCCATCAATCCTGCCATTTCAGCCTTTAGGCCTGTTTCCTTCTTCCTTTACCGTTTTCTCTTTCTTACCTTCTCTATTGTTGGGCTTCTTCTACTGTTAGGCCCTAAGCATATGCATTGCCTCTACAATTCATATGCAAATGCTCATGTAATTTTTTCGTGTTTTTTTTTTTTTTTTTAATAGTGGACCTCGTCTTGTTTCCTTTTTTGCCATGAACAAACTTATCTCTTCGAATTTTCTAGTTTAGCAGTTATTTTGAAACACAACCTCCGCTCCATTAATACAATGCTTCTTTTGACGGCTGACACGTTGCCTCCCTTCACATCACTTTTATTTGCCTCAGCCTTTTCATTTTTCTTTTCCTCATCATTCTCTCATAACCTTTACTCTTTCATTCCCTTCACCATCTCGTCTTCCCAAAACTTCCCTACCCATTACCTTTTCCGTTCAATCCATCTACAATGTCGTTGGCGAAAGGTGAAAGTTTTTTTTGCCGTAAAGGGAAAGAGGTTGCCATCGATGATCCACTTGCCAAAACCGTGGGTGGAAAGGCTCCCCATTGCGTTGGAAAGAATGGGTGGACACGGAGTTGTCCTATGTGGGTTTTATGGCGATGTTATAGCAGGCCAGTGTGTTGAAGGCCATCGTTTCTTCCCGAAGTTTGTCTAACTACTGAGATTTATTCAATCTCTGCCACCTAGTCCATCAATGGTGTAGCGCCACCCATACCTTCTTCCTTTCTTGCGACAAGATCACCGTGACCTTAGAAGATGTGGCCAATCAACTATTGCTAGCCATTCTCGGTGATACATACCCAAATGACATTGAGCTTTCCACTGAGGAGGAGGTCGAAAAGGTCGTGGAGGCCGAGTTGAAGAAAGGGATGAGTGGGAATGCGAAGTGCTGGAAAAGTAAATATGCGCAATGGAAAAAATTAATGGATCTACTTCATTCACAATTGATAACATGCACTATGTAAGTTTCAAAATATAGAACAAGAGAGTGTACCTTGGTGTGGTGAATTTCAAAACAAAGATCAGAAGTTCTCAGGAACACTTTCAATCTTCACTCCAATTCCACTAACGCCCAAGATATGTGGTTTCTCAATCAGTTATATGTGTATGTTCTAGAGAGAATGAGAGAGTGTCCAATACTTACATACATATCAATTCATGCACTTGTGATTGTTACAAAATTTTGTATGTTTCTCTCCTAATAACTGATTATCTAATTGGGCCAGCCTTTTAGGCCTTTCTAATTGGGCTTTAGTATGTGACTTGAAATGGGATCAAAAGGGAACAAATAAGACACTAGCTCCAATGAGCCTTGGGCTTTTTTGTCAACTCTTGACAAGTCCAAAGTTACCATTAATTATATTTAATACCGCTATATAAATATAATTGCACTCTAAGCTTTATTAATAAATTATATCCTAAAACTTTATTGTACATGCAATCCCTTCATAAAATATTCGTATTAACATAAAGTCATTAATTTAGACTGCCACTTTGTAGATTACTACATCTTAATCCTTAAGTACCCGGTTTAATCCTTATAAGTTATTCATTATATATTTATGAAATTCAATTTCATAAATATATACTTTAGCAATTTCTTACCAAAGTGGTTAGGCCTAATTCTCTGAATAACAAACTCATTAAACTTATCTCAAGGGAATATTTTGTATCTCTGTTAAGAGATTATGAATTTCATCTTGAAAATATATGTTTCATCAACACTAAATGTGGCTGCCCAACATACTGAGGTTTTGACCGTTACTTTAAATCTCACTCTTGATATATCAAAGCAACCTACATTTCATGATCAAGTCCATTATTCTCTCAGGATTAAGAGTTCGTGAAAATAGAAGTCGTGAGATTTATTATTCAATTGACAGTCGTGAAGAGAATAATAAATCTCATAGCAGTCCAGTTCAATATGTCTTAACTCTTAAAACATATCAACATATCAACATATCAACTAGAAATCACCAATTCCATGACCAAGACAAATCATCTTAGTTAATATGCTATAGTCTATGCAATGAAATACCCAATTTCATCACCAACTACGAATTAAATTCTGAGTTTACAAAGAACTTGTGACTTATATCTTCTGTGACTAAATCACATAAATCACATACTATGCATCTCATGGACTATATGATAATGTCCGAATATTTATGTTACTATTATTTTAGATAATAATAAAAACAACTTTATTAAACACAATATTAAGTCATACATCATGTCATACATAATATAATACATTGCATCATACAATAGGATTTAAAAGTACTAATCCTAACAATCTCTCACTTGCACTAAAGACTATTGTGCACTAATCTAACTCCCATTCCCTCCAAATTTGACTTGAAGGTCCTTTGAGGCATGGTTTTGGTAAAGGGATCCGCTAGATTATTTGCACTTTCAATCTTTGCTACCACCACATCTCCACAAGCAATATCTAATGATGTGGTATTTTCTCTCAATATGCTTTCTTTTCTTATGGTTCCTTGGATCTTTTGAATGTTAGAGTTTGTGCCCTAAAAATCCAATTTATTGGCATGTTATAAATAATTAAATTGTTTAATTATATGAGACTATCTATAAATAAACTAATTGGACGTTATCTTAGTCCATGAGATGCATAGTATGTGATTTATGTGAAAAGTCACAGAAAAATATAAATCACAAGTTCTTTGTAAACTCAGAATTTTAGTTCGTAGTCGGTGATGAAATTGGATGTTTCATCTGCGAAGACTATAACATATCAACTAAGATGATTTGTCTTGATCATGGAAATGAAGACTTCTAGTTGGTATGTTGATATGTTTTAAGAGTTAAGACATATTAAACTGGACCGCTATGAGATTTATTATTCTCCTAACGACTGTCAAATGAATAATAAATCTCACGACTTCTATTTACATAAACTCTAAATCCTGAGAGAATAATGGACCTGATCATGGGATGTAGGTTGCTTTGATATATCAGGAGTAAGATCTAAAAGAACGGTCAAAACCTCAATATGTTGGGCAGCCACATTTAATATTGATGGAACATATAATCTCAAGATAGAATTTATAGTCTCTTAACGAAGATATAAAATATTCCTTTGAGATAAGTTTAATGGGTATGGTTATTCAGAGTGTTGGGCCCAACCACTTTAGTAAGGAGTTACTAAAGTATATATGTTTGTAAAATTGGATTTCATAAATATATATTGAATAATATAAATTATTAAACCGGGTACTCAAGAATTAAGATGTAGTAATCTTCAAAGTGGCAGTCAACATTCATGACTTTGTATTACTACGAATATTTTAATGAAGGGGTTGCATGTACAATAAAGTCTTGGGATATAATTTATAGATATGGCCTAGAGTGCAACTATATTTATATAGTGGTATTAAATATAGTTAATTGTAACTTTAGACTTGTCAAGAGTTGACAGAAAAGCCCTAGGTCTATTGGAGCTAGTGTCTTATTAGTCCTTTTTGGTCCCACTCCAGGCCACATACTGGAGCCCAATTGGAATGGCCCAAAAGGCTAGCTCAATTAGATAATCAGTTATATATAAGGAGAGAAACATATAGAATTTCATTAAGGCTTTTTCATAAGGGTTTTTCATGAGACTTTTCATTAAGTCTTTTCATGAAAGTTCTCATAAGGAATGAAATGGTTTGTATGTGAGTGTTAGACACTCTTTATTCTCTCCTTGAAAACTGATTGAGAGACCACACATCTCTAGCATCAAGTGGAATTGGAGTGAAGATTAAAAGTCTTCCCAAGAACGTCTGATCTTCGGTTTTGAATTTCATCACACCAAGGTACACTTTCTTGTTCTCTAATTTTGAAACTTACATAGTACATGTTATCAATTGCGAATGAAGTAGATCCGTTAATTTTCCGCAGCGTATGTTTTGTATACGATACAAACATGTATTTTTTCAAAAAATGGTATCAGAGCGGTCTTCAATTTCAAATCTGTATAACATGTTTTGTGAGTTTTGGAATTAAAGAAAGTAATTTCATGTTGTTAGAAAATTATACACTTAATTTTCTGCATGATCATTGAAATTATTGTTTGATAAAAACTGATATTGATGTTATGATGTTGTTTAAATTTGAATTTAAGTACGTTAAATTGATCTTTAAGGCTATAGCATCAATGAATTTCAATTTTGATATCAGTTTCTGACTATCATGTTCTATGTAAGTTGTTTGTTCAAGAAAAACCGTAGAAAACTGCCTTGAAAAAATTCTGGAAATTCGAGTTTCACAAGTTTCGATCGGTCGAAAGTCATTTTTGATCGATCGAGTGAAACAGTGATCAGAATTTTTAAATAGATTGATTTTCGATTGCTAGTCGATCGATCGAATTTGTTATTCAATCGATCAAGAGGCAATCAAGTATCAATTGAACAAGTCAGGTGGTCAAGTTCGAATTTTTTAATTTTTTCGATTGATCGAAAGAAGAAAAATCAGAATTTTTTCAAAGTGTTTTAACATGTATAAAGAGCAATGCAATGTGTGATTAGATTACACATGGTTCTAACTAAAAGACCTAATGTGATCAAAGGTATTAGTTAAATAGAACTCTTAGTCCTATATAGTTTGGGACTTGTCTTTTAAGAAACATTATAATGAGATTAGAATTGTTATATGATTAAAAGTCTTTAACTTAATTTATTTTAATTAGAAGTTTTAATGAGATTAAAGCTTAATTAAAAGGTATGTAGTTTCTAATGAGATTAGAATTCTTAATCTAATAAGTTAAGGATAGAGTTCTATATAACTAATTTTTTATTCATTAGTGTTTAAAGAATCTTAAATAGTTTAGGACTTTCATTTTAGTTAGTGATTCTAATGAGATTAGAGTCTTCAATAAGTGCAAGGTTATTAGTTGTGATGTGATCACAATTATTTAAAGAAAAACCCAAATAATGAGTGGGAGTGCTGAAATAACCCTTTTGTTTAAGTTTATTGTAATGTGAATAGATATCTTGTCTTGACTTCGAGTCTTGCATTCCATGCGGAGGATATTTACTTCACGGATTACAAGGTTAAACTTCTTTGTGATTATACGAATGTTCGTTACACTAATGTGACGTGACTTAGTTACATCACATTGAATTTAAACAATTAAACACATTTAATGTGTAGGGTTAAAATTGTGATTAGATCACAATGATTTCAAGACAATCCACTTGTTTTAAAATTTCTAGTGAGAGAGATACAAGGGTTGGATTTCACGACCTCCATTGTCGATTCATAGTGGTGTGGGGTAAACATCTCGTCTTGGCCTCGAGCCTTGTATTCCATGCAGAGGGTGTTTATTTCATGGTACTACAAGAATGAATTTCCTGGTTTATAGTGGTTTGATCAAACACCTTGTCTTAGCTTCGAGCTTTGCATTCCATGCGGAGGGTGTTTTTATCATGGTACTACAAAATAAGCCTGTTAAAGGGATGAAATGTGGTTATACATGATTCTAGGCAATAGTGTACACTAGACTAAGTGTAATGTTAACCTCCCTTCGGAGCTATGTCATTATTACTTAGAGGCTAAAGGAAAAGCAGCAAATTATTTTTGTTTGGTAAGAGTTACCATGATAGCATTAATAATGAGAATATTTCTCACCTGATCATAGTGATTGGTATGACCTCGCTTCCGAGGAATATTAATTGCGGGATTAGGTTGTCGTTGCACCTAATATAGTATATTTTTCGGGTTCCATACTATATGGTTATAGATGCAAAATATAATGTCCCTGTAATTATGTTTTAAGTCTCAAAATAAATTTGTCATAAATTTTGTCCTCTAGCTATTATTTTAAATGAATCACATTAACTAAGAAATAATTTTGGACATGGTGCTTAAAGGAGCTAAAGTACATAAATATGTTTCGATTCAGCATTGTCATAATTTCCTATGCATGATGCATTGATGGAAGATAGCTTATGATATGATCATAGTTTCCATTGAAATGCTAATATGCTACATTGACTTCTATCTCAATTGTGCTATAGCATGAGATGCAAGAGTTAGTACTAAACTTAGACTTTATATCAAGTCTAAATGAGATGTTTGGTATGAATCATATTGAGTGCTAAGAAAAGCTTAAGAACTTCCAATTCTATGTCATTTTATGAAAATATTTTATTTTTAAAATGAATTGGAATTCTTGGATGTAGAGATTAAATGTTAATCTCATGTGGATATAATCCACAAGTCCTTGTTAGAATCATTTGATCAATTCAAATTGTTTTGAAAATAAATTCTTTTTATGTTATCTGAATTGATGAGTGAGTTCTACACAACGGAAGACATCCTAAAAGCTAAGGCTAGAATCAACATGATTTAATTCAAATTCTTAACCTAAACCGAAAGATTAGGGTGATAAGAAGAATTATAATACCAAACAGTTGGGCAAGCTAGTAGACCTAGAAGTTGCTAAAAGGAAATTATACTTAAAAGTATGACCAAAGGAAAGTGTTTCTGGTTTGGTAAAGCAAAACTTTGTCCATTATTGTTTTCTAGATGAAAATTTACATGTTTTAATTTTTAAAGAGAGTTTCCATTCTTTGGTATTGTATGTTTTGACACTTATGTCTTGATCTTATTAATCTAAATGGTATTCAAGATTGGTGAAAGATGGGCTTTAAAAACTATTATTTTTTTATATTTCCAATCTATGAATTCTATTTAGAGGATAATATGATCTAGGACTCCTTTATTATAAAGGAATATAGTATTAATGACTTCTTTAAATCAGTGCATACATGAAGGAGGAATAAGACTCCTTTAGAAATAGTAAAGTACATGATAAGTATTTCCATTTGCTTATTTCTTTTGGAGATATACTCTAATAATTATTATACATTTTCTAAAATTGATTTCAAAAGTTTGTTCCTATGACATTTATCAAATTGTGAATTAAGTGAAAACCTGGTATATAATACTTCCACTTTTGGAGATGTCCGGCACTTGTGCTAGAAAGAAAGTCTAACAAATTGAAACCAAACGATAGAAAAATGTGTGATTATGATGGGTATTCAAAAGAAATTGCATAAGATTATTTTGGTGGTCATAAAGAAGACAAGATGTTTGTAAAGTACAAATACAAAGTTCTTGATGATGACTATATGAATAATCTTAAAGAAATGTTCTAGAAGAAAATGTCAGAATTTTTTGTAAGACAACTATAAAATACATTTAGAAATGAGATGGTTGTATTAGATACATCACAAGGTATTATTCTATATATATATATATATATATATAGCTAGTACACCGATACAATATCGTATTGGGAGGATTGTAAATTCATACTTTTAGGATAAACTTTTGAAGTCATTCCACAAGGGTATGAATTTGATCATTGGTCCTACGTAGAGGCAATAGATGATATGAATATGAATTATTGGATCAAGATTATGTGAATAGAATTAGATTCTATTTAAAGTCTAGAACTTGTAGAGGCGCCTATTGGCATTGAGCCTATTGTACTCAAATAGGTCTACAAGGAAATGAGGTTGATAGATTTAAAGGTGTAAACTTTCAAAGTCAAGACTAGTGGCAAAAAGATTTATTCAGAAAGAAATGGTTTGATTATGAAAAGATTTTTTCACCTATAGTCAAGTTTGACTCTATCTAGATTCTCTTATCCATTATATTTCATTTGGATGAAATATGGTTAAGGATATTAAGAAAGCTTCTTTTAGTAGCAATCTTGAGGAAGACATCTATATGATGTACCTAGAATTGTACATAGCAAAGAACCAATAGTGTTTAGTATGCAAGTTGCTTAAATTCCATTTATGGACTAAAGCAAGCATATGAATCATAAAATATCATCTTTGATCAAGAAATCAAATTGTTGGATTTTTATCAAGTATTAAAAAGCCTTATGTGTGTAAAGCTATATAGAATAATAAATCTCATAATGTATGTTGATGACATTCTAGTCATTTGGAATGATGTAGAATTATTGTCATCAATAGAATTTTTGTTGTCTAATCCAGTTTGATATAAAGTACTTGGGAAAGACTAGTCACAATCTAAGAATTAAACTTTGTTAAAATTCAGAAATTAGGATGTTGAGTCTATCTCAAACTGCTTAAATAGATTAGATTCTAGCCAAGTATAGCATGTAATACTTCAAGAAATGATTCTTTCCTTTTAAGTTTGAAGTTCCTTTATATAGGACTACGGTCCTCAGACATATAAAAGAAATAGCATATCAAGACGGTTCCTTATATCAAATTGATAGGAAGTCTTTATGCTATGCTAAATACTATGCTAAATATCTATTTTGTGGTGAGCATGGTAAGCAAATATCAATTGAATCAAAGATCATTTAATTTAGTGTGAATAAAGCATATACTCAAATATCTTAGGACAATGAGGGATTATATGCTTGTCCACAAAAGTGAAGTTTTGATAATTACTGGATGTACAAATACTGACTTGTGGTTTGATTGTGATTCATGAAGTTGGACTTCAAGATATGTGTTCATCCTAAGTGGTGAAGATACACATTAAACGTAAGTATTATCTCATTAGAGAGATATGAGTACTTAAGAAGTAGTAGTCGAAAAGATAATTCATGCAATAAATCTTACTGAAACTTGTTTCCAAGCCTTGCCTTAGAGTGACTATGTATTACTCTAAAGGGAGATAAGTGTCGAATATATGGTAAATTGTCTTTGAGGGCAAATGGGGAGATTGTTGGAGTTTGTGCCCTAAAAATCCAATTTATTGGCATGTTATAAATAATTAAATTGTTTAATTATATGAAACTATCTATAAATAAACTAATGGGACATTATCTTAGTTCATAAGATGCATAGTATATGATTTATGTGAAAAGTCACAGAAAGATATAAATTACAAGTTCTTTGTAAACTCAGAATTTTAGTTCGTAGTCAGTGATGAAATTGGGCGTTTCATCTGCGAAGACTATAACATATCAACTAAGATGATTTATCTTGATCATGGAAGTGGAGACTTCTAGTTGGTATGTTGATATGTTTTAAGAGTTAAGCCATATTGAACTGGACCGCTGTGAGATTTATTATTCTCCTAACGACTGTCAAATGAATAATAAATCTCACGACTTCTATTTACATCAACTCTAAATCCTGAGAGAATAATGGACCTGATCATGAGATGTAGGTTGCTTCGATATATCAGGAGTGAGATTTAAAGGAACGGTCAAAACCTCAGTATGTTGGGCAGCCACATTTAATGTTGATGGAACATATATTCTTAAGATGGAATTTATAGTTTCTTAACGAAGATATAAAATATTCCCTCGAGATAAGTTTAATTGGTTTGGTTATTCAGAATGTTGGGCCCAACCACTTTAGTAAGGAGTTACTAAAGTATATATATTTGTGAAATTGGATTTCATAAATATATATTGAATAACATAAATGATTAAATTGGGTACTCAAAGATTAAGATGTAGTAATCTTCAAAGTGGCAGTCAACATTCATGACTTTGTATTATTACAAATATTTTAATCAAGGGGTTGCATATACAATAGAGTCTTGAAATATAATTTATAGATAAGGCCTAGAGTGCAACTATATTTATTTAGTGGTATTAAATATAGTTAATGGTAACTTTGGACTTGTCAAGAGTTAACAGAAAAGCCCAAGGCCTATTGGAGCTAGTGTCTTATTGGTCCCACTCCAAACCACATACTAGAGTCTAATTGGAATGGCCCAAAAGGCTAGCCCAATTAGATAATCAATTGTATATAAGGAGAAAAACATATAGAATTTCATTAAGGCTTTTTTATATAGGTTTTTCATGAGACTTTTCATTAAGTCTTTTCATAAGAGTTCTTATAAGGAATAAAATGGTTTGTATGTGAATGTTAGACACTCTTTATTCTCTCCTTGGAAATTAATTGAGAGACCACACATCTTGGGCATCAAGTGGAATTGGAGTGAAGATTAAAAGTCTTCCCAAGAACTTCTAATCTTCGGTTTTGAATTTCACCACACCAAGGTACGCTTTCTTGTTCTCTAATTCTGAAACTTACATAGTACATGTTATCAATTGCGAATGAAGTAGATCCGTTAATTTTTCGCAGCGTATGTTTTGTATGTGATACAAACATGTATTTTTCTAACATTGATTGTGCAACTACACCACTATTGTTGCAAAACAATGTGATGGGAACTTGTTCCATTCTCATTATACCAAGATCAAAAAGGAATTTCTTAAGCCATACAGCTTCCTTTGTTGCTTCACATGCAGCAATGTATTCTGCTTCCATGGTGGAGTCCGCAATATAAGGTTGCTTGACACTTCTCCAAGTTATAGCTCCACCTCCTAGGGTGAAAACACATCCTAATGTGAACTTTCTAAAATCTAGATCCGATTGAAAGTCTGAATCTGTATAGCCAATTGGAATCAAATCCTCACTTCGATAATCAAGCACATAATCTCTCGTTCTCCATAGATACTTGAGAATATGCTTTACGGCTTGCCAATGTTTTGGTCTTAGATTTGATTGATATCGGCTGACCATGCCAACTGAATAACAAATATCTGGTCTAGTACAAAGCATTGCATACATGAGACTTCCTATTGCAAAAGTATAAGAAACTTGTCTAATCATATTTTCTTCCTCTTGATTCTTAGGCCTTTGATCATCAGACAGAGGAACTTCATGTCTAAAAGGAAGTAAACATTTCTTGGAGTTTTGCATGCAAAACCATTCTAGAACCTTATCTATATATCCAGCTTGTAATAAGCCTAACATCTTATTCTTGCGATCTTACCAAAGCTTGATTCCTAGAATAAAGTTAGCCTCACCTAAGTCCTTCATATCAAATTGGCTTGATAACCAAACCTTTACCAATGACATTACCCTTACATCATTCCCAATGAGTAGAATATCATCGACATAAAGTACTAGGAACATTACTACTTTATCTTGATTTCTTTTGTACACACATGGTTGATTAAAATTTTGTTCAAAACCAAATGATTTGATTGCTTGATCAAATCTGATGTTCTATGACCTAGATGCTTGCTTAAGTCCATAAATGGACATTTTCAACTTGCATACCATATGCTCTTAGTTCTTTGCTATGAAACCTTCTGGTTGCATCATATAGATTTCTTTTTCAAGATTGCCATTTAGAAATACAGTCTTGACATCCATTTTCCAAATCTCATAATCATAATGAGCAGCAATGGATAAGATAATTCTGATAGATTTAAGCATTGCTACTAGTAAAAAGGTTTCATCAGAATCAATACCTTCTTTTTGTGTGTACCATTTCTCCACCACTAGCCTTACTTTAAAGGTTTCAACATTTCCATCTATCCCTCTCTTCCTCTTGTAAACCCATTTGCAATCAACAGGTTTAATGCCATTAGGCGACTTTACAAGATCCCAAACTTGATTGGAATACTTGGAATATAATTTAGATTTCATAGCTTTGACCTAATGATGTGCATCTATATCATTCATTGCCTCTTCATAAGTGTAGGGATCAGATTCAGCCTCTTCTGAGATAGGTTCATAAGTTTCTCCCAAACATATGAATCTTATAGGAGGCCGAACAATTCTCCCACTATGACGAGGTACCTGTGTACTAGACATCTCATGAGTAGTATCTTGTGGTGTATCTAATACATCCACATCATCCCTAGTTTCATCCATTGGTTGTTCTATTACAGGTTCATTCATTTCAGCCAAAACTACTTTATTTCTAGGATCAAAATTATTCATATAATCATCTTCCAAAAATTTGGCATGTGTGCTAACTAACACTTTGTTATCTTTATGATTATAGAATAAATAACCCTTTGTTTCTTTTGAATACCTTAAAAACATGCATACTTTGGTTTTAGATTCCAACTTATCACACTTCCTTTTCAACACATGTGCTGGACATCCCCAAATGTGGAGATATTTCATATTAGGTTTACGCCCACTCCACAATTCCTTAGGTGTGTTGGGAACAAATTTTGATGGAACTAAATTCAAAATATGCATTGTAGTTTTTAGTGCATATCCCCAAAAAGAAAATGGTAAAGTTAAGTAACTTATCATGGCCCTAACTATTTCCAAAAGAGCCCTATTCCTTCTTTCTGCTACACCATTCTGTTGGAGAGTTCCAGGTGCAGTCAATTGGGATATAATCCTGTTAGGTTCTAAAGACTTAGGATTTTATGTATTTAGAACTCTAATTTGTAATGTTGGCAAACCATGATCAAAACAATGTATTTAGTCTTGTTTAGGCTTGCTCAAAGTTGATTAATTATTCTAAAGTTGGAATCGAGTGGCTGCAAAAGTCGAGTGGTAGCAAGTTTATTATAAACATATTAATTGATTGAAAACTATTCTCATTATTAGTACTATCATGATAACTCTTATCAAATACTAATAATATGTCGTATGATCTTTAGCCTCTAAGTAATAATGACATAGCTCCTTTGGGAGATTAACATTACACTTAGTCTAGTGTACTCTATTATCTAGAATCATGTGTAGCCATATTTCATCTCCCTTTATGGTGTTTAAACTTATAGTACCATGGAACAAAACACCCTCCTTTGGGATCATGAGACATACACGCTAAGACGAGGTGCTTGTCCACACTACTTTAAACGGGTAAGTTCAATCTTGTAGTACTATGAAGTAAACACCCTTCTCTGAGATCGCGAGACATATATGCCAAGACGAGGTGCTTACCTCACACTACTATGAACTAATAATGGAGGCCGTGAGATCCAACCCATGTATCTCTCTCCCACTAGATGTTTTAAAGAAGGTTTTTAAATTATTAAACATGCATAATCTAATTACACATAGCCTTGCATCTTATACATGTGAAAACGCTTAGAAAAATTTTAAAAATTCACAGGCTTGATAGCTTCTCGACAGCTAGTCGATCGATCGAGAAACAATCTTGCTAGCTTGACAGCTACTCGATAGCTTCTTGATCAATCTTCTAGATCTCCAGGCTCAATCGATGCTCAATAGCTACTCGAACGATTGAGCTTTACAAATTTTGAATTTTCAGAATTTTTCTAAGGCATTTTTTAACAAATTTTTATGAACAAACAACTATCATATGAACATGATAGACAGAGGTTGATATCAAAACTAAATTCCATTGATGTTATAGCCTTAAACTTCAATTTAACATACTTAAATTCAAATTTAAACAACATCATAACATCAATATCAGTTTTTATCAAATCATATTTTCAACAATCATGCAGAAAATTAAATACAAGTATAATCTTCTAGCATTATGAAACTATTTTCTCTAATTCTAAAACTCACAAAACATGTTACACAGATTGGAATTGAAGACCGCTCTGATACCAATTGTTGGAAAAGTAAATGTGCACAACAAAAAAAATTAACGGATCTAGTTCATTCACAATTGATAACATGCACTATGAAAGTTTTAGAATATAGAATAAGAAAGTGTACCTCGGTGTAATGAATTTCAAAACAAAGATCAGAAGTTCTCGGGAACACTTTCAATCTTCACTCCAATTCCACTAATGCCCAAGATGTGTGGTCTCTCAATCAGTTATATGTGTATGTTCTTAATAGAATGAGAGAATGTCTAACACTCACATACATACCAATTCATACACTTGTGATTATTACAAAATTCTTTATGTTTCTCTAATTACTGATTATCTAATTGGGCTAGCCTTTTGGGCATTTCCAATTGGGTTTTAGTATATCACTTGGAGTAGGATCAAAAGAGAACAAATAAGACACTAGCTCCAACAGGCCTTGGGCTTTTTAGTCAATTCTTGACAAGTCCAAAATTATCATTAATTATATTTAATACCACTATACAAATATAATTACACTCTAGGCCTTATTAATAAATTATATCCCAAGACTTTATTGTACATGCTGCCCCATCATAAAATATTCGTAGTAACACAAAGTCATTAATTTAGACTGCCACTTTGTAGATTACTACATCTTCATCCTTGAGTACCAGTCTAATCCTTTCAAGTTATTCATTATATATTTATGAAATCCAATTTCATAAATATATACTTTAGCAATTTCTTACCAAAGTGGTTAGACCTAACTCTCTGAATAACAAACTCATTAAACTTATCTCAAGGGAATATTTTGTATCTCTGTTAAGAGACTATGAATTTCATCTTGAAAATATATATTCCATCAACACTAAATGTGGCTGCCCAACATACTGAGGTTTTGACCGTTACTTTAAATCTCACTCCTGATATATGAAAGTAACCTACATTTTATGATCAAGTCTATTATTCTCTCAGGATTAAGAGTTTATGAAAATAAAAGTCGTGAGATTTATTTATAATTAACAGTCGTTAGAAGAATAACAAATCTCACAGCGGTCTAGTTCAATATGTCTTAACTCTTAAAACATATCAACATATCAACTAGAAGTCACCATTTCCATGATCAAGACAAATCATCTTAGTTAATATGTTATAGTCTTCGCAGATGAAACGTTCAATTTCATCACCGACTATGAACTAAATTATGTGTTTACAAAGAACTTGTAACTTATATCTTCTATGACTAAATTCTGATAATGTCCAAATATTCATGTTACCATGATTTTAGATAATAATAAAACGACTTTATTAAACACAATATTAAGTCATACATAATGTCATACATAATATAATACATAGCATCATACAATAGGATTTAAGGGCACTAATCCTAACACGAAGTTGTCTCACTGGGTTGGGGCTATCTCCAAGGCTTCTACCGCCATCTGTTGTGCTGCCTTCGTCGCGTTCTAGCTTTGTGAGTTCATCTTTGGTTCACATGTTTGGAAAGAGTAGAAACCTAACTCTTAAGGGTACAAAGGAAGAGATTGAGGACTCTGAAAGTGAAGATGAAGATGAAGATGATGATGATGAGGAGGATGAGGATCTAATCTTCATAACTGATGAGATTATCAAACTTCTTCAATTAAGGAAAAAGGATAAGGGCAAACCTTCTAGGAAATCTAAATTCTCTAGGAAGGGCAGGAATGAGAAACCCCTCATCCAATGCCATGAGTGCAAAAGTTTTGGTCATATGAGGATAGAGTGCCCAAACTACCTCATAAAGGAAAAAACTAAGGAGTCAAAAGATAAAAGGTTGGTTGCTACTTGGAGTGATACTGAGAATAACTCTTTTGATGAGTATGCGGATGAATGTAGTCACGTTATAGCCTTTACTACCTCAACCGATAAGGTGATTGTGGAGAGTGCTAGTGACAATGAGGATTCTTTTGATGATGAAGTATCCAAGAAGTTAGCCCTTTAGGAAGCCCATGGTAAGTTATGCATTGAATTCATAAAATCTTAAAAGACTTCTCATCTTTGTAGAAAAGATCTTAATGAGGTAAAAACTGAAAAAACTGATCTATCAGTCAAATTAGATGAGACTACATGGTTGGTTGAGACTCTTGTTGTGGAGAACACCTTATTAAAAGAAAAGGTCAAGAATCTCGAGGTAGAGCTTAGTCAAGCTAAAACTCAAATAGAAAGGATGTCTGGTGCAAAGCTTGATGAGGTATTAAGTGCTCAAAAGCCTAGTTCTAATAAGATTGGCTTAAGATATGCTGTTTCTTCTGGCCCCTACTTTTCCACGGCTTCTAGTTCAAAGACTGTCTTTATGCTCCAATCTGAGAAATGTGATAAAGGTATAAAATCTAAAACTGATTTGTCTAATTCTAAATCCTTTATTAGACCTCATGTTTGTCACCATTGTGGTGTTGCTGGACACATTTGTCCTAATTGCTTTAAGTTGTATCCTCATAAGCAATTGTCTAAATGGTCACAGGTTTCCTCTCAAAGACCTATACCTTTGTTTGGAGAGTTATTAAAAGTCTTGAGCTTTTTAACTTAATTTCAGGAGAATTATAATTTTTCTATGTCCTTTAGTAGACATACTAAGACACAAGCCTTTTCATCTTCATGGCCAAAGACTCATGTTGTGTGGGTGAGAAAGGAGCCTAAGACTTAATTGTCTTTTTGTCTGTCCTACGCTTTAATTCTTTCTATCTAAAGTTAGACTCTCTTTGCTTGACTTCTTATCTACTTTTGGAATCATGCTTTCATGCATCTGCACCCTTCTATCATGCTTTCATGCATATGCATCTTTCTTTCATTCATTCATGTTGTTTGTCTGTTTTTGTCTGATTGTTTAGTTTTTATTTTGTTTTGTTTTCAAAATAAAAATAAAAAGGAAAAATTTTAAAAAAAAATACAAAAACTGTGAGTTTGTGTACATTGGTACATGTGTACCTTAGATGGCCATTGGAACAAAATTTTATAAAATTTGTATATTTTGTAGCTTATATAAGCATCTCTATGCACAACTAAGCAAATGAGTTTTGTGGCTTGTGTTTGTGATGAGTAAGGTTAAGTGATCTCTTGTACTTAACACTTATACCACTCTTTTTGATGGGAAGGACTAGAAAATCCTAAGAGAAATGCATAAATAACCATTTCATCACTGTTGCCGCCAATCATGAAATGACATCTGTATGCTTCGGCATAGCAAAAGTACAATGTCAATGACATTTGTGTGCTTCGGCATAGCGAAATTGGAATGTCAAATGCTTAACATAATTGAGTATTTCTTTTCTATCTCTTATATGCCCATGCATGGTTTGCTTAAAAGAAAAATATGCAAAGAAAAATCAAAAGCAAAAATATCAAAATGCTTTTAAATATGATTGCAATCGTGTATTTAAAGAAATATGGGAGTTATAGGATGTACCTCAAAGGTGATAGCCCACATCAAATTGTTATGATTGTGTGTGAGTTAAAGTGATTTTCTCATATCTCAAATCGTCATAATATGTATACATTTATGCAATCTTGCGATGTTTTTTACACACAGCAATCAATATTCTTTGCTAATTTTGATACATGTGCAGGTACAATGTGATTTGGCCATCACAAGGTTTACATGTGTTCATGTATGCTCACTAAACTGTCTTAACTTGTTTTTTAAATATAAAATTGGTTAGACTTGTTTAGTGTGTGTGTGTGTGTGTGTTTTGGATCTATTTCTTGTGCCCCTTTGATCATCCTTGATCATTTTTATATTTCTCGGGTGAAGCTTTCTAATTTCTTGTACCCTTTGTCAATCATGACAAAACGGGGGAGAAATTGTAGAGAAATTGTGGTTTCTTTTAAGATTTTACATGTTAAGGAGAGAAATACATGCCTTTGTGAGGGAGAGATAGGGGAGATGCGTTTCATCTTGTTAGGAGGAGTGCTTACTTCCTTCTTCTTGTACACCGATCTTGCGACCATTATTGACATATATTGTACTTATCTTCTTTATATGTTGATGTATGTTTCTTTCACCTATCCTTACATGTGTTGTTTCTTTTCTCTCTTTATGCACATACTTCTTATTACATGTATGAAATCTATTATTTATGTTTCACACAAAAATGTCTTGATGAGTTTTGTTTAAAGTGTTTCAGAAATACAGGTTGTCAAAGTCTACTTGTCATAAACTCTCTTCTTGCAAAATTTTTCAAGAGTTTGTGTTAGGATAGATTTTATTGTATTCAACAAGTGAATATAAGTTAAGTAATTTATGACTTCTCTCATATGTTCATTTGTTTATTGTGGTTTTGTCACGGATTGCCAAAGGGGGAGATTGTTAGGATATATGTCACGATTTTGTGTAGTTAGCTAATCCTTTGACAAAACGCACTTTACTTGTATTTGGGTAGATCTAGGATGTATTTAATACTTCAAGGAATAAGAGTTCAAGTTTAGTATTGAAGCCATGCAAATCTGTCCAAGAAACAAGTGAAGAAGTGCTGATTTTTTAAAGCTCAATAGCTGCTCGATAGCTCTCGACAGCTAGGCTATCTATCGAGCTCTTCAATTGCTTTTTATCGCAATCTTGACACCTCTCGATAGCTAGGTCGATCGATCAAGCAATTTTCTATCCCCTCGATAGCCAATCGATAACTCTCGATAGCTTGTAACAGATAGGCTCAACACCTCCTCGACACCTCTCAATCAATTGAGAATTACTGAGGTTACGGAAATTCAGATTTCCAGATCTGATTTTCGGCCCATGCTGACATGTATGTGTAGGGTTTCTTTTCTCACAACCCTAGACCTATATAAGGCTTATTTTAGAGGCCGTCACATAAGAGAATACAAGGAGAACATATGAAAAAGGTGACTGATGCCTTATTCTCTCTAAAAGAATCTACTACGCCTTTGCGCCTTAAGGTTTTGTAACCTAGTGCTTCTTGATCTTCATTGTTAATGAAATGAAGAACTTTGCAACCAACATCTTTTTCAAGTTGGTATATTAGTCACGTACTAGAAGCCGTGTATCTTTGGTTAGTCACGTACTGGGATTCGTGCATCAAAAAGGGTGGCGTTCATATATTAAAGAGTTTAGAGGTTCTAAAGTGGTAGAAGGTTTCTGCTGTAAGTTCATTTACGGGGATTGTAGAGTCTAGGGACAAATGTTTTGTACTAGATCTAAAACTTTTCTTTACTATAATGGATTGCTTTTCGGAAAGGTTTTCCCCCAAGTTTTTTACTGTGAAATTAGTTTGTTTCATTAGTTTTCCTGAGTTATCATATTTTGTTTTATTTATTTTTCCGCTGCATGATTTTGACATGATATTGATGTTTATTTGTTTTAACAAGTTTTATTCATAATAAATCTAATTAACAACTTGAGTTTAAAACTTATTAATTCTATCAACTGAAATCTAAATTTCCCAACAACATCCTTATTATGCTGTAAAACCCCTTTACTTTCAATTAGCCATAAAGATTTCTACCGAGGTGAGTTTGCCATTGGCCCCTATGTTTCTGGGCCATCTGTACGTACAGTTAGATATTTTGCAAAGTGATGAGAGGCAGGCAGGTTCCTGCCACTTCTGCCCACAGTACCGTATTGTAGCATTTGTTGTAGGAGCGTTATGCCAGGCATTTGGCTAAGTGCAAGTTAGTCCACTATGTCAAGGAGAAGTACCAATCTTGTTAGAGGGTGATTACTGATTTTGTTGTTGTTTCGTCTCTAATTTTCCATTAGCTTATTATTAGGTTGGGTTGAAGCCGTTTAGGCATCTTGCCATGGAATTCTTTGATAAGGGAGTTGGCTTTTCATGGAAAGCTAATAGGAATTTGGGTAGTGGATTTACTTGTGTTAATTCAGTTATAGGCCCTTTCATGGCCACTGCTAGGACCACCATCCCGTTGACTAATTTTGATGAGAGGGTAATTACATACTTAGCAGCCATCAATGCTAGGTGGTTGCCTTATCTAGCTGATGAGGGTATTCTCTATGTTCATTATTCTGCCAACAAAGTAAGTAGGAAATTTGGGCTTAATCAGTACATACCTAATGACTTCACTGTTATCTTGGAGTCTACTACTTCGGTCCGCCCTTTCTTAGGCCCTAATGCCTTTGAGTTTTGGAGCAGGCACTTCACAGTAGTCACTATTCTAAGTTCCCAAAGAGAGGGCCTTTACACTGCTCAAATGCCTGGGTACTGGCAGGCTGTGATGATCTATTTCGGCCAGGAGTTATTGGGTGGTCGTGGGTTTTCTCTTATCCCTCCTAAGGACCTGTGTGCCATAATTTCTGCAAACCTATGGTTATTACTTCCCACCAAGTCCGTGGTGGCGTATGCTAGGAAGTAAAGTAGATCTACTATGTTAGAGTGGCAAGAGAAGGAGAAGTGGTGGTATTTATATGCTAGTGAGTTCCCTCCGAGTTGGAAAAAGAAGGTGAAGGTGGTGAACCTTCCTGCGCCTACAAATAAAGGCTCGATGTCTCGGACTGTCAAGCCTAAATCCGCCAAGAAAGATGATGACTCCTCCGAGACTTGCTCTGACATCATCCTATATAAGGGAGGCCTGCCCCCTATCGAAAATATCTTGAGGGCTCTCCTTCTCCTTCTGCTCGTACCCATTCCAACAGGCGTTCTACTATAAGCAAGCCTAAGCCTCCTGCACCAAAGTTATTCATGGATGCTCCTCTTTCCAACAAGACTCGTGGCAGTAAGAGGAAGACATCTCCACCAGTCCCATCTGCCACTACCGAAAGGAGAGTATGTTATCTCTAAACTTTACTCTTTCTTTATTTTATTTACCTATTAGGCTTTCCTACGGTAACTTTGTACACGTATTTTTCTCCTCTATTGACAATCTAAGTACAAGAAGGATACTTCAACCACTCACCCTATACTGCTCGATAAGCCCGCGTTTGAGGTATATCCCTTTCCCCTTCCTTATTTGTTCATGCATCTCCATTCTTTGTCATTATCACATGTTATTATATACCTTTTTTTTTTTTTTTTTTTTTTTTTTTTTTTGCATGCTTGTTTATTTCCTTTTCTGCTTTGACATCCTTTACTTAGGTTGACTTTGAGCCCGTTTCTGTTTATCATCCTACGAGTGAGGAGACTCCTACTACTGCTGGCACACCTATGGAGGGTTTTTTGACAGAGTGGATGTCGTGGCTAAGGCCATGGCTTTTGCCTCTGCTATTGCTACACAGGGAGCTCCTACCGAAGCTCCAGACCCTCCATCCAAGCCTATTTCTTATAAGGAGAGTACCCAAGCTGAGAGAGTTGTTATTGGGAATCCACTCCTACTCTTGCCAAGATCCCAACTCCTTAAAAGCAGTTACTCTTGCGGGGGTGTCCCAGACCGAAAGCACCTCTCCTACTACTCCTCCTGTCATATCTGCCAACGATCTTTTCATTGCCCTCTCCTAGGCCGTAAAGGATGGCTCTTCCTTGGTAGTCACCCCATCTTCCATCCTTACGTCTACCACCCGAAGGCCCAATGCAGACTTGTCTTCCGATGAGGGGTCAGAGGAGGTCTTTAAGGATTCTAAGGATGAACCCGTTATGAAGACGCGGGATTCTGATTCTGATGAGGATAGTGATGGCGATGTGCAAGAGGCCGAGGCCATGGGTATGTGTCTTTTTATTTCTACTAAGTTTTCTTTTTCTTCTCTCCTTGTCATTTCTTAGCATATCCCTTTATTTACTCTGTATGTTGTTCTTGCCTTATAGTCATGGACATGTTTGAGGAGTCCAAGGCTACAGTAGATCCCATGAAGCCTACAGCCCCTATTTCTGAAGCACCCACAACCCCCACTTCCATGGGTTTTGGTAATTTCCTTACCTTCATACCATCTTCAATTAAAACCAATATCATTGATCCATTTCTTTCCTTCGTTTATTCCTTACAAGCTTATGCAGTGCCTTGTGTTCTCCTTCAAGTCTATCTCCTGCCAAGGTGGCTCCGACCTCTCGATTTGAGATTGGTAGCAGTTCTGCCACCATTCCTAATCCTGTGAGTGAGGCCGTTGCTTTCTTCACTCGTTTTGACCAGGCTGAGACCAATGACCTTGACCCAGCATACTTTTGGGGTGTCGAGTCTCCTTATGTTGATTTTCATGGCTTTCGGGTACCTGAGGAATGCATCACCCATTTAGAGGCGATCTTCAGCAGCCACGAAGATTTCATACAAGGATTCCCCTTTGGTCATTCTGCGAGGGAGCACTTCCTGAAGTTGTTAGGGTCTGCAATGAACGACATTAAGCATAAGTTCATCGATACAATTTTGCTGAGAGGATCTTGCAGTGGAGGGCTGCCGTTTAGGATTTGATCAAAGTTGGATTTACTGTGGAGATTTGGTTAGACCATTTGCAAGAGATTGCCCAAGCTTTCTTCATGAGGAAGGTCCAGCCTATTGTGGACGCTATTAACACTCGCATCAAGAGCTTGAAGAAAGAGGGGGCAAACTTAGAGACACATCGTGAGTGTCTTCTTTCTGGTGTTACTGGCTCCAGCCACTTCGAGGACCAAACCCTTATTTCAGGCCTTTGATTACTTAGACATTTATCCCTTATGATGATGTAGCTTTATATCCTTCTCCTTTGTTTATTTCTTTCCCCATTTCTCTACACAGTACACTTTATTTCCTTAGCACTTATATTTTATTTTGATAAGTCTGATATGACTTATACATTTTGGGTTTGTAATATATTATGCTACATTTTCTATAGCTATTGTTATAGCTTTATGATACAATATGTTTCTGCTAATACCTCATGCATGATCTTCATTACTTTCTACCTTTTGCTTTTCAACATAAGTAACAAGTAAAGCACACTACAGTGCTTTCTTGTGACACCATATCCCTTGCAAGGGTGGTCACTTGGAGGAAAACAAAAAACATGAAAGAAAAGGAAAGATAACATAATGTTTTCCCTATGCATAACAGCGTTTCAGTCGCTTGCCATTAATGGGGTCCATTAAATCTTTTCCATCCATTTGGGCTAAAAAAAAGATAATACCCACTATAGACACCCTATTTTACAACTTGCATTTAACCAATATTAAAGGCAAAGCAGTAATTTTGCACCAAGGGCATGATTGTCATTTCAACAGTTGGATCTTCAGATTTATGATACAAAACAAATCTTGATGCTCTAATGATCACATTGGTATGTCATGGGTTTTGATCGAACCACCTGATCAAAAGTTATCATACAAACAATTTTCAATGATCTTGGCTCACCTACACAATGGGCCTGATCACGTCCTATTTTAAACACTTTTTTTTATGGTTCCAACAAGAATTAATTTAAAATTAATTAAGTGTAAATTTTGATTGGATTTCATTTTATTTTATTATTTTTTAAGAAATAATAATAATAAAAGTTTTCCTTTATGGCATCTTATCTGATCTTTTGAAAAAATTTGGATAGAGGGAAAGATACATTCAATGAAAAATATCAAAAAGCAGAAAAATTCTCAAAAAATGTTACTATTTTCAGCGGCAACTTGAATTGCATTTTTGACCTGGAAAACGTTGAACTTTGCTTTTCTCTATTTCTGGAAAAATTGTAGAGAATTGAATTTCCTTTTAAAAAAAAAAAATCAATCCTGAATCAATTGGAATTTTGAGTAGAAAGTTAGAGCCAAAATACAAAACAACTGCAGAAGATAACACAAGTTCAACATCATCTTCAACTTCCTTTCAAAATTCGAATGGGGATCAACACCAAATACATTCCAGCTTGTCTAAATAGGTTTATCTCCTCCCTTAGCTTCAGAAGAAAGCTAATAACTTAGCTTTAAAGCTAAGCCATCCCTTCCCCTATAAATAGAAAAGACCTTTTCCATTTTCTGCACCCAATTCCCTCTGGAGAGCTAGTGAGAAAGCAGAAAAGAAAAGTTGTTGTGTAACCACTGTTCTTACTTTGGTTGTAGTTTAGTACTTTCTTGCTTTCTCCCTAGCCCTTTAAGTGATCACTTCCCCCTTTAATTTATGCTTTATGCTAGTAAGTAGTTAATTTTGTTCTTTAAATTTCTGCACTAGTTTATTGTTCCTTATATTTCTTGCTCTCTCTTTAGTATTTAAGATTCATTATAGTTTGTCTCAAATTGCTAAATTGCTTTTCATTCATGTTCTCGTAAAATATATGTAGATTTTGATTAAGCTTTCTTTTCACGACTTGGTTTCTTTCTTTTTAATCTTGTTTATATAATGTATCATATTAATAAACTAAATGTACTGTAACATGTATATAAATTATATGTATTGCATTGACTTGAGTTCATGATCTCGTATATTTTTATATTCGACCTTTAGTTTGATATTCATGCTTAAATGTTGAGTTTGCTTAAAATTTTGGTTTGTTATCCTATGCTTAATTTTCATTTTCCTCCAACATGCTTAAGCTCTTCTTTGCTATCACATGCTTGATTTTCATTTTCTTCTAACATGCTTAAACTTTTGTTTTTTGTTACATGCTTGATTTTATTTTTCCTCCAACGTGCTCGAAATTTTGTTCACATGCTAAATTCTTGAATTTCTTTTGCATGATCTTTGACCTTTACTCTATTTGTTGAAATTGTTCTCATAACACATGCTGATTTTTATCAAATGTAAATATTGAATTGGTTTCTTGTAATACAATGTGTTTTCACATGAAATTAATGTAATAACATTTCCTAATCCTTTGACATATGACATTCGAATTCTCTAGTGATATACTTAGATGAACATGTCTAGATATCTCATTGATGTTCCTTTTACATGCTTAGATAAACACTTCTACGCTCAATTTTCACTTAAATGCTTAGATGAACATGTTTAGGTAGTTGTTTTACTCTCTTTTTTAAATGCTTAGACAAACATGTCTAATTAACATTATGGTTTTCGCTTAAATACTTAGATGAACATGTCTGGGTGATTTTCTTTGTCCTTCTCATGATTGCTTGGATGATGGGTATGCCTAAAAATAAATTTTCTTTTTTGCAATTATGTTGATAACAAATAATATGACAATTTTGTTTTCCTTCACATGCTTAGATGAACATGTTTAGGCTAGGAATTCTTTGTTTACATTAATTTCTTCGATGAACATGCCATTACTTTCATGCCTTCTTTACATTTACATTGTTATCTAACAAATTTCCCTTTTTGTTTCTCTTTACATTATATTCCCCAACTCATGTTTGTTTACAATTCTTCCAAATTAACATGTTTATGTGGTATATTATTTGCATTTATTTGACATGACATGATATTGGCCACCTTAACCTAAGAGATCGGTTTTTCTAGGAGAGATGGGTGCTTAATCCCTTCCCATCTCGTAAATTAGCCTCCGAACCAGGATCAGGGGTTCTAGACTAAGCTCTTGTATATGCAATTTTACATTTTGAGAATGTAACTAGGAAACAAAACAATGTAATTTACTTTCTTAGATTGTATCTAGGACCAAAAAAGCATTGTAAATTTTGTTACAACATTGATATAAATTGTCATATATATTAATATAACAAAAGCATTTTTTATACAGAAGGTTTTCTTATTTTTCCATTTAAATTAAATAAGCGGCGACTCCATGTAAAGCCTTCAATCTAGGGGGGAGTACATTTTACTGTGAATTCGACACTTTAAGCATCACAATCCCACCCGTTCGCATGGGTTAGGCCCAGTTTGAGAAAAAATTGGCAAGCCGGGATCGCAGTCGCTCACAGTGGTGACTCCACTGGGGATGTTGAAGGCTAGACTCCAGTTTAGGTTATGGTGGCCAACCATGTCATTTGTTTGTTTATTGCTTTTAATAATATGTCATATTTGCTTGCCATAACATCATTTGCATGATTAGAATTGTGATATGAATTGTATATGTTGCCCAAAAACTACAGTAATTGTAGCCATGGATTGCAGTCCTCCTGGATTCATGTACCCAGTGGCGAACCTACCACCCCATCGCCTAAGACTTGCTTGATCTTTCTTGCGTTTAGTAAAGGACAAACTCTATCGTTTGGACCAATGCGGTGTTCTTACATCACAAATTGGGAGGTACAACGTCCTAGTTTTTGAAGAACCTATTAGCCTACCTTTTACCTTTATGTAAGAAGCCATAGAACTAATCTTTAGGTCAATCCCATAAAATACATTGCATCCCATAAATGTGTTTAGCCGTTGTTTGATCCATGATATGCCTTAGTCCAATGCTTAGGCCCATCATAATTGTTTGAGACTTCTTAAAAAAATAAAAATAAAAATCTAACTTATGCATTTTGGTCACCAAAGAATCTCAATCAGGGTTCAAGCCCACCAAGTTTAAAACATAACTAAAAGCTTAAGATCATCAAGCTTAAAGATGTCAAGCTTAAAGGCACCAATCTTAAAGTGCAAGGCTCAAGCAAACATCAAAATCGAGGCTTCCAATTAAGAAATGGCCAATAAGAACAATAACCAAGAAGATCGACACATGAATAACCATGAGGAATAACCGCCTCTCACCACTCAAGATTTACTCAACACTTTGGTAGCAGGTCAAGCCCAACTCCAAAAAGACATTCAAGCATTGATCCAACAGATGGAGAACAACAACTCTCATGAATCCTCTAGGGCCTAAAATGATAATGGACCCAAAAATTCTAAAGAAAGCCATGGCTTGGTGTTGACTGAAAATGAGAAGAAGATGGTTGAACAACTTAACCAAATGGAAAAGCTCCTAATGAGATCTAGAAAGGTTGAAGAAGGTATGGATTTGTATTCACTTTCGCTCTTTCCTCAAGCAAGGGCCCCACCAAAGCTTAAGATTCCAACACTGGACAAGTTTGATGACATGGGTTGCCTTAAAGCCCATTTGAAATTGTACATAAGAGCATTGTAACCCAACCCTTGGGAGCTGATGAAGAGTTACTAGTCCAAATGTTTCAAAATACACTCACCGAAGCTGCCCTACGTTGGTTTCTAAATTTGAAGGATTCTCAAATTTGGACATGGTAAGATATGTGTCATGAATTTTATGAGCAATACAAGTACAATACAGAGGTAGACATCACTTGGGGAGACCTTGAGACAACCAAGCAAGATTCTAGTGAATCTTTTTATGCATTCATCACAAGGTGTAGGAAAAAAGCAGCCTAGATTACTGTTGTTGAGGAAAAATTTTTCACACCACATGGCTTCATTTCATTGGCAACCCGTACCATGTCAACATTATCATAGACTTTGGGAAAACCTCTTTCAAAGCCCAAAAGAGCCCATATTTACACAAAAAGAAGTCAAAGCCCATTGTTAGGACATATGTGATTCAATGTTAGGAACAAATGTCACTATTTTATGTAGCTGACTAATCTTTTGACAAAACACACTTTTCTTGTAATTGAGTAGATCTAGGATGTGTTTAATGCTTTAAGAAACAAGGTTTCAAATTCAAGTGTTAAAACCATGCAAGTCTATCCAAGAGTCAAGTGAAGAAGTGTTGTTCATTAAAGCTCGACAGCTAGTATCTATCAAGGTTTAAAATAGTTGTTTCAACTCGAAGCTCAACAGCTGCTCGACAGATAGGGTATCTGTCGAGATTTCTGAAATTCTGATTTTCATCCAATCCGTGAATGTATGTTTGCGCTTTCTTTTCTCATAACCCTAAACATATATAAGGATTATTTTAAGGGCCGTAAAAGGTTATGCACAGTTGTACAAGAGCACAATTCCACAAGTGTGAAAAAAAGTGTAACTGGAAACCTAGTTTGCCCTAGTTCTTCTTTCTCTTGAAGAAGCTACTGTGTTTGTACACCATAGGGTTTTATGACCAAACAACTTCGTGATCTTCATCGTGTGATGAACAAAAGAACTTTGCAGCCAACATCTTTCTCTAGTTGGTGATCAAGTCGTGTACTGGGATCCACGCAATTGGTTAGTCACTTAATGGGAGCCGTGCATTGAAAAGGAGAGATTGTCACTATAGAATAAGTTCAATTGTGTATTGGGGTAAGGGTTCAACTGTAGGTTGGTATAAGGTACTGGGATTCCTTTACTTGTAGCTGCTTGTTTTGATAATAGTGGATTCTCGATAGTAGTGACCTTAAAATCACCATGTGGGGTTTTTGCTGTGTAGGTTTTCCCCATTCATAAACAAATCACCGTGTCAATTTATTTTTCGCTGCATACTTTAGATAATTGGTGATTTGTTTATGCTATCACGTGCTTTGCATGTTAATTTGATTAATTAATAAATTTGACTAATTAATCAATTAATTTATCACAAAGGGTCAATACATTCTTGGCCTATCAAGTGGTATCAGAGCAAACACACTCTGATTAAGTTTTAACCTTTGCTGTGTGATCCATTGATCCTTGTTATCATGACTACAACCGGCTTGAAGAGATCTTTGTTTTCAAATACATCTTGTTTTTCTAATCTCTACTTATTTGAGAGTATCAGAAAACGCAAGTCTAAAAGTTATTTGAATTCTGTTATGATGACTATTGAAAAAGATCTCAGATTGACGAAGAAGAAACTAAACTGTCTTAAAATGAAAATGTGCAATGGAGTTTTTCTGAGAAGAGTGAGATTTAAAGGTTTAGTTCATAAAAGGCAGATGAGAGAAAACACCATTCCTACTGATCTGTCATTTAAGCACGAAGTGTGCTTCATGATGAAGTCTACATTTAAGGTTATGGACACGTGTTTGTGGAACCTTGACAGCAGTTGCTCAAGACACATGACTAGAGACCAATCTCTCTTCAAGGTTTTCGAGTCTAAGAAAGGTGGTAATGTCACTTTTGGTGATAGGAACAAGTCACAGATTAAAGGAAATGGAATCATATCTCTACCTGGACTGCCAGACATTACAAATGTTCTATATGTAGAAGGTCTGAGAGTGAACCTGTTGAACATAAGACAGATATGTGATCAAGACTTAATGGTACTATTCTCAAAAGGAAAATTCCTTGTCATGGATGAGTCTGGAAAAAAGCTCATAAGTGGTGTTCGCACTCTAGACAATTGTTATGGCTTAGTTCCTGATGCTAATATTGTGTGCAATAACATTCGTTTACCAAATGAAAATCTATGGCACCAAAGGATGGGACATGCTAGTTACAAACATCTTTCAATTGTATCTAAGCATGAGTCAGTTTTGGGGATACAAAAGCTCAGTAGAGTAAGTAATATGGTGTGTGGACCATGTTAGCTTGGGAAACAGACAAAAGCTAAACATCTGGGCACTCAGACATCTGCTACATCCAGATCATTGGAGCTACTACATCTGGATCTTATGGGTCCAACCAGAACCGAGTCTCTTAGTGGAAAAAGATACATCATGGTTATGATGGATGACTTCACTAGGTATACTTGGGTCATTCTCCTACGATCCAAGTCTGATGCTCCTGAGCACATTGAAGCTTTGTTTATAAGATTGTAGAATGAAATGAGTCTGAAGATTGATCAAATTCGAAGTGATCATGGTAAAGAATTCAAGAACTCATATATGGAGTCCTTTTATACAAGATCAGGTATATCTCAAGAATTCTCTGCTCCTATTTCTCCTCAACAGAATGATGTAGTAGAAAGGAAGAACAGGGTTATTCAAGAGATGGCTAGAGCCATGTTGCATAACAAGGATGTGGCTAGAAACTTGTGGGGAGAAGCCGTCAACACTACTTGTCATATGGTTAATAGGGTGTATTTTAGACCCGGTACCAAGACGACTCCATATGAGTAATGGAAGGGAAGGAAGCCAAAGAGAGAATGTGGGAAAATCTACTCTCAAAGTGATGAAGGAATATTTTTGGAATACTTCTCTACAAGCAAGGCTTATCGGGTATACAACAAAAGAATCATGAAGGTAATGGAAACAGTAAATGTTGTTATTAATGAATCTTTAAATTCTAGTTTTAAGAAATTTAGTGAGGAAATCCCCAAAGAAATTCTTCCTCCCGAGCCCAAGGAAGTTCAAGAAATTGTTAAACAAAAGCCTGCATCTCCTAGTACTCCAAATACTCCAAATGTTGTAAAAGATTCAACAGACTTATCTACTTCACTTGATTCTGAAACCCATGAAGAGAAATGACCTTCTTCCATGAACAAATTGAATCATCCTCCTGAAGTTATTGTGGGAAACATGAATGAACTTACACTAAGGAAGTGTACAGTTAATAAATGTGTTGTTAACTTTGTGTCTTATTCTTGTTACTTGTCGCAGGTTGAACCCATTAAAGTTGAGGAAGCTCTTTAAAATGAAAGCTAGGTTAAAGTGATGAATTGCTTCAGTTTTAGAGGAATGATGTCTGGACTTTGGCACCTAGATCGAAGGGTGAGCACATCATCGGCATAAAGTGGATATTCCGCAATAAAACTGATAAAGAGGGTAATGTGATCCGCAACAAGGCTCGTCTTGTAGCTCAAGGATACTCACAAATGGAAGGAGTAGACTATGATGAGACATTTGCTTCGGTAGCCCGTATGGAGTCCATCAGAATTCTTTTAGCCCTGTCATGTCACTTGAGGTTCAAGCTCCATCAAATGGACGTGAAGATTGCATTCTTAAATGGGCTGCTTAAAAAAGATGTCTATGTAGCTCAACCAAAAGGATTCATTGATCCACACTTTTTGGATCATGTGTTGTACCTCAATAAGGCACTTTATGGGTTAAAGCAAGCTCCTAGAGCTTGGTATGATCGACTTACACGATACTTGGTGTCACATGGGTTCACCAGACGAAAAGTAGGTCAAACTCTCTTCATAAAGAGGGAAGACGGTGAGTTGATAGTTGCTCAAGTCTATGTTAATGATATCATTTTTAGGTCAACTAAGGATGAACTTGCTCATAGCTTCTCAAAACTCATGCAGGCCGAGTTAGAGATAAGCATGATTAGAAAGCTAACTCGCTTCCTTGGATTGCAGATTCATCAACAAGATTCAGGTATATTCCTATCTCAATCTAAATATGCTAAAAATCTGGTAAAGAAGTTTGGTTTGGAATCGCTAGTTCTGTTAAAACCTCTATGAGCCCAAATGTTAAACTCACTGTTGACTTGTTAGGTAAAAGTGTAGATTCATCTCTCTATAGAAGCATGATAGGTAGTCTTCTTTACCTTATTGCTAGTAAACCTGACATTAGTTACAGTGTGGGAGTGTGTGCTAGATATCAAGCTAATCCCAAAGAGTCCCATATAATTGCTTTGAAAGAATCATATAGTATGTCAAAACCACTGCCGACTTTGGTATATGGTACAATAAGGATACAAATGATGTCTTAGCTGGATATTCTAACTCCTCCATGACTATGGTATTTGTCAAGAGCATCTTACCGTCCACTATGACAATACCAGTGCCATCAACATCTCTAAGAATTTGGTTCAACATTCTCGAACTAAACATAGAGATTCGACATCACTTCATTAGGAAGCTTGTCGAAGATGGTACTCTTACTCTTGAGTTTATTCACACTAACGATCAAAAGGCTGATTTGTTTACCAAACCTCTTGATAGCAAACAGTTTGAATTCCTTCATCAAAACATTGGTGTTATCTCCATGGATTGATCTCCTCTTCTCTTCCATCTTTGTCATGCATTTGCATCTAGTTTTATGCATTACCTTGTTTTTGTTTTACATGTTTTTGTTTAGTTAGTTTTCAGTTTTGCTTTATTTTTTTTTTCATATAAAAATAAATAAAAAATTTTTGAAGAATTGAAAAATACAAAAACAATGTGTGTTTATGTACATTGGTACTTATGTACCATAGATGGCCATTGAAACAAAGTTTTCTAAACTTTGTATCTCTTATACCTTAAATGAGCATCTCTATGCACAACTAAGCAAGTGAGCTTTGTGGCTCGTGTTTTTGATGAGTAAGATTAAGTAATCACTTGCTCTTAACACTCGTATCACTCTTTTTAACGTGAAGGACTAGAAAATCTTCAGAGAAAGGCATAAATAACCATCTCATCACTGTTACCCGCCAATCATGAAATGACATTTGTATGCGTCAGCTTAACAAAAGTGGAATGTCAAGTGCTTAACATCATTGGATATTTCTTTACTCTCTCTTATATGCCTATGCATGGTTTGCTTAAAAGAAAAATATGCAAAAAAAAATAAAAGCTAAAAGATCAAACAGTTATGATTGTGTGTGAGTTAAAGTAATTTTCTCATATCTCAAATCGTCATAACATGTAAACACTTATGCAATCTTGTGATGTTTTTCACACACGACACGTTCTTTGCTACTTTTGATACATGTGCAAGTACAATGTGATTTAGCCATCACAAGGAATACATGTGTTAATATATGCTCACTAAACTGTCTTAACTTGTTTTTGAAATATAAAATTGGTTAGACTTGTTTAGTGTGTATGTGTGTGTGTTTTGGGATCTATGTGCTTACATTTTTCTTGATTGAGAGATGTTTTTGAGAGATTAAAATGTTGTTAGGATCCTTGATTGAGTTGCATGTTTAATTGCATTCATGTCTGTGTTTTTCTCTTCTTGAAAATCTTTTTTTAAGCAATCTCGACAGCTCCTCAACACTTCTCGACAGCAAGGCTATCTATTGAGCTCTTCAGCTTCTTTTCATCACAATCTCGATAGCTTCTCGATCCATTGAGCCTTGTTTTGCTGTGGACACCTCAAATAGCTGCTCGATAGCTGTATCTCTTCATGCCTTTAAAGCTCGAAAACTCTCAATCTGTCGAGAATTATGAGAGTTTATAAATAGGATTAGCGCTATTCAAATCTCATTTCTCTCAATCTCTCTCGATTCCTGCAGACTCTTCACCTTCCAAAACCTTTCTTTCTCACTTCAAACTCCCTTCCCAAGAGCTTTTCTGCCTCAAGATCATTTTTCTTGCATCTAGTATGATCTTTATCTCTCATTCTTCATGCATTTCATGCATTTAGGTATAAATTTTGGGTTTTTGAAAAATTTTTGGGGTTTTTCAAAATTGGTGGAGTTTTTGTGAAATTTTTGGGATGGGCTTTGTGAAAATGGTTCTAAATCATCATACATTGCATCTCATTTGCATTATAACAATGTTTCATGAATTATAGTTGTATGTTTACTTTGTTGAAATGATTATGTGCTGGTAGAATTGGATTGGGCTGAGCCCATGATGTTTTTACTATTGCATATCACATGCTCATGCATTTTCATGCATACATACCTTACATTCTCTATATTCTTATATATTGATTGTAATTGGTGCTTTTATGTGTGTTTCTCTCTCTTTCTCTTGTTTATGTTAGTTACGTCATGGCACCTAAACTTAAATCTACACTGTCCCAGAACCCTCTTCATTCTGGGGCATCCACTTCTTCTAATCCTACTGCCTCACATGTTCGATTCCGTGATGATAAAGCCCGATAGGACTTTTTGGAGAACTTATCTAGATGAGGCATTCATTCAGAATGTCAAGTCATTTTGTCGGACTTCTCTAACACTGACCTACCTACTGTTATTCACAGTAGGGGTTGGGAGTCACTATGTGACGTCCCGGTCACTTGTCCATCCATGCTTATTCAAGAGTTGTACTCCAATGTGCATGGATTTGATTATTCAGTACCTCAGTGTCTACTCACATTTAAGGTACATGCATCGTGGTCACTCCAGATATTGTTTCTGACATGCTCCATGTCCCCAGGGTAGCACATCCTGACTACCCTGGTTGTGAGCGTCTTAAGACTGTGTCTAAAGACAAGCTTATATCTGCTTTTGTGAGCATCCCTCTGATTGGGGTAATCGTTAATTCACTCCTTGTATGGCCTTTGCTAAAGGTCCTGGTTCATTAACATGGTTATGACTTTTGTTTTGCATCATTTATCTCATTGTAACTCTATTATGGAGCCCCGTGCTCGATTTTTGCTTTCCCTTTTAGAGCATCTTATTATAGATTTTCCCTCTCATTTTATTCTTTCACTCATAGATGTATATAGAGATACAGTGACCCGTGATAAGCTTATCTTCCCTTCGGCTATCACGAGAATTTTACGCCATTTTTCTGTCCCCTTTCTCGTTTCCGACCACTTCCTTGTCATGTGTGCCATTGACACCATTACCGTTAAACGAAGCGAGGCGCAGTTTCGTTCGAGGCGGTCTGAAACGACGATTCCTCCAGCTGCTACAGCTCCATCCACATCTGCTCCCTTTTCTTCTACAGGCAGTGTGACTCTCGAGGACATCATGGCACAGCTTGTGCACATGGATGCTCACCTCGACACTCTCAGTGATGAGTTGTGTCAGGTGAAAACCCATGTTAGTCGTATTGCACAATGGCAGGCAATCATGGGTGGCTTCGTTGCTTCTTCTCCTCCTACTTTAGAGGCTTTTAAGGATAAGGATGATGATGCTGATGCTGATACTTCTGATGCTAAGGATGATGATGCTAGCTCTTCCAGTGTTGATGAGATGTCTACTTGATATACTTACCCTTTGTCACTTGTGACAAAAAGGGAAAGTAGTTTTGGATATGAGAGTAGTCATATTCATAGAGGGAGGGTTAGTAGATGAGATTTTTGTTAGGGGGAGTGTTCATATTTTGAGGGATGTAGTGAGGACTTTATGTATCTTTTTCTTTTCTCTCCTTTTTAGATACATTGTTCATGTAGATCTTGTGATCATATTGTGATAGCAAACCTTGTACTTGTTAATATATATACATTTGAGGTTGTTATTACAGTTCTTTCACCTATCTTTACATATGTTGTTTCTTTTCTTTCTTTATGCACATGCTTCTTATACGTTGTATGCAATCTTTTATCTCTGTTTCACACTAAGATACCTTGATGAGTTTTATTTAAAGTGTTTCAGAAATACAGGTTGCCAAAGTCTACTTGCCATAAACTCTTTTCTTGTAAAGGTTTTCAAGAGTTTGTATTAGGATAGATTTTATTGTATTCAACAAGTAAATATGAGTTAAGTGATTTATGACATTCTCTTCTATGTTCATTGTTTGTTGTTGTTTTGTCACAGATTGCCAAAGAGGGAGATTGTTAGGACATATGTGATTCAATGTTAGGAACATATGTCACTATTTTATGTAGTTGGCTAAAGCTTTGACAAAATGCACTTTACTTGTAATTGGGTAGATCTAAAATGTGTTTAATGCTTCAAGAAACAAGGTTTCAAGTTCAAATGTTAAAATCATGCAAGTTTGTCCAAGAATCAAGTGAAGAAGTGTTGTTCATTAAAGCTCAACAGCTAGTATCTATTGAGGTTTAAAATAGCTGGTTCAACCCAAGGCTTGACAGCTGCTCGACAGATAAGGTATCTGTCGAAATTTATGAAGTTCTGATTTTCATCCAATCTGTGAATGTATGTTTGGGCTTTCTTTTCTTACAACCTTAAACATATATAAGGATTATTTTAAGGGCCATAAAAACACACAGTTGCACAAGAGCATAATTCCACAAGTGTAAAGAAAAGTGTAACTAGAAACCTAGTTTGCCCTAGTTCTTCTTTCTCTTGAAGAAGCTATTGTGTTTGTATACCATAGGGTTTTGTGACCAAGCAACTTCATGATCTTCATCATGTGATGAACAAAAGAATTTTGCAGCCAACATCTTTCTCTAGTTGGTGATCAAGTCACTTATTGGGATCCGCGCAATTGATTAGTCACGTACTGGGAGCCGTGCATTGAAAAGAAGAGATTGTCACTACAGAACAAGTTCAATTGTGTATTGGGGTAAGGGTTCAACTATAGGTTGGTATAAGGTACTTGGATTTCTTTAGTTGTAGCCACTTGTTTTGATAATAGTGGATTCTCGGAAATGGTGACCTGAAAATCACCCGGTGGGGTTTTTGCTGTATATGTTTTCCTCATTCGTAAACAAATCACCATGTTAATTTATTTTCCACTGCATACTTTAGATAATTGGTGATTTGTTTGTGCTATCATGTACTTTGCATGTCAATTTAATTAATTAATAAACTTGGCTAATTAGTCAATTAATTTATCACAAGGGCTTAATACATTCTTGGCCTATCACCCATGGTCCAAAACCCATAGCGATAGTATCTCATTAAAGCCCATGGTTCAATCTCATGGCACAACAACTCATTTTCAGCTCATGATCCAAGCTCATTGGTCTTATCGGGGGAATTTTGGGAGTCGTGGTTTGGAGGGCCAAGAAGTATGTCCAGTAAAGTTCCAGTGGTTCAAAGTTGATAAAGGAAAACATGTTGCTTAGCATGTCTTCCCCAATTCCTTAAACTCTGTCGGGTCAGTATGCAATAGGTAACATTTGGTAAGTCTCTCATATCACATAACACTTGAAATGATAAAACTTCCCATGCTCTTTACATAAAAATTAATGTCCATCATATAATATAAGTTTTAAAATATAATTATATCATTTCATATTAATTTTTTTTTTCATTTAAATCAATTCCAAGCACATGGCTAAATATATATTAGTATCTCATATCTAGCATTAAATGCTCTCCTTACTTTCCATGATTTGGTTAAAATACAAAGAGACTATAATTACATCTCTAAAACTTCATCAAATATCAACCAACTAGTCTGTTACTTACTAAAATTATATATGGACTAAACATATAATTTTCCAAAAAATGAAACTTTGCCAATAATACCAACAATAGCTCCAGCAGAAGCTGCAACAACTCTAGCAGAAGCTACAGTCGCTCCAGTAGCAATTGCAATAGCTCTAGCAGGTTGACACATGTCCTAAAATGACATCACTTGCCCAATAATGCCCAATCCCAGCAGCTTGCTATCATACCCAAAGAAGTAAGGATCCCATAAAAGAAATCCTACCATTTTAAGTTAAGGTCCTTAGCCTCCAATTATAATACTAGAAATAAAAGGATCCCATAAAGGTTATCTTACCATTTTTAGCCAAACCATGAATTTAATGTCAAATATTTTTTCCTCCAAGCAAAAGATGTCATTCAGATGACATCATCCAGCAGCTCCAACTGTGACTGACAGCTGTAACAGCAGCTCCAATAGCATTAAAGTCTCAAACTTTCTTCTTTTGGCTAAAAAATAAAAACCCACTAATGAAACCACTTACTTTGTCAAAGACTTTTCCTTATTTGATAAATTTCTCTTCAACTAATTCTAATCTAGTTACATACTTGGCTCTATATAAAGAGGACTAAGCTACACACTAATAAAACCACTATCCATCCCTCTCTCAACCCCTTATTCTGAAACTTCATTCACTTTGCTACCATATCTCTAAACATCTTCATATCTTTCTTCATCTCTCTTACAAAATCCCTCTTCTTAGATAACACCTATTACACACAATACTACCCATCTCTCCCACACTTTCATATTCTAAAACTTCATCATTTTACTAAACAAAAACACATCTCCATCTCTTTCTCTATTTCTCTTACAATACCTTTCTTCTTAGAAAGCAACATAACCCATGACATAACATTAAAAACCACTCCATTCGCAACTATAAGCTCATATATTTACTACATTTAACCTTCATATTATCTACCTCATACTCCCATATTTTTTACAAACACATTCCTAACAAACTATCCATACATACTTCTTGCATATATTTCTAATCTATCTTACAAACACCATATCTCCCAAAACATATATATTTCTTATCATCTCCATACATCTTAAAAGATACCAAACACTCTCCCAAGAACACATTACAAAAGCCCTTTCTCATGGAAGTCATATGAACATCAATATTAAGGTCTTTCTCTTAAAAGGCACAAAGACTTCATATTAAAGTCATTCTCATTAAAGACATACATTTCTAATACTTAAAGCTATTCTTATGAAAGGCACAAACTTGTGAAATTAAAAGCCCTTCTTATGGAAGACAATATCACTCATACTTGACTAAAAACTAAAAGAGCATTACATGGGGAAAATCATCTAAGTGCATGATTAAGGGGACAAACTTAACCAATAAATGCACACGGCTGGACATGTTCTTTCTCCCTCCAGTTGCACCCATTTTTTCCTTTTAATCATGAAGTCACCATGAAAAGACTCACTTCATCATGCTGCTGAAATATTATGTCCACTACTATTATACGGCTGGAGCTACAAGCTGTGAAGATAAGTCATTATATTTTTATCTTCAAAATTATACTATTGAGTATATTTTAATTTATTATCATTGTACTGTTGTACTTATATTATTCTGCTGCTGGAATGTTATCAGCTCACTAACGCTATACGTCTAAAGCCACAAATCATATAAAGAACAAAGTGATGCTGTACAACTGGAGTTAGGAACATACAAGATTAGTCAAAATCTCTCTATATTCAAATTACATTATTAAGTATACATTAACTCATTACTATTGCACCGCTGGCTGCAAGGTACTTTAATATCATCTCACTATTTAATAAACATGATCTCACTAATACTTCATTAATAAACATATATATTAATAAATTGATCTACCACCGTTGCACATATATTATTTGGACATGAACCACCACTGGACACATATTTTTTGGAAATGAACTACCATTGGACATATATTATTTGGACATGGACCATTGCTGGACATACCTTATTGTGTTGAACATGAAACATGAACCACAGATGGATATGGACTATTGGACTCATCTCATTATTAGACATTTGATACCTAATTAATTATTTTCTAATATTGGACATCACTTAATATACATAATAATAACATATCAACTCACCATTTAATCAAAGCTATCATGCTATGCGGCCTAATGTCGAGTTTTGAATTGGACTCTCCAAAACAAATCCAGGCCTAGCAAAGTCACACCCCCCAGCGAAAGACAAATGGCTACGCGCAAAAAACTGCCCCTGACAACTGTTAGGCCCAATGAGAAAGAACAATTGAACATGATTGTGAAGAATCTCCTCCAGACCTACAACAAGTATCTATTTGCTCGATACTTTCCCAACTTCAAGACCGTAATTGCTGCTAGAACCCAAATTGAAGATACCATCAATAACGGTGGGATTATCCAAGATCTCATGGACCAACAAATCATTGCTGCACCATCATTTACCAATCAATCCAACTCTAGTTCATGAGTTGCCAAGCCATAATGGGTTTTTCAAGAAATTGTTTTTAATACAAAGCTTGTCTGTTCATTACTTGTTTCCATTCTTATACCTTAATTTCATTTCTTGTTTGATGCAAAACAAAAAAACAAAAACAAAACAAAAACAAAAAACAAAAACAAAAAACAAAAACAAAAACAAAACAAAAAAACTCAAAATCAAAAGCTCAAAAAAATAAAAATTAAAGAAAACTTTGGACTAAGGGCATTGGAATCTTTAGTGACATTTCCAACTCCCTTCAAAGCCCAATTGAAAATGGTTTCCTTGAGGCCTACAATTTCTGTCAAAATGGACTTGTTCGTAATAATCCTTCAAAAATTACAAAATATGATTTTCTTCATAAAGAAAGAATAATAAAATAAAATCAAGGAAAACTTTCTAAAAAAAAAAATCTTCCAACTAAAGGCATATTAGGCCCTTTAGTGGATTTTCAAAAATCAATGAAGGCTTAACTTTCTCATCAAAGCCCAATTCACTTGGAAAGAGTGTGAGATGTCAAAAATTTCAAATGTTATTTTCTTCAAGTACTACTTGAGAATTCATTTGGCAAAGCTTTTGCAAATCATAATGCTTAATGGGCCAACCAATCAATGTGCACCAAGAGAGAATTAATTTCATTTAATTCATGTAAGGATCTTAGCTGAATCACTTAGAACATAAGAAGAGAAGGTCCAAAAAGGCAATCAAAAAAAATCCAATTATTAGAAAATCTCAACAAAAAGAGATTCCACCGATCAGAAATTCTCAAAAAATGTACACTTAATCCAAATCTCAGAACATTTTTGGTGTCACAATATTGGAGCATTCATAATTTTTATTCCAAGAGGAATTTACTAAAAGAGCTCGAGTTATTGTGCCTATAAACAAGCCTTAATAGGGATAGGACATCTTTGGTTTAGCCACATAATTCCTTGACACCCATTACAAATATTATCCATTGCTAGCCTATTTGAGCTATTAAACAGTTAGCCTTTTTTTTTCATGAACCCATAACAACCTAAACCTAGGGTGGGAAAATTCAAGTATGCATACTCAAATTTTATGCTATGGAGGACAATCTCATAGCTTCATTGAAGACATCAAGGAAACCAAAGTCCATCAAGATTAGAAGAAACAATGGAGATCACATTCACTCCATCAAAGATGAGAATGTAAGGAACTAATAGTTTCCATTGAAAGATACAAGGGACTAATGATAGTGCATCGAGGCAAAGATGATAATACTCCATCAGGTCAAAAAGCATGAAGCAACAACCAAAAAAAAAAAAACCCACTAGAGTGAAAGCCTAAAAGGACAGTGTAGGCAAAAATTAGGGATACCAAAAACAAAAAAAAAAACAATGGTAAATTGAAAACCTAAAAGGGCGGTCTACATAAAAGGAAAGAAAAAAAAAAAAAAAAAAAACAATCGAGTGTGAGGGAGCCTACTAAATTGAATACCCGAAAGAGTAGTCTAGGCAAAAATTAAGGCACAAAAAATTATTTTGAACTACAGATGACCTGATCCACCTTTTAAAAGAGGTACGTAGGTAGCTTTTTTAGGTATAGTCATCGCAAAAAAATTCATTCATTCATTTGCTATCAAAGAAAAAGGAATTAAAAAAAAAAAAGAGCAAAAGAAGTCCAATTCTTCGAAAATCAAAGAAGCGGCCTAGTCACAAGTGCCAAAAGAAGAGAAAAAGAAAAGGCGACCTTGTCATAGGTTTCAAAAGAAGAGAAAAAAGAAGAACAAAGAAGGTCAAAAACCGAAAAGGCGGCCTAGTCACAAGTTCCAAAAGAAGAGGAAAGATTTGTTAAGATGAAAGTCTAGAGGTTTGAAAAACAAGCATGAAACATGAAAGAACAACAAAAAATCCCGCTAGATTGATAACCTAAAAGGACAGTGTAGGAAAAAATTAGGGATACAAAAAAAAACAATGGTAGATTGAACACCTGAAAGGGCAGTCTATGCAAAAATAAAAATAAAAATAAAAATAAAAATAAAATAAAAGATCGAGTGTGAGAGAGCCTGCTAGATTGAAAACCCGAACGAGTAGTCTAGGCAAAATTTAAGGCACAAACAATTATTTTGAGCTACGGATGACCTGATCTTCCTTCTAAAAGAGGTACATAAGCAGCTTTTTTAGGTACAATCATATCAAAAAAAATTCATTCATTCATTTGCTACCAAAGAAAGAGGAATCATAAAAAAAAATTAAAAAAAATTAAAAAAAAAAAAAAAAAAAAACAACAACAACAACAAAAACAAAAACAAAAGAAGTCTAATTGGTCGAAAATTGAAGAGGCAGCCTAGTCACAAGTGCCAAAAGAAGAGAAAAAGAAAAGGCAACCTTGTCATAGGTTTCAAAAGAAGAGAAAAAAGAAGAACAAAGAAGGTCAAAAACCGAAAAGGCAGCCTAGTCACAAGTTCCATAAGAAGAGGAAAGATTTGTCAAGATGAAAGTCTAGAGGTTTGAAAAACAAGCATGAAAGAACATTCATACAATAGATCAATGAAGAGAAGTTTAGAAGAATTCAATCACAACAAAGACTTTAACACAAATTCAAATCAAAGAAGAAAATTTGAAAGCTCAAAAAAGAGTTGCCTAAGAAGAATACAAGGCAAACAAGCATGATATAACATTGATACAAATGATCCATGATGACCAATAAGTAGATGACAAGAATGATGAGAATTTCAGCACCATGTCAAGAAAGGGAGAAACAAGAAAATCTTTCTAATGCCTAACTTTTGAGTATTGCACACTTGAGGGAAATATCTACAGGGGATTTTAAGCCTTTTTACTTCATTTCTTTTATAACCTGAACCTAGCCTACATTACAACCCATGCTTAAAGACCTCCTTGAAGTTATGTTAGTCATAGGCACACCTTTAACTCTAGGAATATTTTCTCTAGGATTAAAAAGAAAAAATGCTTGAGGTTATCAAGCCCTACTGGCAAGTAATCTCTATAACACAGTTTCTTAAATTCTCGAATGACATGAAAGAATTCTCCAACAAAAGGCACTCCCTTTTGTTTCTTTCCAACAAATGTGATTCCCAAATTTGGGGCACTCCTCTTTGTTTCTTTCCCCAAAAAAAAAAATCCCTCTCCAAACTTGTAGCACGCTAAAAAAAAAAATACATGACTCTCAAACATCTCCACATTTCATTTCTTTGGTTGTCTTTGAAGACCTAATCCAATAATGTTCAAAATAAAAAAGAAGCAAATTTGATTACATGTATTTAATTTAATGGCTTTGATCCTTTTTAGTCAAAAAGATTGACTGGACTCTTAAATAGTTTGATATGCTAAAATAGTTGTTGAAAGGATTATCTCATGATCATTTGGAAAAGAAAAAAGAATTTTCTTAAAAGACACCATTGTGCACCAAATGGTTTTTCAAAACAAAAAGAAAATCAATTTCTTTCAAAAACAAAATTTTTTCATGGACTAGTCCATTTTGAAAATACCATGCATGGTTTGGTTGGAAGCCATGATCATCTTTTGGGTAGACTGATGTCTTACCTACAAACTTGAACTATGTTTGACCTGGTCCTCTTGAAGAGAGGTGCGTAGGCAACATGTTAAAGGCTTGATAAACAATAGTTACCAAATCAAGACAATGACCCAAAGTTGTTTGCAAATAGCTTTAAATTAGGGGCATTGGCCCATTTGCTTTTTTATCTACATTAAGCATGTCTAAATTATAAGCATTAGCCCATCAGTTTCATATGCTAGCTTTTCATCTATTTTTCTATGCAAGCATGTTTATACCAGGGGCATTTGTCCAAATTAACTGGTTTCTAACAAGCTTGAGAAAGGAAAATTTTCATCTTTGCAGGAATTAAGAAAAGATCTCTCATTCATTTTGGCATTCAACAGCAGCTTCAAGTCTAGATCACCAAATCAACTAAGAAGTCTCACATCTCACATGGATCAACTAAGAAGTCTCCTACATCACACAAGGCATGACTAAGGAGTCTCTTGCATTCATTGAAGTTGACTAGTATTGTCCAACATTTCAGGCCTTAGGGTTTGACAAAGTTTTTTCTTTAAAAAGTCATGAAAAGGTTTTCAAAAATCCAACAAGATTTTTAGAAAATTCATAACTTTTTTCAAGGAAACCTGAAACTTTTTCAAAATTCTTACAAATTTTCAACAAAACCCATCAAGGTTTTCATACTTTATTTAACAAATTTTCAAAAAAAATTGACAAGGTTTTTCAAAAAATTCTCAAAAAACCAGACAAGGTTTTCTAATAAAATTCTCAAAGCCTGACAAGGTTTGTGAACAAACTTTTCACAAAAACCCAACAAGGTTTTTAACAAATTTCCAAAAGACATGAAAATATCATTCCAAGAATTCCCAACATGTTTTCACAAATACAAATTTCGACAAGATTATCAAAATTTTCATAAAATAACACAAAGTTTTTTTAAAAGAAAATTCAACAAGATTTTCAACAAGTTTCAGGTTCAAAAATTTTCAAAAAAACAGATACATTTTTAGAAAATTTGCCAAGATCTTCACAAGAAAACCTAACAAAGTTTTCAAATATAAAAAATAAAAACCCAATAAGTTTTTTTTTTTCTTTAAACAATTTTGCCAACACATTTTGGTTCAAAAATTTTTAAAAACCAACAAGTTCCTAGAAAATTTACCAAGTCTTTCAAAAAAGTTTTTCAAGCAATTTTTCAGATTAAAAAATTTGCGGAAATCCACAAATTGCAATGAAAATCTCATACTTTCACAAATTTTCATCACACATCGGTTAAATTTTAAGTTGCAAAATTTGATGTCTTTCTTTTACATTGACATTCACTTTTCAAGCTCTGTCAATAAGGGGCATTCTGTAGATACTCTATTTTACAACTTGCATTTAACCAATATTAAGGGCAAAGCAGTAATTTTGCACCAAGGCATGATCGTAATTTCAACAGTTAGATCTTCAGATTTATGATACAAAACAAATCTTGATGCTCTAACGATCACATTAGTATGTCATGGGTTTTTATCGAACCACTTGATCAAAAGTTATCATACAAACAATTTTCAATGATCGTGGCTTACCTACACAATGGGCCCGATCACGTCCTATTTTAAACACTTATTTTGATTGGTTCCAACAAGAATTAATTTAAAATTAATTAAGTGTAAATTTTGATTGGATTTCATTTATTATTATTATTTAAGAAATAATAATAATAAAAGTTTTCCTTTATGGCATCTTATATGCTCTTTTGAAAAAATTTGGATAGGGAAAAGATACATTTTATGAAAAATTTCAAAAAACAAAAAAAAAAATGCTTAAAAAATTTACTATTTTTAGCAGCAACTTGAATCACATTTCTAGCTTATCTAAACAGGTTTATCTCCTCCCTTAGCTTTAGAAGAAAGCTAATAACTTAGCTTTAAAAGTAAGCCATCCCTTCCCCTATAAATAGAGAAGACCTCTTTCATTTTATGCACTCGATTCCTTCATAAGAGCTAGTGAGAAAGCAGAAAAGAAAAGCTGTTATGCAACCATTTTTATGTTCTTTAAATTTTTGCACTAGTTTGTTATTCCCTATTTTTATTGCTCTCTCTTTAGTCTTTAAGATTCATATAGTTTGTCTCAAATTACTAAATTTCTTTCATTCATGTTCTCATAAAATATATGTAGATTTTGATTAAGCTTTCTTTTCATTACTTGGTTTCTTTCTTTTTTATCTTGTTTATATAATGTATCATATTAATAAACTATATGTACTGTCACATGTATATAAATTATATGTATTGCATTGACTTGAGTTTATGATCTCGTATATTTTTTTATTCGGCCTTTAGTTTGATATTCGTGCTTAAATGTTGAGTTTGCTTAAACTTTTGGTTTGTTATCCTATGCCTAAGTTTCATTTTGCTCTAACATGCTTAAACTCTTCTTTGCTATCACATGCTTGATTTTCATTTTTTTTCTAACAATGCTTAAACTTTTGTTTTCTATCACACGCTTGATTTTCTTTTTTCTCCAACATGCTCGGATTTTTGTTCACAAGCTAAATTCTTGAATTCCTTTTGCATGCTAGATCTTTGATCTTTACTCTATATGTTTGAAATTGTTCTGATAACACATGCTGATTTTTATCAAATGTACATATTGAATTGGTTTCTTGTAATACAATACGTTTTCACAGGAAATTAATGTAATAACATTTCCTAATCCTTTGACACATGACATTCGAATTTTCTAAAGTTCCGGTGGTATACTTAGATGAACATGTCTAGATATCTCATTGATGTTCCTTTTATATGCTTAGATGAACACTTCTAGGCTAATGCATAATTTTCACTTAAATGCTTAGATGAACATGTTTAGGTAATTGTTTTACTCTCTTTTTTAAATGCTTAGACGAACATGTCTGATTAACATTATGGTTTTTGCTTAAATACTTAGATGAACATGTCTGGATGATTTTCTTTGTTCTTCTCATAATTGCTTGGATGATAGGTATGCCTAAAAATAATTTTTCTTTTTTGCAATTATGTTGATGACAAATAACATGACAATTTTGTTTTCCTTCGCATGCTTAGATGAACATTTCTTAGCTAAGAATTCTTTGTTTACATTAATTTCACGCCTTCTTTACATTTACATTGTTATCTAACAGATTTCCCTTTTCGTTTCTCTTTACATTAAATTCCCCAACACATGTTTGTTAACAATTCTTGATTAACATGTTTATGTGATATATTATTTGCATTTTTTTGACATGACATGATATTGGCCACCTTAGCCTAGGAAACTAGTTTTTCCAAGCGAGATGAGTGCTGAATCCCTTCCCATTTGGTAAATTAGCCTCTGAACCAAGATCAAAGGTTCTGGACTAGGCTCTTGTATATGCAATTTTGCATTTTTAGAATGTAACTAGGAAAACAAAGCAATGTAATTTACTTTCTTATATTGTATCTAGGACCAAAAAAAATTTGTTACAATATTGATTAAATTGTCATTTATATTAATACAACAAAAGAATTTTTATAGAGAAGGTTTTCTTATTTTTTCCATTTAAATTAAATAAGTGGCGACTTCATGTAAAGTCCTCGATCTAGGGGGAAGTGCATTTTACAGTGAATCTGGCACTTCGAGTATCACAATCCCACTCGTTCGCACGAGTTATGCCTAGTTTGAGAAAAAATTGGCGGGCCGGAGTCGCGTTTGCTCACATTTAGTTGCATGTGCTTCCCTTAACACGAAGGGTACTTCCCATTTTGGTGAGAATTTGGATGGTCCTGCCATACCTTGCCTGACATGGTCTACTGTCCTTAACATGAGTTGTCCTTCTGTAAACATTCTTTCTTTAATTGTTCTGCCATAAGCTTTGGTCATCCTTTTCCTGTACCTGTAGCTACGCTCTTGGGCTTCCTCTTTCTTCTCATCTAGTCCTTCAAGGTACTCGCACCTTTCTGCCATAAAGACTACCTTCTCCTTTTCCTTCTTTCACATCTGTATAACCCTTAAAGATGGTATCATTACTTCTGCTAGGCTCACCACTTCTGTCGCATATACTAAGGAGAAGGGAAAGAATCCTGTGACAGACTTGGGCGAGCTTTGATAAGCCCATAATGCGTCTGGTAAATGCATCACCTAAGCTTCATTGTATTCCTGACTCATTTTGCTGATGATCTTAATGAGGGTTTTGTTTATTACTTCTTCCTACCCATTCCCTTGAGAGTAATAAGGCGATGACCGATGATGCTTTACTTGGTAGAATTCTAGCATCTTCCTCACTTCTTTGTTGACAAATGGTGTACCATTATCGTTTATGATTCTGTGAGACACTCAAAATCGGACAATTATTTTTTCTTTGATGAAATTTGCCGCAGCTCCTCTGGTGGCTTTGTGGAGTGGTATGACCTCTACCCACTTAGTGAAGTACTCTGTAACCACAAGGATCCATTGTACCCATTAGAAGGTGGATTGACTAGTCCTACCAAGTCAAGCTTCTAGGTGTAGAAGGGCTAGGAAGTGACCATGCTTTGCAAGCTTTGTGGATGAGTGTGGAACAGGTTAGCTTGCACTTGGCAGCTGTGGCATTTCTTTACAAATTATGATGCATCCCTCCTCATAGTGGGCCAATAATATCCCATCTGCAATATGCACCAGTATAGGTTCTTCCTTCCCTGGTGCTCTTCGCATTCTCCAGCATGCACTTCCTTCAACATCTTGCTAGCTTCTTCTGAACCCAGACACCGTAGTGGGTCTCCATCGTATCCTTCTTAAAAAGAATTCCCTCATGTAGGAAGTAATAGGTTACCAACTTCCTAAGTTTATACCTTTCTCCATGTTTCTGTGGTAGGACACCTTTTATCAAGTATTCTATGAACGTGCTTTTCCAATCCTCGGTGGTAAACACGGCATAACTCTTTTCCCTGTCTATAGCCAGATGGCAGGCTTCACACTTAGTTTGGATCAAGTCTGCGTCCTTGCCCATTCTTGGCCAATAGAAACTCGCTTTCTACAACCTTCGGTATAGGCTAACCTTACCGCAGAACCCACAAGTTCTGCTGTGCACTTCCTCTAGCTTTCTCTGGGCCTCCTCGTGCCCTACACATCTCAATAAAATCCCTCATGGAATTATGCGATACAACTCTCCTTTCAACAGGACATAGTGTTAGGGTTTATGCCCTAAAATCCAATTTATTGGCATGTTATAAATAATTAAATTGTTTAATTATATGAGACTACTTATAAATGAACTAATAGGACATTATCATAGTCCTTAAGATACATTGTATGTAATTTTTGTGATTTAATTACAGAAGATATAAATAACAAGTCCCTTATAAACTCAAAATATAGTTCATAGTTGGTGATGAAATTGGGCGTTTCATCTGCGAAGATTATAACGCATCAACTAAGATGGTTTGTCTTGATCATGGAAGTGGAGACATATTGAACTAGACCATTGTGAGATTAATTATCCAATTAACAACTGTCACCTAAATAATTAATCCCATGACTTCTAATTTCATAGACTCTTAATCCTGAAAAGATAGTGAACCCGATTATGAAATGTAGGTTACTTTGATATATTAGGAGTGAGATCTAGTTTAACGGTCAAAACCTCAATATGTTAGGTAACTATACGTAGTATTGAATGAGCACATATTCTCAAGATGAAATCCATAATCTCTTTCTACAGAGACACAAAATATCCCCTTCAGATAAGTTTAATAAAACTGGCTATTCAGGGCCGGCCACTTTAGTAAAGAGTTACTAAAGTTCATATTTTATGAAGTTAGATTTCATAAATATAAATAACTAAAAGATTAAATTGGGTACTAAAGGAATAAAATAGTTGTGTACAAAGTGACAGTTCATTATGACTTTGTTCACTATAGATATTTCATGGAAGGGTCAAATGATATCATATTAGAGTTTTGGTATATAATTTATTAATAAGACCTAGAGTGCAATTATATTTCCACAGTGATACTTGTTATATAATTAATGGTAGTTTTAGGTCTGTCAAGAGTAGACAGATAAGTCTAAGGCCCATTGGAGCTAGAGCCTTATTAGTCCCTTTGGTCCCATCCCAAGCCACATACTTAAGCCCAATTGGGCTAACCTAAACGGCTAACCCAATTAGATAATCAGTTATTTATTTAATAAGAGTTATTAAATAAAGTAACAGCTAAGGCAATTAGTATGTATGTATGATTAAAAGAAAAGAAAATAGTTTTTCTCTACAAGATCTTGGAAATACACTTTTCCAAAAAAAAAAAAAAAATCAACGTACACAAGAACTGATTGAGAGATCACTCATCTTGGGCACCACGTGAAATTGGAATGAAGATTGAAAGTATTCTCAAGTTTTGTTTTTGAATTTCCCTACATCAAGGTACGCTTTCTTTTCTTTGTTCTAGAATTCAAGGTTTTATGTTATCTCTCATGAATGAAGTTGATTCTTATGTTGCTTCTGCTATGGGTTTTTGTATGAGATGTAAAACTAGTTTTTCCAACACATAGTCCTTTAGTGTCTTCAATTCTACCACGCATTCTTCTTTTAACAGGGCTTCCCTGATGGGAGCCCTCTAATCCTCTACGCATCCTTACTTTTCCTGAAACCTTTCCTAAAGTACTTCAATTATGGATTCCCTTCACTTATTAATCTTAATTCTATTACTATTCCCTTCAAAGGCTATTTGTGAGCCCAACGCAATCAATGCGTCTGCGTTCTGATTCTCGCTCCTCTTAGTGTGCTCTATTTCAAATGCACAAAACTTTTCCTCCATCTTTTGGACCAATGTCCCGTACTGGGCTAAACTTGGTTCCTTTAGAGAAAAACTCCCTTTATCTTGGTAGACTAACAAATTGGAGTCGCCTATCACCTTTAGGTGTTTGATTCCCATCTTGAGGGTTGTCGCCAACCTCGTCAGGTAAGCCCCGTATTCCACTGTATTGTGATAACTTCAATAGCCATTGAGATATTCTGCCAAACAGAATGGGTTGTCTGAGAAGCACTTTGATCGCGTGGGATTTTGTCATCAAATGTATCTTATAAGCCAAGAAGTATTGGCATAGTCTTTGCGACACATAGATGATTGCTAAGCATACCCTTTTTACCTTGGGATAATAGGTCTCAGCATCCCTCAGGGCATGACTTATGTAGTAGGCTGGTTGTTCAATATAGTCTCCATCTTCTTAGGCTATCAAAGCCCTGATGGCAAATGAGCTTGAGGCTAGGTAAAGCAGCAACGGTTTTCTACAACTAGTGCTTGCACTGTGGGGAGGTTCATCATAATATGTTGTAGCTTTTGTAAAGCTTTCTACTGTACATCCCCTTACTCAAAGCCTTGTCTTTTCTTTAGCAACTTCGTAAAAGCTGAAGTGATAGATGCTAAACCAAGGATAAACCTCCTGATGTAAAAGACCTTGCCCATAAAACTTTTCAACTCTTTGACTGTGGCTGGTGGCTTCATAGTTGCTATTGCCACTACTTTGGCTGGATCTACGTCTATCCCTTTGCTATGGACCAGAAATCCCAGAAATTTCCTGGCAGATACTCCAAAGGCTCACTTCAACGGGTTCATCCTTAGCTTGAAAAGTCTACATCTTTCAAACACCTTTCTTAATCCTTGACATGATCTTCTCGCCTTCTCGACTTTAGCACTATGTCATCTACGTAGTCCTCCATTTCAAGCTACATCATGTCGTGAAATATGGCAGTTATGGTACATTGATAAGTTGCACCTACATTTTTTAGTTTGAAGGGCATCACTGTGTAATATAAATTCCCGATAGGCGTTTTGAAAGTAGTCTTTTCCGCATCCTTCGGTGTCATTCGAATTTGATTGTACCTGCTGAACCTGTCCATAAAGGAAAACATGGCATTTCTTACAGCAAAATCTATTAGCAGGTCCATGTTAGGCAATAGGAATTCATCTTTGGGACATACTTGATTAAGATTTCTAAAATCGACGCAGCATCGTATTGGACCGTTCTTCTTTTTCATCAGTACAATGTTGGACAACTACCATGGGTGTTGAATCGGTTTGGTGAACCCAGCCGTTAATAATTTTTGCATCTCCTTTACTATCTGCTCCTCTATTTCAGTGTGGAACACCCTGGCAGACAGGGCTACTAGCTTGGCCTTAGGATCCATATTGAGCATATGAAGCACCAACCCCGGGTCTAACCTAGGTATCTTGCTGTAATCCCATGCAAAAACGTCTCTAAACTCCTTTAATAGCTATATCAGTTCTACATTTTCTTTTGCTAACAACTTTGAGCTTATTGAAATTAGTCTCGGCTTCTGTGGGTTTGTACCCAGGTCAATCTCTTCCAGCTTTTCTTTTGCCATTACTTTCGCATCTTTTTCTGCCGCAATTTCATTTTCACTTTCCGTGTCACAAAGCGTACTAGGGTCTTATGTTGAGGCTCTCTTTTAGGACCCCCTTGCATATTGTAAGTGGGCCCCATGCACCTTCATAATTTATATACTATCCTGCCATCAGGTGTTCAAACCTTGACTCATCGTGGCGTATTGTCTAGCTCCGAAGTCGGCGCTTCTTTCCTTTTTCTCTTTCGCATCAACAACTCCCTCAAGTCAAGTTCTAGGTTGTCTTGGATGTCCTCCCATTTTGGGGACAAAAGTGCCATGCGGCTTAGATATTGAACTTTCTCTAGACAGTGCCCATTCGTCGTAGAACATGGTCTCGACCAAGTGGGCCTTTACCTACTTGAACGGGGATTGGTTTGCTGCTATCCGTATCATCCTGCCATTTAATCTCTCTTTCACACACTGGAGATAGGTGGATGGAATTAGGCGATGCTTATGTAGCCATGGCCTTCCCAAAAATATATGATAGGAAACTTCTGTCTTTACCACATGAAATCAAGCTAAAGAGGCTATCGAGCCCACCTTAAGCCATAGCCGTATGTGCCCCGCGATTTACTCGCCTCTTCCTCCAAACCTCATCACTTGCATTGGGCATCCTTGAATCTTGCTTTTCAGTATTCCTACTGCTTGCAGCGTGTTGAGTGGGATGAGATTTACTGAAGCACTCGTGTTAACCAAAGCTCTCTTAATGGGAATCTGATTTATAGAGGCTGCTAGGTAAAGAGGCCTTCTGTGGTCTGAATATCCCACCTCCATGTCTTCATCACTGAAAGTGATCTCATTAGTGCCTTGTAGGAAGGCTCTGTCAATCCAGGCTTCTGCAGTAAGACATTCTACCCCTGCTCCTGAAGCAATGCTTACCAAAGCCTCCATGGCCATCCTTCCTTCGTTTGTCGTGAACTCCAACTGGTTAAACAAGTTTTTGAAATGAGAGCTATCCTGCAGGGTGGTGATAGCTATGGCAAGTAGAGCTGACCTTTCCTCTTCATCCTCGCCTAAGTCTGCACAAATGACAACTACTGCTACCCCCCTTCCCCTTATGATTTGGGAGTGGGTTCCTTTGCACTTCTGGTTCGGACAACTCAAGAGTTCCTTCTCTGATTCTAAGGTGCACTAGTCTATGAAGTGCCCAGCATTCTGTGGTGGCGTGCTACATATAGTTATGCAAATAGCAGAAACGTGGGTCCCTCCATTCTTCTTTAGTGGGCTCTCTAAAGACTTGATTAGGTTTGAAAACCCCATATGCAATCCATTTGTCTAGGGGCATATCCAACTCCTTTGGTGTGCATCGTATTGGCAAAGGGCTCTTGTAGTCCCTTCCTTCTGACTTCCTTCTCTTCTTATTGGTGGACACTGTCCTGGCCTACGAGGTGGGCTTTTGTTCTTTGGGCTTGTCAAAGAGCTAGGCCTGATTGATTGGGTCATCTTTCTAGCCCTTTGCAATAGCTACATAAATTAGAAAATTTCTAAGTTTTCCAGGACAGCTCTATACTCCATGATCATATTGCCCATACACATTTCCACCGACGTCTTTTCTTCATAGTGGTCGTAGCAATCGAGGGCTATGTCCTTAAACCTTTTGATGTACTCCATAAGGTCTTCGCCTCTTCTTTACTTAATGCCTTACAAAGTTGCTAGCATCACCGTTTCTTCTTCGTGGAAATACTTAGTGCAGAACACATCTACCATATCATCCCACGTTAGGATTGATCCTGGCTTCAAGCTAGTGTACCAGATACATGCCTAGTCACATAAAGACTTTGAAAACTCTCGGAGGCAAAGGTCCTCGTCTGCTACCTTAGGACCGAGGGTGTCAATAAACTTAATTACATACTCGATAGCGTTTCCCCTTCTGCCACATACTATGCGAAGGTTCGCGGCTTGTATCTATCGGGATACGGCTTGCTAAGCATCCTCAATGGGTAGGGAGGTCTTCGTGAATAGAATCTCTTCTTAGGCTCCCTGGCCTTCTCTTGCTCCAATAATGCTACTACGTCAACCATCATGACGAAGTGTTGTTTGCGTTCCGCGAGCCACTGCCCACAGGGGTTTCTTTGTTGTCTGCTACGTGTTCAATGTCATGTTGGCTCCCCTTTTCTTTAGTCATTTCTGCCTTCCGCTGGTGCATTTTATACATCAACTACTATTAAGAATGCTGTATAGATTGCAATACTTCAATGACGAAGTTAGTATTGTCAACGAGATTCCTTTGCTGTTGCTGTGGCCCAACCCCCCACTCTATTAGCACCCTCTGCTTGATTGGGCAAGTGCGGTGTGGCTAGCCTTGATTCTGCCTGTGATGGAACGACACTCATATTTTGCGTCGTTTTTTATCTTGGGGGCATAAATTGTGAGAGATTTGCTTGCTTTCCTTGTCTTTCTCCCAACTCCCCAGTAAAGTCACAAATTTAAATATGGTGGGCCTTTTTGTATTGTTGGGTTTCGATCCCTCCTGTTGCACTATGGCCTGTGGGCCTGAGGTAAAAAGTTGGGACTGGCCTAAATGGAGGCTACACTTTAGGCCAACTTGTGCATAAGTTGAGTCATCCCAATATAGATGCATTTTGGCAGAACCATCGCAGGCTGAGCATATGACATGGCCACGGTAGGAATAACTATTACAGACGTTACGGTAGGAATACTGTACATCAGAATAACTATAATGCTAAACGGAATAAATGAGACTAACACCGAGAAGGAAAACATCTAATAAGGTAATGGCAAAATAATACAACAAATGAAAATAACACTATAGCAAACAGCTTAATAACCGAATCGTAAACTAATCACCCAATAAGCATGAATAGTAAAAGGAAAGCTTGTTTGCCATAAAAGTAGGCTTAACTTTTCAGCAGAAGCGAACCCAAAAAGGGAGCCAATCTCCAACGTGAGTAACCTCAAGGAAAATTTTTGCTGTAGAAGTTACACACTTTAGAAAAGGGGCCTAAATGGTTTAAGTTTCGATTTTCAATCCTTCACAGAATGAATTTGTCAAGAGGGAGAGGAAAATGTGGTCTATTGATGCATGCCCTTATTCCTACCACTTATATCTCTCTGGTTTTTCTGTGTGTTCTTTCTTTTCTCTATTCTTTCTTTTCTTTCTTTTCTACCTTCCCTTGCTTTCGTTCCTCCTCCCATTTTCACTACTCACAACTACCCCTTTTTATACCATTTGCCATGGTAGGATTTATCATTTTTGCCCCTCAACTGCTTTTAGCTCCTTATGGGTGTCCTTCTAGGACTGCCCATTAGCCTGTCGGCTGCCCAGCCACTACCTCTACTCAAAGTATGTTGGTTGCACCATTCACCATTCCTAGACAGAATTGTTTGTCTCATTTCCTACCCACTTTCACTTCACTCATCCGGATTAAGGATCAAGCTTTCTCATCACCTACCTCTATGGCATGTATCAAGTAGTCCCAGCCCACACTTACCTCTTTTAGGTGAGATGTCATCCCAGCAGAACATATTTCCTAAAGAAGCTTAAGCGAGAACCCCAAAATAGACCCCTTTTTCTCCCCACCGTTAAACCACACCCTCTGAAAGCCTTGACCTATGGCCCACCTCTCATGTATTGGTTGGGTACAAGTAGGTGGTGCCCTGGCCCTTTATGCATTCTCCACTCCGTTTGAATTTGTTTCTTTCTGGCCTTCACATCGTTTCTACTGTCTCTATATTTGTTTGATTATGCTGTATGTGCTGGTTGGTGTTTATCTTTTGTGGCATAAAGGATGTGTGGCCTTTTGGGCTTATATTCTTTGCCTTTTACCCCTTATGGGACTGGGCGTTACTTGGGCAAAAGCCCTTATCTTCCTGCCGAGCCCATGTTTTCCTTTTCTGTGACTGTGGGCATTTTGGCTACTAATCCTATCATATCACTTCATTGTACCTACTATAACTTTACCTCTCTTTTTATTTCTTGTTACCCCATGGGCTTATGGGCTAATGCTTCTGCCATTCCAGCCCACTTCTTCATTAATCTTTTGTTAAGGGCTTCCTTGGCCCACTTTTCACATCTTTGCCTCTTTTGGGTTTTTTTAGCCAACATTCCTACTGTGCCAGCCCATTTTAGTACTTTATTCATCGGGTTTCCTTAGCCCATTTACTTCTTCTTTATCTCTTTTACTCCTATGGGCTTTTTGCTAGATTCTTTGGGCTTCGTCGGCCCAATTATCACATCTTTACCTCTTATTACTTTTCGGGCTTATTGGCCGTTAAGCCAATCCACTGAGTTTACTAATTTATTTCCCGGGCTTCCTCGGACCATTTATTTCCTCTTTACTTCTTATTATTCCCATGGGCTTATTACTTAATTCCTTGGACTTTCTTGACTCATTTACCTCTTCTTTACCTCTTTTTATTCTTGTGGGCCTGCTGGCCATTAATCTTGCCATTTCAGCCTACTAGGCCTATTTCCTTATTCCATTACTGTTTTCTCCTTCTCACCTTCTCTACTGTTGGGCTTCTTCTGCTATTGGGCCCTTTGTTAAAAATGGGCATCAACAATTATAAATAAATTCTAAACTTAAATCTCACACAACCCATGTTTTTTTTTTTTTTGCTTTTTCCCTCAAGTTGCACAATTCGGCAATAGTTTAAAATAAATTTAAGTATTATCTATAAATTTAAATAAAAAATTAAAAGGAAAAAGGATGCACCGATTTTCTATCATCTATAAGCTTAAACTTCTTAATTATAGCATATGTTTTCAATTACAACCGAAACAAAATAACACAATAAATAAAAATATTAAAAGGAAAAATGATGCATCGATTCTATCATCTATAAGTTTATACTTCTTAATTATAGCATGTGTTCTCAATTATAATTGAAACAAAATAATACAATAAATAAAATATTAAAAGGAAAAAGGATGCACCAATTCTATCATTTATAAGTTTAAACTTCTTAATTAAACATGTGTTTTCAATTACAACCGAACCCAATAATTATTAATTTTTTAATAAACCTAATAATTCGTAAATTTGTAGCGGCTTGTGGATTTAGCAATTGTAAAAAAATCCCCCCCCCCCCCCCCCCCAAAAAAAACCATACCTTGAAGAAAACTTACATACCTTTTTTGCACTTCAATTGTCTATGGATGTAGCACACTTCAACTGTCTATAGATGTAGCACTCAAAGAACCTTCCTTGTTTAATATATAAATTACCAATTCCTTTAAAAAAAATAAAAGTAATTTTTTTTTTATTATATATAAATACTATGCAAATAAGTTATTGAAAACTACAGGTTACCCGAATAAACTTTTATACTAATAGTAGTTCTTTCAGTTTTTTCTATAAAGTAATATGGGATCTCCTATGTAATGATTATCAGCCCAAAAAATTAATTGGTTTTTGGTATAGGCTGAGTTTAATTCACAAATCTTTTAATTGGAACTCATTCTTGTAATTATTTTAACTAGTAAAAATGAATTATTTTAATTAGTAAATACCGATAATAACATTTGTAGGTTTGGATTTTAAAATTTTGAATTATTTTAACTAGTTGTGGGTTTGGATAAGAATCAATAATAACATACCATTTAAGATTTGTTGAGAATATATTGTGATTAGGTGTGTTAGCGGTGCGGTTTTGGGCCATTTTTAACACTGCACTTTGCGGGGAGGTTTTGCCAAAACTATAACTGCACCACACTTCATTTTTTAGGTCAAATGTGCGGTGTGGTGTATAAAATACAGTTTGAATGTTTGAAACCGGTATATTTTTCAAATTTTGGGCTTTTCTTATCCAACCCAAAAATGGTTTTTCCCTTTATTTTGAGCCAAGTTTTAAATTATTGAACTAGTTTTTCTTTATTTTTGACTGACTTTCCTAATCAACACTTGCTAAGATTATTAAGCTTTCTTTTCCTGAAAACTAGGATTATGAAACTATTAATAATATATTTAATATTAAAAAAATAAATATATTAATATATAGATAGGGTGCGGTGTGGAGCAGTTTGTGCGGTTTTCTTATTATAAAACTGCAAATTGCACTACACCATGCGGTGCGGTGCAGTTATGCCATTTTGCGAGCAGTTTTGGTGTGATTTTTGTTTGGTGAACACCCCTAATTGTGACATAGCATTACTTCAAAATTTTCAAAATCATTTAAAATATATTAAGGTGGTTTTTGTTATATTAAAAAAATAATGAGATGAAAATTTTTATTGGAATCATTATTATAGTAATTTTATTATTCACAAATCACATAAAAACTCACATATAAAAAATATGCTAAATTGTAAACTTTGCCCCTAAAGTTTGGGGTATTTGAAATTTACTTCTTGAAACTTTATTTCGTTTATATTAGCAGTCTTTCTGCTCATATTTTTCGTTAAATGCCACATAAACTTACCATGCATATTTATTTCATCCAATAAAATGATGTCAGGTTTTTTTTTTTATAATATCATTTCATTTTTAATTATTTAATTATTCAATTTTTTTAGGTTACAAAAATAATATTGTATCAATTTATTGGATAAACTAAATATGTGTAACAAATTTATGTGGTACTTAATATAGATTATAAATGATAGAGATTGTTAGAGCATTCACATTGGGTCTTGCAAATGCCATATGTTGGTTCAATTTAGCATAAAAACCCCAAAACCCCCCATTACCCAACCTTACAAAGTCTTGCAATTGTGCTACAATGCCATTCTAAATGTATAATGGCACTGTAGCAAACTTGTATAAATTTTTATTATTATTATATTCTCTCTTTTCTCTCTCTATTTATTACTTTTTTCTCTCTTTCTTTCATTTTCTCTGTCTTCCTTCTCTTCTCTCTCACTCTGGTTCTTGGTTTGCTATCTCCTCTCCCTAAACCCGAAACCCATTTTCTCAAACCCAAAATCCAGTGTAGTGGTGACAGCAATGGAGGTAGGGGTTGTCATCGATGGTGATGGTGTGGGTTTCCCTCTTCGTCTCCCTCTTCATCTTCCTCTCTCTTTCTCTAATCTCCCATCCCTTTCTTTCTTTCTCAAACTAACGAAAGAACTCCCAGCTAACAATTCAATCCATGGAAATGTGTTTCTCATTATGATCTAATTAATCTAATATAAAGATACAATAAAAAACTCTAAAGAATTGGGTTGAACAAATTTATCTAAAATAGATTTTGGTTGAACAAGGTGGGTCTATTCTCAAAACTCCCATGGCTTGCTTATTGAGTAGGTTTCTATTTCGCATGGCTGAAAGTGACGTTCATTATACTAAGTGCTTATTAATAAAGAAATGATTTCAATAGTTGTTAGGACATATGTGATTCACTTGTTAGAAACATATGTCACTATTTTATGTAATTGGCTAATCATTTGACAAAACACAATTTACTTGTATTTTGGTAGATCTAAGATGTGTTTAATACTTCAAGAAATCTTGTTTCAAGATCAAGTGTTAAACCATGCAAGTCTATTCAAGATTCAAGCTGAAAAGTGCAAGTTTATTAAAGCTTGACAACTAGTATCTATCGAGCTTGAAGAGCTGTTCTAGCCCCGTGGCTTGACAACTACTCGACAGATGGCTATCTGTCGAGGTTTATGAAAAACAGAGTTCTAGTTCTGTTTTGACTCTAATCCGTGATTATGCGTTTGGGCTTTCTTTTCTCACAATTCTAAACATATAAAAGGATTATTTTAAGGGCCGTCAAAGGTGACACAAGTTGCACAAGTGTTAAGCAAAGTTTGTTCAAGAAAATTGTGTTCGGAGACAAAATTTGCCCTAATTCATCATTCTTGTGAAGAAGTCGCTGTGTTTGTGTACCATAGGATTTTGTAACCAAATATCTTCTAGATCTTCATCGTGTGGATGAATTGAAGAATTTTGTGACCAACAACCTTCTCTAGTTGGTGATTGAAGTCACGTATTAGGATCCACGCAATTGGTTAGTCACCTACTGGGAGTCGTGCATTACAAGGAGAGTTTGTCACTACAGAACAAGTCCAATTTGGTATTGGGGTAAGGGTTCAACTATAGATTGGTATAAGGTACTAGGATTCCTTTACTTGTAACTGCTTGTTTTGATCATAGTGGATTCTCGGAAGTGGTGACCTTAAAGTCACCCGGTGGGGTTTTGCCGTTTAGGTTTTCCCCATTCGTAAACAAATCACCGTGTCAATTTATTTTCCGCTGCATACTTAGTTTAATTGGTGATTTGTTTATGCTACCACGCGTTTGCATGTTAATTTAATTAATTATTAAACTTGGCTAATTAATTAATTAATTCATCAAAAGAGGTCAATACATTTTTGGCCTATCAATAGTCATTAACAATTCAATAATAACACTAATATTCATCCAAAAACTAATAATTATAATGTTCTACACAATCAACGATCTAATATGAATGATCCTAACTTATTAAGCATCACAACTAAATCAACAAAGAGGAAAGGGGGGGGGGGGGGGAAACCTATCAATTTCACCATGAAAAGTTTGCATCATCTATAACATCATCATTAATATTTTTAACCACTTCACTTAGTGTGTCATTCTCTATATCTTGTTCTTGAGAAACATATTCATATTCATGAAGCTCATTAAGCTTGTCAAGATCAATCGTCTTTACATCTCGAGCTTCTAAGGTATTGAATTTCTCCGTCATCGTTATGTTCATTCTTACATACACCAAATCATCCAACATCTTAGGTGTCAGCCTATTTCTCTTCTTTGTTTGTGCAGCTTCAAATGCACTCCAATTACATTCACATGAGGAAGAACTACAAGGTTAACTCAAAATCCGAATGACATACTTTTTTAAAACAGGAAGACTATCTCCACAATAATCCCACCATATTCCTACAAATGAAGTAACAATTAATATCTACCTATAAATTAATAAAGAAATAATTTATTTTGTAAAGTTGTGATTTACAACTATTTTATGTTGGTTTTAATTCCATGCCAAATTTAATTGTAATTATATTCAATCTTTTGTACCCTGTATTTTATGTGGGATTTCTTGTAAAGGTTGTGTAAGTGAGAGAAAGTGTGAAGACTCAAGGCAAAGTGAAGAGCAATAAGCTTTCGCAGGTGCCTCGTGAGAAGTTTACCCACGAAGTAAAGCGTATGCCCTACACATGACTGGAATGCGAAAAGTCAGGACAGGTTGGTGACAGCTGGTTTTCGCAAATGTCTCGCGAGTAAGGCCTTCCCACGAGATACCTGCGAAACATTCTGTTTTGCCAATCTGTCATATCTAATACACACTATCTGTACCCAAACTATATATACCCACATTACCCACAGATGTTGAAGAATGCTTCTGAGAGAAAACCCTAACCACAACCCTTAAGAGTTAGAGATTGTTATACCCACAATTCTCTACATAATCCATTGTGGTTTTTCCTCAACTCCTACATCTCCATTTCTATATCCCTAAAAGGTGGATAACTCAAGCACTTACCACACCCATACTGAGTATCAAGTGAGGATTTGGTGCTACTGGGAAGTATTGGAAGAAGCCAAGTTTTGACGGATGCAATCGGGCATATTGCGGGATCCGGAAAGCTAGACAAGACAAGGTTCTAAGAAGCCTTGTTGGAGTAGGAGCTTGAAAGGCTTAGGTGCATTAGATAAATTAGGCTTGGAGGGTCTCATGCTACTCGTGTATCCCAACTGATTGTCTAGTGAATCGATTTACCGCTTGGAGGGCGGCGAAGAGGTTTTATGCCAAGTACTTTGGTTTCCTTTTTGATAACACATCGGCGTGTGATCTTGTGTTTGCATTCTTCTTCCATACCCTTTAGCTTTCATTTTACCACTGTGTTTTAATGAATATGGCTTAGAGTAGTTATATTGTTTATCCACTCGCATTTACTCTATTCCGCACTTAGTATAAGTTAGAGTAAAATCAATCAAGCTGTAATAATTAATTTGAGGGTCTAAACAGCTCTTGTGTTTTTAACACATTTTCGAGCTTTCAATTGGTATCAAAGTGGGTACATTTTTTTGGTTTCATTACCTAAGTGTGATCCTTGACCCCTTTGTAATGGACCGATCACAATCGCTCAATGCTCCACCATTCTTTGATGGGAGCAACTATGCGTTTTGCAAAGTCTGCATGAGGGCATTCCTGTGTGCTATAGATGAGTCGGTATGGGATTCTATCAAGAATGGTTATGTCAAACCTACGACACCAAGTCCGAATGGGACAAGGCAACTCTTGCTTTGGCAAATGAAAATAGTAAAGCTATTAACGCTATATTTTGTGGTGTGTCTATTGATGAATTTCATAGGATATCGCGTGTGGAGACTGCCGAGGAAGCTTGGACAATTCTTGAGACTACTTATGAGAGTACCAAGAAAGTTAAGGGCACAAAACTCCAGATGCTTACCACCAAATTTGAAGAGCTCAAGATGGGTGACGATGAGTCATTTGATTCATTTTATGTCAAGCTCAATGAAATTGTAATTGCAAAGCTCAATCTCGGAGAAGGAGGTAGCATTCCTTGCAAAGAACTTCCACAAATTTTTGAAGACGAAAAATAGTGGGAAGTTGTTCAACAAAGGAAAGTTTTCATTCCCCAAAGGTGACAGGAAGGAGTTCAAGAAGAGAGATGGGAAGGATTCTCAATCCCCTCAAGGAATCGTGTGCTACGAATGCAGCGGTCATGGATATCTCAAGAAGGAGTGTCCTAACTATTTGAGAAGGAAAGGTAAAGTGTTTGCCATTACCTTTAGCGATTAGCTCAAATTCAAATACATAAGGAAAATGTGACAATGAAGAAAATTATAGGCCTTTTATGGCTATTGCCTCTGTTGATTCAAAGAATGATTTGAGCAATTTGGTTGATGAACTTGGTAATCTTTTTGAGGATGAGGAAATTGAAGAATCGGAAGATGAAGACGTGTGCCAAAATGAAGGGGAGAACAACCTTCAAGAAGCATATGATTCTCTGTTGGAAGATTGTGGCAAATACGCCAAAGTTGCAAACCTTGCTGTGAAAAAGATGAAAAAGGTTGAAGAAGAACATAGGTGTATACTTGTGCAACTCAAGGAAGCAAAGTGTGAAGTAGAAGGACTCAAGGGGGAGTTGGTTGAAGCTTACTCTAAGATCAAGTTTTTTGAACTTGAAATTATTCAAGCTAATGTCAAGGTTGAGCGTATCTCCACCAAGAAACTTGACAATGTGTTGTTCTCTAAAAAATCTTTACATGATAAGACCGGTTTAGGCTATACCGGAGAAGGAAGTTCTAGCAGCAAACCTAAAAAGGAAGTAAGGTTCATATCAGCCAAGAATGAAGAGAAACTAAAAGAAGTAAAGCTTGAGATTGAGACCCCTACTGCTGTAGAAAGAACCATTTGTGCAAAACCAAAGGAAAAAAGGAAGTCATTACCCAAAAATCAAAGGGGGCCTAAAGTGAAGCATGTGTGTCATCAATGTGGCGTACAAAGGCACACAAGACCAAATTGTTTCAAGTTTCATGCACTCAAGAAGACTGACTCTATGCGTGGTCAGGAAATTTCAAAGAGAAGACCAAAGGGAGCACAAGTTAAGGGAAATAGTGAGGGACATCTCATTGGAGACGTTATGGAAATGTTGAAGAACATATCACTGTGCCTTGCTAACTTCACTCCGAGGTTTGAAAGTTATGTTAGTCGTATCCCACCATCTTAGGCTCTCACCCAAAACACTCGTAAAGAGTGGGTGAAGAAGGGTATTTATGCAAAATCATTCTCTATGCCCAGGATGCTTCTATAATCAAAGCCATCCCCCTCAGTTTGGGCGATTGCATGGATTTGATAACTTGGCCTCTAAATAGTGATAGAGTATATTCTATACGATCGGGTTACCACTTCTTAGTGGACTCGGAATTAAATGAGCTCCCTAAGACCTCGGACCTCTCCAATACGAGACAATTATGGAAGGGTATCTGGAAATTGAAAGTTCCTAACAGAGTGAAGAATCTAATCTGGAGGGCAGCGTCTGACTCACTTCCTTCGAAATCAAATTTGAGCAAACGAAAAATCCCCATCGATGCAACTTGTTCTCTGTGCAGTTTGGAACCAGAAACCACAGTTCATGCCATCTAGTCTTGTCCTTCACTAATGCAGATTTGGAATGTTCACTTTGGCGGGCTGATTAGTGAAGTGGGTAAGGCTTCAACTTTTTTGGATGTATTGCAGCGATGTGCAGAGAAGAACATTCAAATGGAGCTTCTTGCCATGACAGTTCATCAAATTTGGACTAGGCGAAACAAACACCGTGTGGGTGACAGTGCTGCTCCGCTGGCTTTGATCAATCAATTGGCTTCGACTAGCCTTCAGGAATTCCAACAGTCCTCCCTTAACCCTCCTAAAGTTCACTCTCGTGCAAAAGCATCAAAATGGTTGCCTCCCCCATCAAATTGGGTAAAAGTCAACTTCGACGATGCAACCTTTGACAACTCCAGCTCTGCAGGTTTGGGAGCGATAATTCGAAATGACATGGGTCTAGTTATGGCTACTTTTACACAACCTATTCCATTGCCTACCTCTGTAGAGATGGTGGAAGTGTTGGCAGCTCGGGGTGCCCTATGCTTCGCAAAGGATCTTGGCTTTAACAAGGTAATAGTGGAAGGAGACTCTAAGATTATCATAAATGCTCTCAAAACTAGTGGTTTTTCTTCTTCCAGCTTTGGTCACATTATCAGGGATATCATGGGGTTGTCTTCATTGCCTGAGAATGTGCTCTTTAGTCATACACGCAAACAGGGAAATAGAGTGGGTCACAGAATGGCCAGGCTGGCGTGTTATTTTGTTCACTTCCAATCCTGGATGGAGGATGTTCCTCCAGGTGTAACTGATGTATATTTATCTGAAGTAATTAAATGATTCCCCTCCCCTCTGTTCCGAGGGTGGTTTCTCAAAAAAAAAAAAAGTCCATGCATCATGACATACATAATACTCCCTTGTCATTGCTTCTAGTTCATAGCTTGTTTCTTTTACAAGTTTTGTTTTGTACTTATTGTTTTTGTTGATCTTACTTTACTTGTTCTATTTTTTAGTGTGTTGAAAAATTCAAAAACCCATAAAAATGGAAAAATCTCCAAAAAGTTTGATCACTTGTATTATGTATATTACATGAGAGTTTGGCCTAATACCTTCGTACTAATGACACAGTGCATTTACGAGCTTAGCTTGTTATATATGCACATCTATCTTTGTGGGAAAAATCTTGAAATCTATGTGTGACTGTTGTAAATCGATCTTCAAGCTTGTCATGAATGATTGGTCAATAGTTTTGTTGGTTTTGATACATGCATAGACTTGTGCCTATATATCTTCCCACACTTTTTACGTTTTTGCTTAAAGAGCTCAACAAATGTAAATTTCAAAGTGAAAAGAGATAATGAGATGCAAAAATCGTCGGACATACTAGTATTTGACTAGGAAAAAGAGAAAGCGACTTTTTATTGAAATGTATGGTGCTCAAGCCAAAAGCTTATTCTCAATATTGAAATATCAAAAATTTCATGCACCGATCTCAAAATGAGATGTATTGTTCAAAAAATGATCAAGTGTTATGATTTGTAAAGAAGCCAAATGAAAAGCTTCAAAGATGTGTAATCATTTTCTTATAGGGAGTCATATATGTTCATTTCTATAATTAAGATAGACCACTTGACTTAGTACCAGTTGTGTATAACTTGATTGAATTGATCATTGAATTTTCACTCTGGACTAATGACTATTCCACATTTAATACTCACACACAACACACAAGACTTATGTTCAACAAATGTTTATTTCATTTGTGTGATTGTACATGATCAAATGTGATATGTATGCTCAATTGCTTGTTGATCAAACCTAAAAAGATTTTTGAGTATTTTATATATTTTTGAAAGTGTTTTTATACTTTCGTGCTTTAAGTTTTTGTTTCAAAATGCATTTTTGTGTTGTTCTTCATAAACTTGTTCAGAGGCATTTTCATGAGAAGCTCGCGGCTAAGCTCTTCTCGCGAAAAGAGGTTAAGGCAAAAACTGGAAAACACAAAATTTCAAACAGAACTTTTGCGACTGGCTCGCAACTATTTCGTACCTAAAGGCTTCCCGCGAAAAGCTTTGTACTCCAGATGTGTTTTTCAAGAGTAATTTTGCGAGTATCTAACCTGCAAAAAACGTGTGTTTTTAGTTTTATAGGGCTGATGTGACAGATTTTTAAAACACTCTTGAGTTCTCTCCCTTTGCCTCACTCGAACCTCTCTCAAACCCAAATTGATTTTCACTCAAAACCAATTAATTTCAAGTTCAAATCTCTGCACAATCTCTTCAAAGGTATGTTTCTTAACAATCTTTTCACTCTTTTCTTAGATTATGCAGAAAAATTTCTAGGTTTGTCTTGAATTGGGGATTTTCGAAAAAGGGTTAGGTTTATTGATTTTGGGCAAAAAAATTTCAAAATCTTGATTGGGCTTTGCCCTATTTGTCTTGCTTGTATCTGTGTTGGCCCCTTGTGGTATTTTAAACATGTATTTAGGCATATTTTTATATATTCATGCATTTTTCACACGTTAAGTGTAGTGTTACATATCAAGTGTTTGTCAAAATGCTCAAATGGCATTTTTGAGTTGTTTTGGACTCAACTGAGTTCCAAATTTTGGGATTACCCATGATTAAACTTGTTTAACATGTTTTGATCTTTGGGTGTGTGTTTTCCACACTTTGACTGATGTGAACCCCGTCAAGAATAACGAGACCCAACAACGAAAGGCAACCCAAGATCGTTTTATGGACAGATTTGAATGGAAGACCTCGACCCGTTGTTTATGACAAACAAGAACCTCGTTATAAGGAAGACGCCACAAACGGTGGTGGAAACTCCGTTTGATAAGTCAAGATGAACGCCACGGGAAATCCCGATAAGTTTGAATAGTTCTTCAAAGAACCAAAGAGAATAAACCTCACAAGTTTTTATGAATATTCAAAAAATGTCATGCCAAAAACGTTTACAGACTTAGGAGCTTATTTAAGGGCTCTATAAAACTTGACAAACAAGAAAATATATTCTAAAAAAACTCCTAATTGATACCTAACCATATCAGGAATCAAATTTGACCTAAAAAGCATTAAATGCACCTAAAAACAAGGAAATAAATCACCTAAACCTAAAATAACGTTTTTTTAACATAAAAATACCAAAAATAATAAATTGCAATAATTAAATATTAAATTGTGTCGTGCATCACGATCCTTCTAGAATAGGCCCAAAATATTTCTTGCCAATTCTTAGCCTTGACCGGATCCTTCTAGAACTTGAATCAATGTGACGATTCTTTGCTGCCCACGTGGATCATGCTCAATGGGCCTCCACGAATTTGCTTGAGCCCAAAACTCTTGGATGAGTTCGTTGAGTACATCCTTGAATTTCTTTGCTTGTGCTCTCGTAACCGGCCCAATTGGTACTTGAACGAGATCCTTCGAAGCGGTGCCTTGGTCTCCATCATTGACCCACATGTGCCCATTCATGCCTTGCCATGCATCTCTTAGGCACACCTCATGCACACTAGATGCACACATATGCACAATTGCTATTTTTATGCATTTTCATGCTTATTGCATGTTTTAGCACTTAAACCATGTTCATTTGACACTATTGTGTGTTGTTTTAAGTCTTTGTGCTTATGTTTTGGACTAACTTGACACAAATCAAGTTTATGTTCTGTTTTTGTGTTTTTGCATCTGTTTTTTTCTGTTTTGTGTTTTATTGTGCAGATGTCTCCCACCAAGCATTCTGCTTCCAAGAAATCATCCAAGCATCCTCGCATGGACTCCGACAACTTCAAGTCCATTGAGGCAGACATGGCTTACAACGATTGGTACAAACGAGCAACAATAATTATGGAAAGAGTTGTTCGATTGGATACTCTTGAGGACACTTCCATCCCTGATATGTTCAAGGAGAGGATGTGGACAAAGCTACTAAATCCAAGTGGCAATGTGTACTCGGAAATCATCAAAGAGTTCTTTTCAAATGCTAGTGTGGATGGAGACCACATTAATTGCTGGGTGCGTCACAAGGAATATTTGATTATAAGGGACTCAATCCAAGATTTCCTAGAAGTTCGTCCACATTCTCAGCTGATTACCATGTAATATGATGATCGATTGGAATCTATTGCGCCAATGGTGAAGGTTCTTGGCAGCTCGCTACACAAGAAATCAATGAACACCATTCCATTCAACGCGAAAATGAGGACATTAACATATATCATGATCCACAACTTGTATCCGGTCACTAACTTGACAACTTTGTCTGGACCGAGGACCATCTTTCTATACGATCTCTACACACATAAAAAGATCGATATTTGTGGACACATCCTCCATCTTCTAACCAAGAGCATTACAAAAAGGAACTCCAGAACTATCATGCCCTTCCCCACTCTCATCATAGGTCTCATTGCCAAGACAAAGCTCAAGATTTCGAGCGGTATCACCACTGTACCAAGAGATTATCCCATTGGTGCAAACATTGTGACTAGAAGCAGAGCTCACATCACTGGACCCAAAACCAGCGTTTCTCAAATACCGAGGGATAATGTTGAGGAAGAGGGTCGAGATACAAAAGAAGAGATTGACAGATTCACCTCAGCACCAAAAATTTATGCTTAACCATCCTCTCATGCACAAGCACGAGGACCCAATTGTTTAGATCGCCTCATGGCATGTGATGTGAACCCCGTCAAGGATAACGAGACCCAACAACGAAAGGGAACCCAAGATTGTTCTATGGACAGATTTGAATGGAAGACCTCGACCCGTTGTTTATATAACAAACAAGAACCTCGGTATAAGGAAGACGCCACAAACGGTGGTGGAAACTCCGTTTGATAAGTCAAGATGAATGCCACGGGAAATCCCGATAAGTTCGAATAGTTCTTCAAAGAACCAAAGAGAATAAACCTCACAAGTTTTTATGAATATTCAAAAAAATGTCATCCCAAAAACGTTTACAGACTTAGGAGCCTATTTAAGGGCTCTATAAAACTTGACAGACAAGAAAATATATTCTAAAAAAAACTCCTAATTGATACCTAACCATATCAAGAATCAAATTTGACCTAAAAAGCATTAAATGCACCTAAAAACAAGGAAATAAATCACCTAAACCTAAAATAACGTTTTTTAACATAAAAATACCAAAAATAATAAATTGCAATAATTAAATAGTAAATTGTGTCGTGCATCACGATCCTTCTAGAATAGGCCCAAAATATTTCTTGCTAATTCTTAGCCTTGACCGGATCCTTTTAGAACTTGAATCAAGGTGACGATTCTTTGCTGACCACGTGGATCATGCTCAATGGGCCTCCACGAATTTGCTTGAGCCCATATCTCTTGGATGAGTCCGTTGAGTACATCTTTAAACTTCTTTGCTTGTGCTCTCGTAACCGGCCCAATTGGTACTTGAACGAGATCCTTCGAAGCGGTGCCTTGGTCTCCATCAGCATGGATAGACCAAATGTATGGCATGCTCGAATCCCAGGTGCAACATACCTCCGATCAGTTTGCGTACATCTAGGGGCAGATTACTGCACTATCTTCACAAATTGAGGACATGTCAATGGCCCAAGGATCCGATTCAAAGTCAGATCAATTCTAGGCTCTTTAGCCATTCTGGTAAAAAATGGGGAGAAAATTTTAAGGGGGAGTATGCAGAGTTAAAGGGGAGCAGTACATAGTATTGGTTTATTGTTGGTGGTTTATGGTTTAGTATTTCTTTGCTTGGTTCAAACTTTATTTGTTTTTTTACAACTCTTGGATAGTTTATTGCTTTCCTTTAAAGCTGAAGTACATTGGTTTTAATTTCAGTTTAATATTCATTACTTGTGTTTATTTCATTGCTTTGTACCCTAGTAGGATTTTGTATCCTTGATGCAAATACTACTTGTATTTTGCATTGGTTGTGTGTTGGACATGCAATTGATCCTTGTGATTGAACTTAATTGCATTGCGTGTCCAAATGATCATTTACTAGCTAAATGATCATTGTAGTCATTCTTCAATGACTATTCTTGTATGAGCAAGATATGCTTAATTTTTTTATAGTGTTTATTAACTTGATCGCACTTTACTTGCTCATGTACGTACCATGTATTCAACTTGTCATAAGCTTAATGAAAGTTTGGTTTGTGTGCGAGTGTTTCAAGTTACAGGTATATATATGCAAGTGCTTTACAGCTTCTAAATTAGGTGTGAGTGAATTTTGCCACTGTTTCCAAACTCACATTTAAGTCTAGAGTATGTTTTAGGGGTTTTGTCACTGAATAGCCAAAGGGGGAGATTGTAAAGTTATGATTTACAACTATTTTATGTTGGCTTTAATTCCGTGCAAATTTGATTGTAATTATGTTCAATCTTTTGTACCTAGTATTTTATGTGGGATTTCTTGTAAGGATTGTGTGAGTGAGAGAGAGTGTGAAGACTCAAGGCAAAGTGAAAAGCAAGAAGTTTTCGCGGGTGCCTCATGAGAAGCTTTCCCGCGAAGTGAACCATGTGCCTTGCATATTACTGGAATGCGAAGAGTTAGGACAGGTTGGTAACAGTTGGTTTTAGTACTTTTAGATGTTGTCATATCTGATACACATTATCTGTACCCACACTATATATACCCACATTACCCACAGATGTTGAGGAATGCTTCTGAGAGAAAACCCTAGCCACAACCCTTAAGAGTTAAAGATTGTTATACCCACAATTCTCTACAAAATCCATTGTGGTTTTTCCTCAACTCCTACCTCTCCATTTCTATATCATTGAGAGGTTGATAGCTCAAACACTTACCACACTCATACTGAGTGTCAAGTAAGGATTTGGTGCTGCTGGGAAGCATTGGAAGAAGCCAAGCTTTGGCAAATGCAATCGGGCGTATTGCGAGATCCGGAAAGCTAGACAAAACATGGTTCCAAGAAGCCTTGTTGGAGTAGAAGCTTGGAGGGCTTAGGTGCATTGGGTAGATTAGGCTTGGAGGGTCTTTTGCTACTCGTGTATCCTAACTGATTGTCTAGTGGATCGATTTACCACTCAGAGGGCGGCGAAGAGGTTTTATGCCGAGTACTTTGGTTTCCTCTTTGATAACACATCGGCGTGTTATCTTGTGTTTGCATTCTTCTTCCCTATTCTTTTAGCTTTCATTTTACTGCTGTGTTTTAATGAATATGGTTTAGAGTAGTTATATTGTTTATCTACTTGTATTTACTATATTTTGCACTTAGTATAAGTTAGAATAAAATCAATCGAGCCATAATAGTTAATTTGGGGGTCTAAACAGCTCTTTTGTTTTTAACACATTTTCAAGCTTTCATATTTAAATATTAAAACTATAGTAAAGTTGTTGAGTTTACTAGGATGAGATGTTTTCAACATTGTCATTGCAGTTTCAATAAAGAAGCTTGACAATTTCATGCGATAAAGTTGCACTTGTCCCATAAATTCTATCTTTTCTTCAAGAGCCACCAAATTCTCTAGTATAAAACTTATTCCCTCTTTCATCTCACGATTCTCAGTAAATGTCCCACTATACATGTTAGCAAGATTTAAAAAGGTTGTAGCAGGATGAATTGGATGGATTATATTTTGAGTACGCCATCCCTCAAGTAAGTCCCACATCTGTATATATTTTTCTTGATTGTTGCGCTGAATTGCTTCTTTTGAAATTTCCATTGCTTCATATAAGTACCCAACAATTGACCCATCACTATCAACTAATCAAAGAACTCGAACCAGTGGCTCCAAAACTAGTAGCACCTCATGTCCTTGACTCCAAAATTCTGTACATTAGTAACTTCTTTGGCAAGATCCTTTTTGCTATAATCTAATCCTCTCCAATCAGAAGATGCAACAAGTAATCGCAATTCTCTTTCAACATTCAAAATAGATTGGAGCATCAAGAAATTAGAAGCAAACCTAATTGTACAAGGATGTTTTAACTCCTTATTGTTTGTGTGCACTCTCATGAGTGAGAGGATGATAGTGTGCTTATACATATATGCAACCATTGATTTTGCATCATCAATTACCTTTTGCACCCAATTAACTTCCTCATATATATCCTTCAAAAGCAATTGAATCCCATAAGCAGCACATCGAGTTATGTACAAATGAGGATACTTACCAATAAGCATGTCTCCAACTGACTTAAAATTTGTGGCGTTATCAGTGATAAACTGAACAACATGATTAGGCCCAATTTCTTCAATTACTGCAGAGATAATCTGTTTGAGAAAAAACCCAGTTTTTCTCTCTTAAGAAACATCAATTGAACGCATAAATATTGCTTCGCCAAGAGAATATGCAATAATGTTAATAAAAAGCTCTTTGTTTCATATCACTCCATATGTCTGACATAAGAGTACAGCCAATTGTAACCCAAGACTTTTTAACATTTGATATATATTCTTCAACTTCTATCCTTGAATTTGGAATTAACTTCGTTCAAAGAGTTGAATAAGAGGGTAACTTGTATCCATGACCATATTCAGCAACACCTTGCATAAAGCAAATAAAGGCTAGAGTTTGAACAACATTAAATGATATGTTATTCAATTTAACATGTTGGGTAAGCACTTTGTCCACTGCACTCTTATCTTTCTTTTTGCACATCTCTAAAATGGTGGTTTGATGCAAATCATTGGACATTGAAGTTGACATTTTTTTTGCTCTGTTTCACGTTGCTTTAATTTGATGTAATCTTAAGCTTTTTACTATGCCCTCCAATTACTAAACAAGCTTCAGCTTGTACATCATCAGGAACTTTTGTACAAATATCAATATCACAACCTTTAACTCCTACTAAGTGTGATTTAATTCTTGGAGCACCTCCAGCAAAATCTCGTTCACAGAAATTACACTTGAAACGACCATCTAACTCCTCAACATACTCCCATAAGTGATCTTTCTTTCTAACCATATTTCTTTTTCCTGTAATAAATGCATACTGAATATAACATGATTAGAATTAAATATATCAAATTTTGATTTCTTTTAGATTTTTACTATTCAATCATTTGATAGCCTACTTTTTCTGCTAAGACATTGCCAACTTACTAGTTGCTAGCAGATTACAAATCTTTATATTGTATAATAAATATATAAATATATATATATATATATATAACTGATTCAGTAGAATGTAAAATTAAATCATAACTATATTATAATAAGGAAGATTTAAATACAATGGTATAAGGATGAAAGAGATTTAAAAAAATAATAATTAAGCGTAAAATGTAGATTGCACTTACAGTAACAATGGTGTTGGATGGTTGGATGCACGAGACAACCTTAGAGCATTCCCATCTGAAAATTCTATCATATTCTATTTTACTATCTCAAAAAGCTACTTTATCAATTATACCATACCATTTTACAATACACCCAACATCCTAACTTTTATTTTATCATATAACACATTAAAATAATATATCCATACAATAATATAATATATCCCAAAACCATATCTATTCTTTCCTATCTCTCCCCTCTCTCTAATTTTTGTCTTTCTCACTGAAACCACCTACTACCTACTACCACCACCTCCACCATGAACAAACCCAAAAAGGCTACCGAAACTCAAACAAACCACCCTTGCCTCACTACCCATCACCCACCACTGCCAAAACAAAACCCACAAATGACTAACAAAACCCAGCAAAAACAAACCCACACCAATCCAATAATATCACCACAATCGAAACCAAATAAAACCTACAAATGAACAACAAAACCCAGCAAAATCGAACCCACACCAATCCAACAATATCATTGAAATCAGCACCAAACAAAACCCACAAATGATGAACAAATTGAAATCAAATCAAAACCGTAAATCGAAATAGCAATATCACCATAAATCGGAACCCACGCAAATCGCCGATCCACCTCAACCGCCACCAACCCACAAAAACCACAACCACCAAACCAAGGAATGATGAAACCCAGCCACCCACACCACCAAAAATGAAACCATCCATTGATCCATGAAACCTATACCACCAAAAATGAAACCCAGCCATCAAAAATGAAACCCATACCATGGAAGATGAAACCTAGCCATTGATCCATGAGTCTCATGTCACATCTCCACCATGGAGGGTTGATTCAAGGGAAGATAGAGAGGAAAAAAAAGAAGAAGAAAGTGGTGAGAAAAAAGAAAGGGAAGAGAGACCAAATAGGAGTTAGGAAGACGAAGAGGGAAGAGAGAGTCTGAAGTGGAGAGAAGATGAGACAATGAAGAGAGAAAGAGGCAGATATTTGTTCAGTAAGGAATAAAAAAAATATTATTTAGGTTTACAATTGTGCTACAATACCGTCTTACATTTAGGACGGTACTGTAACGCAATTGCAAAATTTTTTATAATTGCAAGATTTTGCAAGACCAGATGGTGGAGGTTTTTGATAGACAAATGCTAAATAGATGCAACATATGGCATACCATTCTCATTGTGAATGCTCTTAAAGGCTCAATGGAAATTCTCCTAGTATAGTAGAACGGAGGATAGCTTTTTATGTATAACCTTCACAATTGAGTATAATAGACTATAGCCTATGCCTACACATACACCTTAGGTTTTGGCAACTTTATTGTTATCAGTGTTATCACTTATCAATTTATCAATATACTCATAGGATATATTCAGATATTAATCTATTTAATCTGTTAAGGGAGTGAGATGAGTCCGGCAACTTGAGCTAATTATCACTTTATCACTTACCTTTATAGCTTTTATCCTTTAGTTTTTTAATTATTTTTTATGTCAGTGTTTTAGTCTACGTTTCTTACATAGTCCGTATATCACACCAACTAAACTCCTCATTTCAATAAAATGCATTATTTACTGTAACTTTGGAATGAAAACGTTAAACGGAAGTCATTTTTTTTGTCATGTATGCACGCAAATGTTTCATGTAATATACGCGTGAAAACTAACTAGGGGTTGTAAAAATTATTTTAATGAGTGGTATAATAAAATAGAATTAAGAATAATGGGTGTGTTGTAAAATAATATAATATAATTGATAAAGTAACTTTTTAAATGGCAAAATATAATAGTTTAAAAATACCAAGTGATGGGACAACAACTCTCCAAGTTCGTCCATGAAGCTCGTCCACATAACATAGCACGCGCATTAAGATGCTCGTCCTTGGAAAGATCGTCCTGAAAAGCACGTCCTGAGAAATCTCGTCCTGGGTAAGGTCATGATTTTTCATGGCGAATCATTGTTAGCAACGGTTAAAGAAAATAGAGCCAAGCAATATAACTTCCATGGCAGTTATGGAAGTTATCTCCAAGCTTTCTGGACTCTGCAACAACGAGGGAAGTTACATCAAAGAAATAACTGCTTATAAACACTATATAACCATTCTACACGAAGGTAAAAAAAAGGCAGTTCTTTTTTCCAACATACTTGGAATTACACAAAATACTGACTTTGCCATCGAAGGTTTTTTGGCCGGCCTCCACTGGTCTTCTCTAATCTTTCTTTGTTTTTTCAGTATACGTCAGCGCCCTATTGATCGTTAGTGCCCGAGAGTTTCAACCCACTGATTTTTGAGGAATTATCAGTTGGCGCCGTCTATGGGAAACTTATAATTGTTTTACAATTTGTTTTTTCAAGATAAAAGGTTGATGGTTCGGACCAAATCGAGGGCTACCAGCCCTGTTCACAGAGAAAGCAAGGATGCATCAAGTAACCCTCATCGCGATTGCCAATCTGCACTGATTATGCAAACATCCTCTATCTAACACATGCATTCTATGGTGGCTGCGATGACGAAGTTAACTCGCAGAACCAAGAACTACGAAGGGAGATTAATCTGAGAAGGCAGACACATGGAGAGCATGAAGAAGAAGGACAAACTCGGAGTCAAGAGGACAGGGAGAATGTTCAACACAGAAGTCAATCAAAGGGCACCACCTCGCGAAGGGTACCTCATTTGGAAAAGGAGATGGATCAGATGAAGAAAGCTATGGATGAAATGAAGGAGAACATGAGGAGGGCAAACCCAGTAGAGGATTTGGTTCATAGAACTGATTCTCCCTTTACGGTTTCCATCAATGGCCATCCCCTACCACCAAAGTTTAAAATGCCTTCTTTAGATTCATATGATAGGAATCGAGATCCTTTTGACCACATTGCCACCTTCAAGACCACTATGCATCTCCAAGGAGTTCCAGATGAAATAATGTATAGAGTCTTTCCTACCACTCTCAAGGGTCCAGCTAGAGTGTGGTTCAGCAAACTAACCCCAAACTCAGTAAGTTCTTTCGAAGAATTAAGCAAGTTGTTTGTCAATAACTTTATAGGGGGCCAGAGACACAAACGTTCCACTTCCAGTCTGTTAACGATTGAACAGGGGGAAAATGAAAGTTTGCAGTCGTTTATCATTCGTTTCAATAGGGAAGCCTTGATAGTGGATGAGATGGACGACAAATTGTTGTTGGTAGCTTTCCATAACAGAGTTCATTCGGATTTGTTCATCCACAAACTCTATGAGCAAGAGCCACAAACCATGGCCGAACTCGTCCATTCAGCTTAAAACTTCATGAATGTGGAAGATGCGATTATAGCTAAGAAAAGAAAGAGAAGAGAGAAAATGGAGACAAATGGCCACCCGGAACAAGGTCCTCGTCCAAAGAAGGGACGGACGGATGACAGAAAAGATCGGGACAAGAAGACAGGTTCGTCAGCATGCAACCAGCAATATACTCCGTTAAACATGCCACTTGAACAAGTCCTTATGCAAATCAAGGACAAGCCTTCCTTGAAATGGCCGGAGAAGATGAAGGGAGATCCCAACAAGCGCAATAGGAATAAGTATTGTCGCTTCCATAAAGATCATAGGCATGATACGGACAAGTGTTTTGATTTAAAGCAGCAAATTGAAAATCTCATAAGGCAAGGGAAGCTGAGAAATTTCATCAGACTAGAACACAAGGACGAAAAATTAAAAGGGAAGATAGAAGAACCATCGCGACCACCGCTTGGAGAGATAAGAATCATCGTTGGGGGAAGTTCAACTGGACAATCGTCTAAGACAAAAAAAGCATACCTGAAGGAAGTGCAGAGCGTCCAACTTTCTAGACGACCACCAAGGGCAAAGTCCACGGAAGAACAGACGATTACCTTCACGGACGAGGAAGCTGAGAGAATCCACCATCCTCACGATAATGTTATTGTCGTCGCCCTACTTATTGCTGATTACACAATCAGAAGAGTGCTGATAGACAACGGAAGTTCAGCGGACATTCTGTATTATCCAGCCTTTCAGCAGATGAGGATCGGACAAGACCAGCTTTGCCTAGTACACTCGCCTCTAGTAGGTTTTGGAGGAATGAAGGTACAGCCTGTAGGTACTATTACATTACTAGTGGTGGTGGGAGCATACCCACAACAGTTGACTACCAATGTCAATTTCCTAGTAGTAGATTGCTCGTCCTCTTACAATGCAATAATTGGAAGGTCGACCCTAAATAGGTGGAAGGCAGTTACATCTACCTACCACCTGTCAGTCAAGTTCCCGACGGAACATGGGGTATGCCAAGTACAGGGAGACCAATTAGCAGCAAGAGAGTGTTATCTGGCCATGCTGGCTACAGACGAGCAAATTCAAGCAATGAATATTGAAGAAAAAAAAGTTGTCGCAGAACTCATTGAAGCGTTGGAAGATATTCCCTTAGATGAAAATAACCCTGAGAGGTGTAGTAGGGTCAGAGCAGACTTGGAAGCAAAGGTTAAAAAGGACCTCATTTGTTTTTTAAAGAAGAACAGGGATGTGTTTGCTTGGAGTCACAAAGACATGCCAGGTATAGATCCTGGAGTCATTACCCCCCGTCTGAGTGTATGTCCTTCCTCCAAGCCAGTGCGAGAAAAGAAGAGGGTGTTCGCCACTGAGAGAGATAATGCTGTTAAAGAGGAAGTTCAAAAGTTAATTGTAGTAAAATTCATTCGAGAGGTATACTATCCCGGCTGGTTAGCCAATGTAGTCATGGTAAAAAATGTGAACAGCAAATGGAGAATGTATGTTGATTTCACTGATTTAAACAAGGTTTGCCCCAAGGATAGTTACCCGTAGCCACACATTGATAAGTTGGTAGATTCTACTGCAGGCCATAAGTTGCTCAGTTTCCTGGATGCTTTCTCTGGATATAATCAGATTAGGATGGACAAAACAGACCAAGAGAAGACGTCTTTTATCACCAGTCTGGAATTATTTTGTTATGAAGTAATGCCTTTCGGTTTGAAAAATGTTGGAGCAACATACCAATGACTGGTTAATCACATGTCTCGTCCACAGATCGGGCGGAATATGGAAGTCTATATAGATGACATGTTGGTGAAAACTCAGGACAGAGGCATCTGGACGACTTGCAAGAAACATTCGACACACTGAGGCGGTACCACATGAAATTGAACCCTAGCAAATGTGCTTTTGGAGTATCATCAGGGAAATTCCTAGGATTTATGGTCTCCTATAGAGGAATCGAAGCAAACCCTGATAAAATTCAAGCAATATTGAATATGAAGCCTCCGAGCAATGTTAAAGAAGTCCAGTCCCTCACCAGACGAGTTGTCGCCCACAACAGGTTTGTTTCTAAAGCTACTGACAAATGTCTGCCATTTTTTAAGGTTCTTAAAAAAGCATTTGAGTGGATCGACAAATGTTAGAAAGCTTTCGAAGATTTGAAGACATATCTTACCATGGCTCCTTTATTAAGCCCGACTGTGCAAGGAAAAGAGTTGTATTTATATTTGGCAGTCACCCCACATGCAGTGAGTTCAGCACTAGTAAGAGAAGAAGGCAAGGTATAGAGACCTGTGTACTACACGAGCAAAGCACTGAAGGGAGCAGAAGGACGATATCCATTAATGGAGAAATTGGCTTTTGCATTGATAACAGCCTCCAGGAAATTAAGGCATTATTTCCAGGCTCATGTCATCAACGTCATGACAGATCACCCACTTAAGAAGGCAATGAACAAGTTAGAGGCTGCAGGACGTTTGATTCAATGGGCCGTTGAGCTCAGTGAATTCGACATAAGGTACCAACCAAGGCATGCCATAAAAGCTCAAGCTCTGGCGGACTTCATTGCAAAGTTCACCCTAAATTGTGACGATGTAGATAAGATGGAAGACAAGAAATGGATCGTCCATGTGGATGGTTCATCTACACAGTACGCAGGAGGAATAGGTATGGTTTTGCAATCTCCAGAGGGAGACAAACTAAAACACAAAGTTCATTTGCAGTACCAAGCAAGTAATAATGAAGTTGAGTACGAAGCTCTTCTTAAAGGGCTGGAATTGGCTAAGTTTGTAGAAGCGAAGTCACTCCTTGTCATGGGAGATTCTCAGTTAATCATGGGCCAAGTGAATGGAATGTATGAGGCTAAGGAAGAACGAATGAGGAAGTATCTAATCAGAGTGATGCGCCTTACAAAAAAGTTTGAGGAAGCTAGCTTCGTTCAAATCCCAAGGGAAGAGAACATGGAAGCTAATGCCTTGGCAAAGGAAGCCTCAGCGAATGAAGCCATAAACAAATTTGATGAAATTCAGTATATGCCAAGTATAGACATCCCAGAAATACAATAGGTGGAAAGTAGAAGAAATTGGATGGCTCCAATTATGTCGTACTTAAAAGACGGACGACTTCCAAAAGAGAAAAACGAAGCTAGAAAGCTGAAGGCAAGGGCGGCCAAGTATGTTATTATGGACGAGGTTCTTTACAAGAGAGGCTTTTCCCAGCCTTATCTCAGATGGTTGGCTCCAGACGAAGCAAATTAAATATTAAGAGAAATACATAAAAGGGCATGTGGCAATCATTCGGGAACCAGGTCACTCGTCCACAAAGCCGTCCGTGCAGGGTATTACTGGCCAAATATGCAAGCTGATGCCAAGGCTTATGTCAAGGTCTGCGATCAATGCCAACGGTTTAGCAATGTCCCCAAGCAACCATCAGAGTACCTAACTCCAATGACGACCCCATGGCCCTTCGCACATTGAGGACTAGACATCCTGGATCCTTTTCCACTAGGTGTAAGGCAAATGAAGTTTCTCGTAGTTGGTATTGATTATTTTACCAAGTGGGTAGAAGCAGAATCCTTAGCTAACATCACACAACAAAATGTCAAGAATTTCATGTGGAAGAACATTGTGTGCAGATTTGGAGTGCCTAGGGTGCTGATATCAGACAACGGACGACAATTTGACAATGCACTCTTCAAAGATTTTTGCATACACTTTGGAATTCAAAATCACTACTCCTCGCCAGCCCACCCACAAGCTAATGGACAGGTGGAAGTTGCAAACCGATCCTTGTTAAAAATAATCAAGACTCGGCTTGAGGGGGCAAAGGGAGTATGGCCAGATGAGCTACCAGATGTTCTGTAGACATATAGAACGACAGTGAGAACTTCTATAGGAGAAACTCCTTTCAAGCTAGCATATGGTACTGAAGCAGTCATACCTACGGAAGTGCACATGGCCAATCATAGGGTAACAACCTATCAGGAAGAAACTAATGAGGAGCAACTCCGTTTGAACCTCGATTTAATAGACGAGGTAAGGACGGACGTTGAGCAAAGGATGGCAAGGTGTAAAAACCTTATGGCTAGGCGGTATAACGTAATGGTAAAGTCAAGACGATTCAACATAGGAGACCTCATCCTAAAAAGAGTTTCCTTAGCAACAAAGAACCCAGCTCATGGGAAGTTGGGACCAAATTGGGAAGGCCCTTACAGAGTTGTCAACTGCAAGAGACAAGGATCCTATTACTTAGAAGCCCTTGATGGGAGGAAGTTGGAGCATCCTTGGAATGTGGAGCACTTAAGGAAGTACTATCAGTAGAATGCCAGCCTAGAGAGCATGATTCTGGACGAGCTCAGGGATTACACACTTGTTTATTTAAATATTTTTAGTGTGGCTTTATTATTATGTTAAACTTAAGGACGACGTTATGGTTTGTGTTGTTTTAATAAAGGCATTAGCTTCTAAGGTGCATGCCTCGTCTATGAACAATATGTATGTGATGAACAATGTTTGTGTAATGTACATAATGTTGTGTAACTCACTGATTTTCATAATACGTTTGTTCAAATTTATCCTTGAAAAGGTTGAAAAGCTTAAGATGAGACAATTTTCTGGACGCGGAGATGTAATGTCAAGCTTTCCAAAGGGAAAGCAACATAAGGCATGCTCATCCAAATCAAAAGACGAAGTAAAGCCAATGCTTAAAGCTAATTACAATAAAGCCCTAAGGCATACTCGTCCAAATCAAAGGACAAAGTAAAGCCAATGCTTAAAGCTAATTACAATAAAGCTAATTACAATAAAGCCCTAAGGCATACTCGTCCAAATCAAAGGACGAAGTAAAGCCAATGCTTAAAGCTAATTACAATAAAGCCCCAAGGTAAACTTGTCCATATAACGGACGAAATAAAGCATAATACATATCCAGACCATGGACAAGAAAATGCATAGACGAGTGCATGTTAAACCATGGACAAAGAAATGTATGGATGTGTCTTGAACTCATTAAGGCATTTACTAAAACAATTCAATCCATGGACGAGTAAAATGCAAGGCCTTATCTTCATTAAACATATAAATCAGTCAAGTTTAAGGATGGGTAATGCTGATTTTCACCATCCCTCACTGTAGAAATATATATAAAATATGGACGAATCAAGCACGAAATCTTGTACATGAAAATGGAAAATCTTGTCCATGCATATACAAAAGAAACATAACAAGCATTCATTCATTGACTAAAGGGCAAACGTCCAACGTCCTTAATACCTCGTCCTAAAAGCCTTGGACGAGGCAAATGTATTAGAGTTACATAAAGAGGTCACAAACCGGACCAAATGAAAATACATTGAAAAATTTCTTTAAGTGGAGGGAGCATCAACGTTGGAGGCGTCCTAAGGAGGCAGGGTTGTAGCATCGTCTTCAATATTAACATCCTCAGAGCCAATCTGAAGGAGAGAACTAGTGGCAACAGCATTCAGATTAAGTACAATGGAGCTAAAGTCTACGCTAGGGAACTTTTCCATAGCCTCCATTCTAAAATCTTCAAACCCAGCTACATAATTGGTGTCTAAAATATCAGTATATTGTTTGGATACTTTAAATTCAGCCACTACGTCTTCCTTCGCTTTGGAGAGGAGAATGCCATACTCATTATTCTTTTTCTGCAGGTCCTCAAAACGAGCGTCTTTCTTCGCAGAACTGGCCTTCAACCGCTCAACCAAAGTTTTTAACTCCTTCACCTCATCTGTGGTTTTGACAGCCACTTCAGCCCATTGCTTAGCCTCGTCCTTCAACTCCTGAATCCTCGTCTTTAACAGGATCCTAGTCTTGTCCAACCCTGTGGCCTATCTAGACACTGCTATAAACTTTGACATGCCCTAAAAAAAAAAAAAAAAAAAAAAAAAAAAAAAAAAAAAAACAACAACAACAACAACAAATAAAAGTTAAAAAAAAAAATAAAAAATAAAAAGAGACAGAGAAGGAGAATGAAAATCTTTTATCAAGACGAAGTATAGATGTTACCTTGAAAAGGTCATGTACACCAGAGTGTTCAAAATCCTTAAGGGACATATCATAGCAGACGTTTATATCTTCATCAGAAACAGCATTCTTGAAATGTTCCCAGGCCAAATCCTCATTTTCAATGATATTTGAAGGGATCGTTCGAGGTTGAGACGAGGTTGACACAGTTTTAGACGGAGTAGTCTTGGACGGAGTGATCTCAGTCGGAATGGACGAGTCTACATCAACTACTTGTACAAGCTGGTGGGACGAAGGAAGGGTAGGCTTGACTACCTGGGACGAGCTATACTTAGCCTTTTTGCCTCTTCGACTGGGGAGATTTCCCAAATCCAAGTTCTTAGACAGAGTCTTCCTCTTCTCCCCAGTCGCAAGACGAACGATCCCCCTCAGCAGTCGCCTCCTTTCCCTTATTTCCTTTCATTGTTGCCATTCCTAAAATAAAAAAAATAAAAATAAATAATAAAAAAAAGGAATAGAAAGAGGAAGTAGTGCTTTTAGAATTAAAACAAAAGTAAACAATATAAAGGATGCTTGGAACCTAAGACTTACTTCTTCTTACTGTAACTTCGTGTGCAATCGCTTCGTCAGATGGGTTAGGGCCCAATCCCCACTTGGCAAGTCGTCTAAACGTGACCAAGGAATGGAAGTTCCTATCCGCGTGTAAACGAGCCTTGTGGACGCGGTCACGATGGAATTTACTCAAAGAAGGTCGTTTAATGGCTGAAATGAAACAAGTAAAAAATTAGTCATGAATAAAAAAAAATAAAAAAAAATAAAAAAAATAAAAAAAAATAAAAAAAAATAAAAAAAAAAAGAAGGGAAAGAGAAAAGAAAAAGGGTAGCAACTTACCCTCAGGATGAAGGTTTCCTAGGTCCCCAATATAACGACCAAACGTGTCCCGCCCAACGTCTACAGGATTCCTAGCCCAAAAGCCGGAGACGAAGAAAAACTCTGTCTTCCATTTTCTATCAGACGAGGCAAGAGACTTTATCAATCTACAGTCTCTACCACTGGCTGTGAATTGATGAAAGCCAAGGGATTGATGTATTTCTGAAAGTTTATAACAATAAAGGAACTCGTCCACAGTAAGAGGACGATCCCTTCCGAATACTTCCCCCCACAAAATTTGCATAGAAATGATTAATCTCCACGGATTAGGGTTGAATTGACATATTCCTAAACCTAATCTAATCAACAACTCTCTAGTAAAGGCATTTAAATGAAATCTTAAACCCCCCAAAAGATAAGCCTCATAGATGCCTATCCCAAAATAAGGGTTGCAACACCATTCTCCTCGGACGGGCACCTTAGGGTTAACCTCGTCCGGGATTTGGTACCACTCCCTAAGATTTTTAAGTCTTTGCTCGTCTGTTCTGGAAGAAATATCTACTGCACAATTATAAACAGTGACCTCCTCCTCGTCCAAAGGACCAGGAGGAGGTACAGTGGATGAGGTACCAGCTTGAGACCCTGAGGCCTTCCTAAGCTGTTCCTGTACAACTTCCATAGGAAGTCCAGGGACGCCAGAGACATACTCCTCGTCCGTGCTATTCCCCCCACTACTATCACTAGTGCTCTTGGAACTATAGTAACTACTCTCGTCATTATACTCGTTTATAGTCTTATCCACACTATCACTAGACGAGGAAAGTACAACCTCAGCCATCTTAAAAAAAAAAAAAAAAAAAAAACTAGGGACGAAGATAAGAAAAATACCTGGATCTAGGACGAAGGAAAGCTATAGACGCAAGAAGCTTCTAGACGAAGATTTAGGACGAGGAAGGATGAAAAGGGAAATTTCATAAATGAGGAGGGTAACGGAGGTATTCCACTATTTATAGGGAACAAACCCTAGCACCCGAAGCGACATGACCAATCAACAACTGACATGTGGCATGCTCCTCGATTAGATCGTTCGACGTGATTTTTCACTAATGAACTCATGACACATGGCACACCAATCTACAGCTGACATACACGTCCTACATCTCTTTGGACGACCCATGGACAAGGGGGCAACTAATGGGACAACAACTCTCCAAGTTCATCCATGAAGCTCGTCCACATAACATAGCACGCGCATTAAGATGCTCGTCCTTGAAAAGATCGTCCTGAAAAGCACGTCTTGAGAAATCTCGTCCTGGGTAAGGTCATGATTTTTCATGGCGAATCATTGTCAACAACGGTTAAAGAAAATAGAGCCAAGCAATATAACTTCCCATGGCAGTTATGGAAGTTATCTCCAAGCTTTCTGGACTCCGCAACAACGGGGGAAGTTACATCAAAGAAATAACTGCTTATAAACACTATATAAGTATTCTACATGAAGGTAAGAAAAAGGCAGTTCCTTTTTCCAACATACTTGGAATTACACAAAATACTGACTTTGCTATTGGAGGTTTTTTGGCTGGCCTCCACCGGTTTCCTCTGATTTTTCTTTGTTTTTTAAATATTCGCCAGCGCCCTATTAATCGTTAGCACCCGAGAGTTTCAACCCACTGATTTTTGAGGAATTATCACCAAGTACAATGCTCTTAATGCAAATAAAATAAAACTTGAGGTCAAGTTCAAATTCTGAAAATTCAAGTGCAAAATTTAAATATTCACACTTTAAGGTGAAATTTATGTTTTAAAAAAAATATATTGGAAACTTATTGAGAAAGTTTGGAAAAGCAAATATCAGGAAAAAAAACCAAACTGAATGAAAATTTGGCGTCCGAGACTTTTTTTTTTTTTTTTTTTTTTTGAGCAATTGGGGTCCGAGACTTGAGGACTAAGTAGCAGTATATAAAAATATAGCAAAATCCATTTTAGTCTTCGTCTCGTCAAAAGCCTCACTCTGCACGCATTTCGCATTACCCACACACACTCTCTCTGTGTTGTTTTTTCTCTCTCTCTTTCGCTTTCTTTTCAAACCCTCCGCGCGTGACTCTCAATCTGCGGCGAGTTTCTCGTCGAACCTTGCCATTTCCGGCATTCCGATCATCCTCCACCGACGATCGGTTGCGATCCACAGGTATTGCTTCCCATACTCTCTCTCTCTCTCTCTCTCTCTCAGTCTCACACACACTAAAACCATCTTTTCCGTACACTACGTACAGGTTTCTTGCATTTTGCTTTTGATGCATTACTATTTCTTTAGCTTGAACTGATTTTCTGATTCTCGCTTCGAATAATCGTACTGAATATACATTTTGTGTGTATGTATATGCGCTTTGTGTATATGCATGTGTATTTAGCACCAACATGTTTGCTAGTTGATTTTAGTGTATATACCGTTTTCGCGAAACCTAGGGTTTCTTCTTAAGCTAAAACTTGTGCTTTCTCTAGAAGTTAAAAATCTTTACTTTTTAGTTTTATACAGTTAGATCTGTGTGCAATGGATGTATTGATGGTATTTCGAGTTCATTTTTGGTAAAAATTGGTGTTCGTCTAAGCCATTTATGGATATTCAAAATTTTCCCCCTTTGTTTTTGGTAAGATATGAGTTTGTTTTGTGTATATGTCCCTTAATGCTCTGTCTGGATTCTGAGAAATCATAAGGAAAAAAAACAAAAAAAAGGAGTTAATAAACACCGCATATTCATGTGTGTTTCGCTCTTAAAATGATCTGTAAAATTCAACTTGGTGGGGCGTTATATTCAGTGTTAATTGATACTCTTTTGTTTGGTTTTTGCTGCGATATTATTATTATTATTATTATTATTATTATTATTATTATTTTAATTTAATTTTCCTTTTGTCGTTTTCTTAAGGAAAAGTCTGATTGTTATTGAACAAGAAAAAAATTCGAAAAATTTGTTGAAAATAATATTCTGGGGGAAAATTATGAATAAGTGCAAATATCTTAGTAAAGTTGATTTATTTTTATAATTGCAGCCAAAAGATGAGTTCAGGTAAAAACGCAGAGCAGTTGAGTCATGGAGTGGCAGACGTGAATCTGAATTCAGGGCAAGATGATGATGGTGAATGGGAGGTTTATGCAAGGAAGCCTAAGAACAGAGCTGGAAGCAGTACTGCAAAACGAGCTATTCAGAATAATAATAATAATAATAATACTAATTCTAGAGGATGGGGAAATTCGAATCCAAATACGGTTCAAAAACAAGGTGCCTGGGGTAACGGTGGAGGAGCTGGAAGGGGGTCAGGAAATACCTGGCCATCACAAACAGGTGATTCTAGGCGACCTGCTGGAAGGGGATATGTTGCGAGGCCCCAATCTTCCTCCACAAGGGGTTTCGATAACAACTACAAGCCCCCCCAACAACCTGTAATCGGGCCTCCATTGCAGAGTGGATGGAACTGGCATTCTGTAGCTGGTTCCGTTCAATCCAAGGGTTCTGAGGATGGCCAGCAAAAGGATGAATACAGTGATGGCGAGAAGGATGATGAGGACCTCTCTGATGAAATTGATGATAGTGATGATGATTTACTTAGTGATGAATTTGATTCTGATGCGAGTGAAAAGAGTCATAACACTCGGAAGAAGAGCAGTTGGTTCAAGAAGTTTTTTAGCATTCTGGATGACTTGTCCATTGAGGACATAAACGACCCAGCAAGGCAGTGGCACTGTCCTGCCTGTCAAGGCGGTCCTGGTGCTATTGACTGGTATCGAGGCTTGCAGCCCCTGATGACGCACGCCAAAACAAAAGGGTCGAAAAGAGTGAAAATGCATAGGGAGTTGGCTGAAATATTGGAAGAAGAGTTGCGCCTTAGAGGAACTTCAGTCGTTCCAGCTGGAGAGGCTTTTGGTAGATGGAAAGGTCTGAAAGATGACGAGAGAGATCATGAAATAGTCTGGCCTCCCATGGTTGTAATCATGAATACAAAGCTTGAACAAGACGAGAAAGACAAGGTACAATCATATTTTCTTATCTGCTTTTGCAAATTAATATCCAAGTAATTGTCATCACATATGTATTTTCAACCCACTAACTTTCGTCCAATATGTTTGGAGGTAAACTTGTTCCTTTTTATTGAGATTGTTTGATTTGTTTTATGCTTTAATTTTACTCGTGTCAAATGTGGCAGTGGGTAGGCATGGGAAACCAGGAGCTGCTTGACTATTTTAGCTCATATGATGCTGTGAAGGCGCGACACGCATATGGACCACAGGGGCACCGTGGGATGAGTCTCCTGATTTTTGAGGCATCTGCAAGGGGCTATTTAGAGGCCGAGCGCCTACACAAGCATTTTGCTGGGCAAGGAACTGACAGGAATGCTTGGGAGCGTAACCGTGTCAGGTTTTCAGCAGGTGGCAATCGCCAGCTTTATGGCTACATGGCCGTGAAAGAAGATTTGGATATATTCAACGAGCATACCAAAGGTTCTCTCTCTCTCATCAGTTGAATACCTTGAAGACTTGTGATAAACCTAAAATGCATAATTTTTTTTTATACTATTTTTCTTCTCTGTGAATAATAACTATGCTGATGCGATGTGTAATTACCTCTGACATGCTTTAAGAATTATGACTGATTAGAGAAATCAAAGCTCAAATATGAAATGAGGTCATATCAGGAGATGGTAGTGAAGCAAATCAGGCAGATGAGTGAGGACAACCAGCAACTTGTCTATTTGAAGAACAAAGTTGTGAAGGAACGAAGGCATTCAAAAACTGTTGAAGAATCTCTTGAAATTGTGAGTGAGAAGCTGCGCAAGACACAGGAGGAAATTCGTATTGTGAGACAAAGAACCAACAAGCAGCATGAAGAGAACAAGGAAGAGGTAATTTTATGTTCTGATTTAAGGTTTAAGATGGAAACTAGTTTATTTTGCAACAGTTAGATCCTGCCCTTTTGTGCTACATGGTATGGACCATGAAAAAAGCATTTGGTAATAGTTTGTTCTTGAAATGACATCTAAAGTAGAGGTCACAAACTTTGTAAATATGTTCTGTTTTTGACTTGATGGTATCGGTTATTTTTGATGACTCTGTAGGTATATTAATCTTAACATAGGATAGGCCAATGAGCTAGAAATCATTAACTAGGTGCATAACTTATCAATTATGTTCTTCTAGATAGGATGACTTTGTAGGTATATTATTCTGTGATATCCTTTGAGCAAACAAAATACTGGTTGACTGTATTTACATTAACTACGTAGTCTTTTTGGTTTTGCAATATTCAGAAACACTATATCCTGGTTCTTTTTTTTATTTTTACTTCCAAGTCGGAAAGCTTGCTAGCCTTTTCCTGGTCTGTGTTTTTCTTGAGGTTGTTTGATATCTCTACATGTTTTGAACATTAATTCAATTTGGCTCAGTGTTATAATATTTTTATTTTTAAATGAAGATGGACCAGCAACAACAGTTTTATGAGGATCAGCTCAAAATAATTCGCGAATCAAGGGATGAAAAGGAAGAAAATTTTGAGAGGATGCAGCAGGAGGAACGTGAGAAGGTGAAGCAATTAAATGCTAATTCATCAGATGCAAAGCGCAGGTAAGAGCAACCGCACCATTCCGTGTAAAATATTTTGTCCATTTTAGCATAAGAACTTACTTTTTCTATTTTATACAATCACTTTTCCAAAACACCCACATTAGATTATCTATTTACAAGATATTTCAATAAAATATTCATTCTTCATCAATTTTTTTATTATTTTCCCTAATGGTCATTCTTTTTTAATTTAAATTTATATTTTAAGTAAACTACCAACACCGGTGGCTCGGCAAGTGAAGCCGCATGTGGCAGAGGTCTGATGGCCGAACCGCTGAAATAGTGGCTCTGACAACCGCAGCTGGATTGGTCTCGCCGCCCGCCGTGCTGCTGAATAGTGACCCACCGGTGGGTGGATTGTTAACACAACTCTATCAAGTGTGGAGAATTCACAAATCTATTCACCAAATAATAGAAATATCATTACATTAAAAGTCCATATAAAAAATGTCTTGGTTTTTTTCAATTTTGCATTAAGAAATTAAACTACAGCCACCAACTCATGGATCTGAATTAAAATTCTTGATGTTTCAACAAAACAAGAGCCACAATTAATGGATAAGAGAGCAATGAAGAAACCACTTGAAGGTGATAACATAGAATACGGTTATGATCAAGTGATAACATAGAATATAAGATACAAATCCTAACAACTCTAGGATTGTGATAAGATAGGATAGAGTTACTTCCATTTCAAATACCTTTGTATTTCACAGAACTCTTGTATTTCAAATTTTGTATCTATACAAATTCTATTATTTAAAAAAAAAAAAAACCTTGACCAAATTCTATAAAAGCCTTGAATCGTATCTGTACAAATCCTTACAAATTTTTTTTTTTTGTTTGCATTAAAGAGGATTTTATTGATAGCTAATAAACGTGCAGCACAGAGACATCAACCAAGACATTAAAAAAGAGAGTCATAACAAACCACAACTACAAGACAAAGACATCAACATCAACAACAACAACCAGAACAAAACAACAAGACAGTCATAACACACTACAAACGGAATCCCAATGAGTCCCAAAATTAACACTTTCATGCCCTCACATTAGTTATAGGTTCACGTTATTCAGTTCCTGGAACTCAATGTTAGAGTAGAACAATCTTTTAATTTACATTGTTTTTTAAGGCTTGAACTAGAAGTAAATCCTAAAAAATTAGTTTAGAGAAACTCCCAAGAATCTTGTACAAAACCCTAAAATCTCAATGAGAAAAACCCATACCTTTTTGGAGAAATTTGCCCCAAAATCTGTCAATAGAGATAACTCCAAGCTGATCCACCCTCCTCATCGGGCTGCAAAACCCCCCCAAACCGATCACATTCTTTCCCGTGGTGATGAGAATGAGCAAGAGCAAGAGCTAAGAGAAGCGGACGAAGAGAGAAGATGAGAAGAGGTCAGGAATGAAACAGGGAGAGTACTGAGAAGAGTGAAATAGGTTTTTATAATATATAAAGGTGATATTAAAATAATGTATAGAAAAGCTACAGTAACTGTGCATATATACATGGTTACTGTAGCACTTTTGTATATATGCACAATTTTGCAAGCGCTGATGTGGGTGTTTTTTTTTTTGGTTAAAATGTGTAAAATTAACCACTTTTTGTATTTTGCACAATTTTGCAACCTCTTATGCGGTTGCTCTTGTGCAGGTTTTTATACTATTAAAAATCTAAGATGGTGCTTTTAGTATTGCTTCTTTTTAAATGTTTGTTACTCATTACATGTTTGTGTTTTCTGTTATTTTAACATAGGGCGGAAGAAATTGAAAGATTTATCAAGTGTCAAGACAAAGAGATGGAAGTTTTTGTGTCTCAGAGAGACAATCTAGTTAAGATTCATGAAGAGAAAATAGCTGCAATGAAGAAGAGGCACTGGGAGGAAGAAGTAGAGCTGGAAAAAGAGTTCGATGCTGAACTAGCCCAGCTTATGTCCCAGTACTCCCCACATTCCCCTACCAACACTGGTAATGGTATCTGACATGATATAAATTAGTACAGGTGTGAGTTTAGTACTACTCACATTTTGTTTAATATTTCTTAGAATTTTGTGATAGTATTATGACTATCAACTTTTACCTTGGATGAATGAATACTATCAAAGTATATATACTAGAAGATAGAACAGGCAAAAGAAGGTAGCTTATGGTAGTGTGTGATGGTTAATTGCACCAGTTGTTTTGGTACTGATGGTTGGAAGGTTATGAAGTTTGATCTTTTCTATATTATAGTATGAGTAATGAGTTGGAATGTCAAAGGCCTTACCTTTTTTTTTTTTTTTTTATTTTAAACTTGCTCTGTTTTATTTTGTTTTTCATAACTATGGTATGATTTGCAGTGGACTAAGCATGAATCTTTGTTAACCTGCACAAATTCTGTCATTTGTTTAATATAAATATACACAACACATCAGTGGCCATGATCGATGGCCACCTTGTGTACCTTCATTGCTCCAGCGGAAAGAGCAGTTTCAGTACTGTAAAATTATTACTTATTTTAAATTTTAATAAATAAAAAAGTTGTTTATTTGGCTTGAGTTTGGTGATGTGAATTTCTGGTGAGAGGGCAAGTGAGGACTTATGTGTCTTCTGGGAGAGAGTGATTGTGAGAATTTGGTAGGGTAAATAGAATGAGTAGTCTTGTCTTGGCTCTTGAGCTTATTGGGGACGGTCTTTATCGTGTGGGTGTTGGGGCTCTAGACTGTAGACTACTTTAAAAGGTGTGGGTTTTTTTTAAAATTATTTATTTATTTATTTATTTAATGGGCTAGATTTCTGGGGTTTCAAAATTTTCATGTGGGATGGTAGATAAGTGCGAGTCAAGAAGGCCCCAAAATTCCTTCTGGAGAAAAGGATGGATTTTTGTAGACTACGTTGTTGGGCGGGAACATGAAGTAACTTTGCAATAATTTTTGTTACAAAAAAGATATGTTAATTTGATTTTGCCTTGATTCTGTGTGTTTGTGGAGGAATTATATTTATGAATTGAGGACTGAGGATTTTCTATTCAGGACAATGTGGTTGATTTGGGGCTGAGGATTGAGGGAGTATTTATTTTTGCAGTTTTATTGTTTGTGAATCAATTCAAGGAGTATTCTGCTCAATTTATATTTAGCCACTTGTTGAATTGTGGATTTATCATGTGTTGTGACCGGTGAAGGCTGTGGCTGACTTGCTGTGTGAGTGTTAAATATAGGTGAAAATATATTTTTAATCTCCTACATTTAGGGTCTAATCTCATTTTGGTCCTTAGATTGATTTTGCGCCTATTTCAGTTCTTAAAGAGGGAAAATTATTTTCATTTTGTTTCCTGCCATCAACCCACTAATAGAAAATGCATATATGGCAAACAAAATGCTATGTTAGCACAGTAAATGCTGAAGTAGCTAATAAAATATTTTATTTGGCATTTTTTAAATGTTATGTCAGTATTTTAATTATTTTTTTTGTCAGTATTTTAATTATTTAAAAAAAAAACCACATTAGAAAATTTAAACAAAAAAATAAACTAAATTTAAAGAAAAACCTTATACTCGTTAGCTTAAAAAAGAAAATCCTTACACACACTCTCTCTCTCTCCATTGTAACTTCATGGCTGGAGTGATGTGAACCTTGTCAAGAATAACGAGACCCAACAACGAAAGGGAACCCAAGATCGTTCTATGGACAGATTTGAATGGAAGACCTCGACTCGTTGCTTATAACAAACAAGAACCTCGGTATAAGGAAGACGCCACAAACGGTGGTGGAAACTCCGTTTGATGAGTCAAGATGAACGCCATGGGAAATTTCGATAAGTTTGAATAGTTCTTCAAAGAACCAAAGAGAATAAACCTCACAAGTTTTTATGAATATTCAAAAAAATGTCATCCAAAAACGTTTACAGACTTAGGAGCCTATTTAAGGGCTCTATAAAACTTGACAGACAAGAAAATATATTCTAAAAAAACTCCTAATTGATACCTAACCATATCAGGAATCAAATTTGACCTAAAAAGCATTAAATGCACCTAAAAACAAGGAAATAAATCACCTAAACCTAAAATAACGTTTTTTACATAAAAATACCAAAATAATAAATTACAATAATTAAATAGTAAATTGTGTCGTGCATCACGATCTTTCTAGAATACGCCCAAAATATTTCTTGCCAATTCTTAGCCTTGACCGAATCCTTCTAGTCTCTTGAATCAAGGTGACGATTCTTTGCTGCCCACGTGGATCATGCTCAATGGGCCTCCACGAATTTGCTTGAGCCCATATCTCTTGGATGAGTCCGTTGAGTACATCTTTAAACTTCTTTGCTTGTGCTCTCGTAATCGGCCCAATTGGTACTTGAATGAGATCCTTCGAAGCGGTGCCTTGGTCTCCATCATTTCCCTCCTCTTGAAAAGGATTTGCCCTCAAATCATCACCTACATCAAAAGGACTCAAATCAGTAACATTAAAAGTGGCACTTACATTGTACTCACCAGGTAAATCTAGCTTGTAAGCGTTGTCATTGATACGCTCGAGGACTTGGAAAGGACCATCTCCTCTTGGGAGCAATTTGGAACGTCTTTTTGCCGGGAATCTTTATTTTCTCATATGCAGCCAAACCCAATCTCCGGGTTCAAAAACCAGATTGCGACGTCCCTTGTTGGCTTGTGTGGCATATTGCTCCGTTCTACGCTCAATGTTGAGTTTTGCTTTTTCATGAATCTGCTTCACAAAATCAGCTTTCTTTTTGCCATCTAAATTAATGTGCTCCGTCAAAGGTAAAGGAGATAAATCCAATGGAGTTAAAGGATTAAACCCATACACAATTTCAAATGGCGAAAATTTGGTAGCAGAATGAACAGCTCTATTATATGCAAACTCAACATGTGGTAAACATTCTTCCCATGTCTTGATGTTCTTTCTAATGATTGACCTCAATAGAGTAGACAAAGTCCTATTTACTACTTCAGTTTGACCATCAGTTTGTGGATGACAAGTAGTGGAAAACAATAGCTTAGTACCTAACTTACACCACAAAGTCTTCCAAAAATAGCTCAAGAACTTAGCATCTCTATCTGAAACAATTGTCCTAGGCATGCCATGTAATCTCACAATCTCTCTAAAGAACAAATCAGCAACATGTGAAGCGTCATCCGTTTTGTGACATGGAATAAAATGTGCCATTTTAGAAAATCTATCCACGACCACAAAAATTGAATCTCTTCCATGTTTAGTCCTAGGCAATCCTAACACAAAATCCATTGAAATATCAATCCAAGGCTCACTAGGAATTGGTAAAGGAGTATACAATCTGTTGGGCTGCACTTTGGATTTAGCTTGCTTACATGTGACACATCTACCATAAATCCGTTCGACATCTCGTTTCATGTGAGGCCAATAGAAGTGTTCCTGCAAAATAGCTAAAGTCTTTGCAACTCCAAAATGTCCCATTAATCCCCCACCATGTGATTCCTGCACTAATAACTCCCTCATAGAACAGTTAGGCACACATAGCTTATTTTCTCGAAATAGGAATCCATCAAGCCTAAAGAACTTACCAGATGCGATTTTCTCACAAGCTCGATATTCCTCACAAAATTCGTGGTCTTCAGCATATAATTCTTTAATGTGTTCAAAACCAAGCAATTTTGCATCAAGTGTGAAGAGTAAGGCATACCTGCGAGAAAGTGCATCGGCGACTACATTCTCCTTACCTTGCTTGTACCGAATGACGTATGGAAACATCTCTATGAACTCCACCCATCGCGCATGCCTTTTGTTTAGCTTGTGTTGGCCCTTCAAGTGTTTCAAGGACTCATGATCGGTGTGAATCACGAACTCCTTAGGCCATAGGTAGTGCTGCCACGTCTCTAAAGCCCGAACCAATGCATACAGCTCCTTGTCATAAGTTGGGTAGTTTAAGGCTGCCCCATTGAGTTTCTCGCTGAAGTAAGCAATTGGTCGTCCTTCTTGCATAAGAACAACGCCTATACCAATACCTGAAGCATCACATTCAATTTCAAACGTTTTAGAAAAGTTAGGTAAAGACAACAGAGGTGCATTAGTCAGCTTCTCTTTGATTAATTGAAATGCCTTCTCTTGTTCTTCTCCCCATCGAAACCCAACGTTCTTCTTGATCACTTCGGTAAGCGGTGCGGCTAAGCTACTGAAGTCCTTCACAAACCGCCGGTAGAAACTAGCAAGTCCATGAAAACTACGAACATTAGCTACACTTGTGGGGCTCGGCCATTCTTGGATTGCACGTACCTTCTCTTCATCGACCTGTATACCTTGTGCACTAACAACAAATCCCAAAAATACAAGCTTATCGGTGTAAAAAGTGCACTTCTTTAAATTAGCAAACAACCTTTCTTTCCTTAGCACATCTAAAACGGATTTCAAATGTACTACATGATCGTCTATGCTTTTGCTATAAATGAGTATATCATCAAAATAAACAACAACAAATCTGCCTATAAATGCACGCAAAACATGGTTCATAAGTCTCATAAAGGTGCTCGGAGCATTAGTCAAACCAAAAGGCATAACTAACCATTCATACAAACCATATTTTGTTTTGAAGGCAGTTTTCCATTCATCTCCTTCTTTTATCCTAATTTGATGATAACCACTTTTTAAGTCAATCTTAGAAAATATGCAAGAACCATACAGCTCATCTAACATATCATCTAAGCGTGGGATAGGGTGACGATACTTTACCGTTATGTTGTTGATGGCTCGGCAATCAACGCACATTCTCCACGTCCCATCCTTCTTAGGCACAAGTAAGACCGGAACCGCACATGGGCTCATGCTCTCCCTCACGTGCCCTTTCTCCAACAATTCACTTACCTGCCGTTGAAGCTCCTTTGTCTCCTCAGGATTGCTCCTATAAGCTGGTCGGTTTGGAATGGTTGCACCGGGAACAAAATCAATTTGATGTTCAATCCCTCGGATGGGAGGTAACCCATGTGGTGTTTCCTCAGGGAAGACATCCTCGTACTCCTACAAAAGAGAAACAATAGAACTAGGCAAAGCAAGGTTAAGTTCGTTAGTGTTTAAAAGTGCCTCTTTGTACAAAAGTACAATCATCGGTTGATTTGAAAATATTGCTCGCTTAATCTCACTCACTTTTGCATAGAAATTCTTTTGTTTTCTCTCTGATTTTCTCTCAAGGGCCAAACTTTGATTTTCTTTTTCTCTCTCATTTTTCTTGGCCTCTCTCTGATTTTCACTCTTTTTCTTTTGCTCACTCTCTTTCTTTTGATCACTCTCCTTTTGTAATCTCACTTGATCCTCGTATACTTGCTGCAGTGTCAATGGTACAAGAGTGATTGATCGTTGATTAAGTACAAAAGAGTACTTGTTTGTAAAGCCATCATGCTTCACTTGCCTATCGAACTGCCATGGACGCCCTAGCAATAAGTGTCCCGCTTGCATCGGTACTACATCACACAACACTTCATCTTCGTATTTACCGATTCGAAATGCAACTAACACTTGTTTGTTCACCCTTATCTCACCACTATCATTTAGCCATTGCAACTTGTATGGCCTAGGGTGCTTTAACATGGGCAATCCCAATTTCTCTACCATAATTGTGCTTGCAACATTAGTACAACTACCACCATCAATAATCACACTACATACCTTGTCTTTAACGTAGCACCTAGTGTGAAAGATATTCTCCCGCTGTACTTCATCAACTCCTTTTACTTGCAAGCTCAATGCTCTCCTTGCCACCAATGTCAATGCGTCAAGGGCTAAATACTCCTCCTCGGAAACATCCTCCAATGGCGGCATGTCGTTAGTGTCAGAATCTTCATCATCGGTCACAATCTCACCATTGGCTTGCAACACCATGACTTGCTTGTTTGGACATTGACTTGCTATGTGGCCCTTGCCTTGACATTTAAAACATTTAATATCACGATTCCTAGAGGTCGAGGCTTCAGTTTTACCTTGAGGAACGTGGTTGGTGGTCGCGTACTTGGGCTTGGGTTTGGGCGTTTGTGACTTGTCCAGCGGCTTGGCATGACTTGATTTCCAAGAGGTAGAACTAAAGTTATGGCTTGCACGTGTCCCACTCCCTCTCTTGAGTTGTTGTTCCACTTTGATAGCCATATGCACCATATCTTCCAATTCCACATAACGCTGCATCTCTACCTTATCATGGATCTCCCGGTTTAAGCCAAGTAAAAATCTAGCCATTATAGCCTCCCGATCCTCCTCCACATTAGCGCGGATCATAGCAATTTCCATCTCCTTGTAGTAATCCTCTACGCTTCGACTCCCTTGTCTAAGACCTTGTAACTTTTTGTACAACTCTCGGTAATAGTAACTTGGAACGAACCGCTTTCTCATCACTACTTTCATCTCCTCCCATGTGTCTATTGGGCGTTCTCTATTCCGCCTCTTGTTTATCACAAGCTGATCCCACCAAGTAATAGCATATTCAGAAAATTCAATCACGGTTAATTTTACCTTCTTTGCCTCGGAGTAGTTGTGGCAATCAAACACGAACTCCATCTTTTTTTTCCACTCAAGATATGCCTCAGGATCAGATTTACCTTGAAAGGACGGAATTTTCATCTTAATACCACCCAAGTTGTTATCTTCGTGATTCCTAGCTCCTCTATATCTTCCTCCAGGTCTCCTATTGTTAACAATGGAATCTCGATCTTCTTCTTCATCAAAACCAGACCCATAACGCTCTTCATCCTCCTCCCTCGATGGATATCTTTCCCTTCTACGCAAATTACGACCTTTTTGTGGTTGCTCCTCACATCTATTCTCCATTTGATCTATTCGTTCATGAACCTGCTCCATCTCTATCTTCATCACACGCCTCATCTCACTCATCATGGCCTCCATAAATACCTTTGGATCAACCAATTTTGTTTCATCTTCAGTAATGCTCTTACCACTATCATAAGACATGATTTCTACAAAACAAAGGTTAGAAAAAAGAAAAAGAAAAAAAAAAAGGACCTCACGAATCACTCCCTTACGTGTTTACACTCAAGAATGTGGATCACTCTCCACTCGTGTTTCACTCAAAATAATATGGCTTTTACCCTCTGATGTTCTCACCACTCTTGCCTTTTTCCCCTCGATAATTCTCTTTTAGTTCTTTTGAAACTAAACAAACAACTCAAAAATTTCCAGCAACAATTTACCAAAAACTAATAAAGGAATTTCAGATTTGAATACAAAGAATATGGAAATTTTCAGAATAGAATTAGAAGGAATATGGCAGATTGGAATTTCCACTTTTTTTTTTTTTTTTTTTTTTCGATCAACAATTAGCTTTTGAGAATAATGAAATAAAATTTCGGAATTTCCACTTTCTTTTTTTTTTTTTTTTTTTTTTTTTTTTTTTTTTTTTTTTTTTTTTAACGATCAGCAACTAACTTTTGAGAATAATGAAATAAAATTCCGAAATAAATAAGAGATGTGAGACCAGACCAAGAGTTCAGATATCAACAAGAACAAACAAAGATTGAACAGATAGGGTAAAGGAAATTCGGCTAAGAAGAAACAAAGGAACAAAAGATGTTAAAGGATAGGCAAACCTGAACTAGAAACCATGCTCTGATACCAAATGATGTGAACCTCGTCAAGAATAACGAGACCCAACAACGAAAGGGAACCCAAGATCGTTCTATGGACAGATTTGAATGGAAGACCTTGACCCGTTGCTTATAACAAACAAGAACCTCGGTATAAGGAAGACGCCACAAACGGTGGTGGAAACTCCGTTTGATAAGTCAAGATAAACGCCACGAGAAATCCCGATAAGTTCGAATAGTTCTTCAAAGAACCAAAGAGAATAAACCTCACAAGTTTTTATGAATATTCAAAAAAATGTCATCCAAAAACGTTTACAGACTTAGGAGCCTATTTAAGGGCTCCATAAAACTTGACAGACAAGAAAATATATTCTAAAAAAACTCCTAATTGATACCTAACCATATTAGGAATCAAATTTGACCTAAAAAGCATTAAATGCACCTAAAAACAATGAAATAAATCACCTAAACCTAAAATAACGTTTTTCAACATAAAAATACCAAAAATAATAAATTGCAATAATTAAATATTAAATTGTGTCGTGCATCACGATCCTTCTAGAATAGGCCCAAAATATTTCTTGCCAATTCTTAGCCTTGACCAGATCCTTCTAGAACTTGAATCAATGTGACGATTCTTTGCTGCCCACGTGGATCATGCTCAATGGGCCTCCACGAATTTGCTTGAGCCCAAAACTCTTGGATGAGTCCGTTGAGTACATCCTTGAATTTCTTTGCTTGTGCTCTCGTAACCGGCCCAATTGGTACTTGAACGAGATCCTTCGAAGCGGTGCTTTGGTCTCCATCATGGAGCTTACAAGGTCGGCCTTCTTCTTTACCATGCGCTGCAACCAATATGGTAGTGGCCTTTACATCTGATCTGACCATCATGGTAGTGGCTTCTCTCTCGACCATCGACGAGTAGATCAAGGCGTCTTGATGCGGTAAAAATGATGGGAACAATGCAGTATTGATCATGGAGGACATGGCGTCTTAATGCAAAGAAAATGATGGGAATAGTTTGGGGTCTTGCTGGTGGGTGTTGTGAAACACGAATTGAACCATGTCTAAGAGAGAGGAAGTGAGAACGGAAGAGAATTGATGGTGGCTGTGGCATGCAGCAGCAAGAGAATCGGTTGCCCATAAAGTTCAAAATAGGTTGCTGAGTTTGTTCAAATTTGGGTTGGGTCTTGGTTCGGTGGAGTGGCCCTTGAAGGTTTTCATGTGGGAGGCTCGCTAGTGGAGGTGGCGACACACCTATTCCCAATCTGCCATGGACGAGCCACTCTAAGCCTTATCTCCTCCGCTTACGGCTTTACTTGTAGTCCGATTTTCCTTTCCTTTTTCATATTGCAAGAGACTAACGGGGGCAGGCAGTGCGGAAGAGTTGGTTCGAATACGGATTTTGCTTTACATCGACAAGTATTTTCAGATAGGAAAGAGTTTGCAAATGGAAGATCGAGTGGAAGTTTTTGTGTCGCTAGTACAGAATTTTGATATGTTTGCATGGAATCTGTATGAGGTGCTTGGGGTGGACCTGGCCTTTATCACATAAAAAAAAAAAAAAAAAAAAAAAAAAAAAAAAAAAAATATCATTCTGGCTTCGTTTAAGGCCAAATCGGGCCGAGATAAGTCAAAAAAACGATAAAATTTTTTTCGTACCTAGTACAATTTTTACATTACCTGTGCTAGAGCATTCTTCAAAAAATTCAAAAAAAAAATTAAAGACATCGTTCTGTCCAAATTTCATGCCAAACAAGACCGGGACAAGAAGAAAAAGATTAAAAAATTTCAGTTCGGGTACAGTTTCTCCCGACCCAAGCTTGAGCGTTCCCAAAAGAATAGTAAAAAAAAATCATTCTGGCTTCAATTAAGGCCAAATCGGGCCGAGATAAGCCGAAAAAGGGATAAATATTTTTTGTACTGAGTACAATTTCTACCTTACCAAGGCAAAAGCATTCTCCAAAAAATTCAAAAAAAATATTAAAATAATTAAAAATATCGTTCCACCCAAATTTCATGCCAAACAAGACCGAGACAAGAAGAAAAAGAGATTAAAAAATTTCAGTCAGGGTATAGTTTCTCCCGACCCAAGCTTGAGCGTTCCCAAAAGAATACTAAAAAAAATCAACAACAACAACAAAAAAAAAAAAAAAAAAAAAAAAAAAAAAAAAAAAAAAAAAAATTCATTCTGGCTTCAATTAAGGCCAAATTGGGCTGGTATAAGCCGAAAAAAGGATAAATATTTTTCGTACCGAGTACAATTTCTACCTTACCAAGGCAAGAGCATTCTCCAAAAAATTCAAAAAAAATATTAAAATAATTAAAAAAAATAAAAATATCGTTCTGCCCAAATTTCATGCCAAATTGAGTTGGGACAACAAGAAAAAGAGATAATAAAAAATTGGTTCCAAGTACTGTTTCTCCCAACCCAAGTTAAAGCATTCCCAAAAAAATAGTAAAAAAATTCAAAAAACTAAAAAACATTATTCTCGCTTTATTTCAGGCAAAATCGAGCCGGGATTGGCCGAAAAAGCGATAAATTTTTTTCGTACCTACTATAGTTTCTACCTTACCCGTGCTAGAGCATTCTCAAAAAAATTGTAAAAAAATATTAAAATAATTCTAAAAAATTGAAAATATCTTTCTGCGCTCACTTCAAGAGAAACTGGGCCAGGACAAGAAGAAAAAGAGATAAAAAAATTTTTGTTCCAGGTATCGTTTCGCCCGACCCAAGTTAGAGCGTTTCCAAAAAAAAAGTAAAAAAATTCAAAAAATTCAAAAACATCATTCTTGCTTTATTTCTGGCCAAATTGAACCGAGATAGGTCGAAAACGCGATAAAAAAGTTTTCATACCGAGTACAGTTTCTACCTTACCCGTGCTAGACAATTCTCAAAAAAATTCAAAAAATAAAATAAAATAATTCAAAGAAATTAAAAATATAGCTTTGCCCAAATTTCATGCCAAATTAGGCCAGGACAAGAAGAAAAAGTGAGAAAAACAAATTTCGGTTCGAGTTTGGTTTCTCTCGACCCAAGTTAGAGCGTTCCAAAAAAAATCGTAAAAAAATTCAAAAAAAATAAAACAATCATTCTGGCTTCATTTAAGTCCAAACTGGGCTGAGATAGGCTGAAAAAGCGATAAAATATTTTTCGTACCGAGTACAGTTTCTACCTTACCGGAGCGAGAGCAATCTCCAAAAAATTAAAATAATTCAAAAAAAATTAAAAATATAGTTCTGCCTAAATTTCATGCCAAACTAGGTTAGGACAAGAGGAAAAAGATATAAAAAAAATTTCATTCCGGGCACCGTTTCTCCCTACCCAAGTTAAAGCGTTCCCCAAAAAAACAGTAAAAAAATTCAAAAAATTAAAAAACATCATTCTCGCTTTATTTTTCACCAAATTGGACTGGGATAGGCCAAAAAATTACTCGTGCTAGAGCATTCTCCAAAAAAATTCAAAAAAAATATTAAAATAATTCAAAAAAATTAAAAATATCGTTCTTCCCAAATTTCATGCCAAACCGGACCGGGACAAGAAGAAAAAGAGATAAAAAAAAAATTTCGGTCAGGGTACGGTTTCTCTCAACCCAAGTTAGAGTGTTCCCAAAAAAATAGTAAAAAAAAAAAATATCATTCTAGCTTCATTTAAGGCAAAATTGGGCCGGATAGGCCGAAAAAGCAGTAAAATATTTTTCGTACCAAGTACAATTTCTACCTTACCCGGGCAAGAGCATTCTACAAGAAATTTAAAAAAAAATATTAAAATAATTCAAAAAAATTAAATTATTGTATTGCCCAAATTTCATGCCAAACTGGGTCAGGACAAGAAGAAAAAGTGATAATAAAAAAAATTTCGTTCTGGGTACCGTTTCTCCCGACTCAAGTTAGTGCGTTCCCAAAAATATAATAAAAAAATTCAAGGAATTAAAAAACATCATTCTCACTTTATTTATGGCCAAACCAAATGGGGATAGGCCGAAAAAAGCGATAAAATATTTTTTGTACCGAGTACAGTTTCTATACCTTACAAGGGCGAGAGCATTCTCCTAAAAATTCAAAAAAAATATTAAAATAATTCAAAAAAATTAAAAATATCATTATGCAAAAATTTCATGCACAACTGGACCAGGACAAGAAGAAAAAGAGATAAAAAAAATTTTCATTCTAGGTACCATTTCTCCCGACCCAAATTAGTGCGTTCCCAAAAATATAATAAAAAAAATTCAAGGAATTAAAAAACATCATTCTCACTTTATTTATGAGCAAACCAGACTGGGATAGGCTGAAAAAAGCGATAAAATATTTTTTGTACCAAGTAAAGTTTCTACCTTACACAGGAGAGAGCATTCTCCAAAAAATTCAAAAAAAATATTAAAATAATTCAAAAAAAATTAAAGATATCATTATGCAAAAATTTCATGCAAAACCAGACCAGGACAAGAAGAAAAAGAGATTAAAAAAAAAAAAAAAAAAATTGTTCTGGGTACCGTTTCTTCCGACCCAAGTTAGTGCATTTCCAAAAAAATAGTAAAAAAATTCAAGAAATTAAAAAATATCATTCTCGCTTTATTAATGGCCAAACCGGACTGGGATAGGCCGAAAAATCGATAAAATATTTTTCGTACCGAGTATAGTTTCTACCTTACCCGGGCGAGAGCACTATCCAAAAAATTCAAAAAAATATTAAAATAATTCAAAAAAATTAAAAATATTGTTCTGCCCAAATTTCAAGCCAAACCAGGTCAGGACAAGAACAAAAAGAAATAAAATTAAAAATAAAATTAAAAAATTTGTTCCAGGAATCGTTTCTCCCGACCCAAGTTAAAGCGTTCCTAAAAAAATAGTAAAAAAATTAAAAAACATCATTCTCGCTTTATTTCAAGCCAAACTGGACTAGGATCGGCCGAAAAAGCACTAAAATTCTTTTCGTACCGAGTACAGTTTCTACCTTACCCGTGCTAGAGCATTCTCAAAAAAATTCAGAAAAAAATTAAAATAATCCTAAAAAATTGAAAATATCTTTCTGCCCTCATTTCAAGCCAAACCGGGCCAGGACAAGAAGAAAAAGAGATAAAAAAAAAAATTTCCTTCCGGGTACCGTTTCTCCCAAACCAAATTAGAGCATTTCAAAAAAAAAAAAAATAGTAAAAAAATGGATAGGCCAAAAAAGTGAAAAAAAAATTTCACACTGACTACAGTTTCTACCTTACCCATGCTAGAGCATTCTCAAAAAAAGATTCAAAAAGAAATTTAAAATAATTCAAAAAAAAATTTAAAATATAGTTCTGCCCAAATTTCATGCATAACCGGGCCGGGACAAGAAGAAAAATTGAGAAAAAAAATTTTCTGTCCGGGATTGGTTTCTACCGACCCAAGTTAGAGCATCCCCAGAAAAATAGCAAAAAAATTCAAAAAACTAAAAAAAAAAAAAAATCATTCTGGCTTCATTCTTGATTTATTTCTGGCCAAACCAGGCCAGGATAGGACAAAAAAGCAATAAAATATTTTTCATAACAGTTTCTACCTTACCCGTGCTAGAGCATTCTCCAAAAAATTCAAAAAAAATATTAAAATAATACAAAAAAATTAAAAATATCATTCTGACCAAATTTCACGCCAAACAGAACCAGGACAAGAAGAAAAGGAGATTAAAAAAAAAAAAAAAATTCAGTCCAAGTACGATTTCTCCCAACCCAAGTTCGAGCGTTTCCAAAAGAATAGTGAAAAAATTCAAAAAAAAAAAAAAAAAATCATTCTAGTTTCATTTAAGGCCAAACCAGGCAGGGATAGGCCAAAAAACCAAAAAAAATATTTTTCGTACTGAGTACAGTTTCTACCTTACCTGGGAGAGAGCATTCTCCAAAAAAATTCAAAAAAATGATTAAAATAATTCAAAAAAAAATTAAAAATATCGTTCTGCCCAAATTTCATGCCAAACCAGGTTTGGACAAGAAGAAAAAGAGATAATAAAAAAAAAATCATTCCAAGTACCGTTTCTCCCGACCCAAGTTAAAGCGTTCCCAAAAAAATAGTAAAAAAATTTAAAAAACTAAAAAATATCATTCTCGCTTTATTTCTGGTCAAATTGGACCGGGATAGGCCAAAAAAGTGATAAAATATTTTTCGTACTGAGTACAGTTTCTACCTTACCCGTGCTAGAGCATTATCCAAAAAATTTAAAAATATATATTAAAATAATTCAAAAAAAATTAAAAATATCGTTCTGCCCAAATATCATGCCAAACCGACCAGGACAAGAATAAAAAGAGATAAAATAAAATTTTGGTCCGGGTACGGTTTCTCTCGACCCAAGTTAAAGTGTTCCCAAAAAAATAGTAAAAAAAATAAAAAATAAAAAAACTAAAAAAAATCATTCTGGCTGCATTTAAGGCCAAACTAGGTCGGGATACACCGAAAAAGTGATAAATTATTTTTCGTACCGAGTATAGTTTCTACCTTACCCGAGCAAGAGCATTCTACAAGAAATTCAAAAAAAAAAAAAGTAAAATAGTTCAAAAAAATTAAAAATATCATTCTGCCCAAATCTCATGCCAAACCGGGTCAGGACAAGAAGAAAAAGAGATTAAAAAAAAATTTTCGTTCTGGGTACCGTTTCTCCTGACCCAAGTTAGAGGGTTTGAAAAAAATAGTAAAAAAATTGAAAAATTAAAAAACATCATTCTTGCTTTATTTATGACCAAACTGGACCGGGATAGGCCGAAAAAGCAATAAAATATTTTTCGTACCGAGTACGGTTTTTACCTTACTAGGGCGAGAGCATTCTCCAAAAATTCAAAAAAAATATTAAAATAATTCCAAAAAATTAACAATGTCGTTCTGCCCAAATTTCATGCCAAACCAGGTCAAGGCAAGCACAAAAAGAGATAAAAAAAAAATTCGTTCCGTGTACTGTTTCTCCCAACCCAAGTTAAAGCGTTCCCAAAAAAATAGTAAAAAAATTATAAAAAAAAAAATTATTCTCACTTTATTCCAAGCCAAACTCGATTAAGATTGGCCGAGAAAGCGATAAAATTTTTTTCATACTGAGTATGGTTTCTACCTTACCCATGCTAGACCATTCTCCAAAAAAAGTAAAAAAAAATATTAAAATAATTCAAAAAATTTAAAAATATCGTTTTGCCCAAATTTCACGCCAAGCCGAACCAGGACAAGAAGAAAATGAGTTAAAAAAAATTTTCAGACCGAGGATGGTTTCTCCCGACCCAAGTTAGTGCGTCCCTAAAAAAATAGTAAAAAAAAAATTAGAAAACTAAAATAATTATTCTCGCTTCATTAAAGGCCAAACCGGGCCAGGATAGGCTGAAAAAGCGATAAAATATTTTTCGTACCGAGTACGGTTTTTACCTTACCCGGGCGAGAGCATTCTCCAAAAATTAAAAAAAATATATTAAAATAATTCAAAAAAAAATTAACAATGTTGTTCTGCCCAAATTTCATGCCAAACCAGGTCAAGGCAAGAACAAAAAGAGATAAAAAATAAAATAAAATAAAATAAAAAATTTCATTCTGGGTCCCATTTCTCCTGACCCAAGTTAGAGTGTTCCCAAAAAAATAGTACAAAATTTTAAAAAAATTAAAAAACATAATTCTCACTCTATTTCTGACCAAACCGGACCAAAATAGGCCAAAAAAGCAATAAAATTTTATTCGTACCGAGTACAGTTTCTAACTGATGTGAACCTCGTCAAGAATAACGAGACCCAACAACGAAAGGGAAACCAAGATCGTTCTATGGACAGATTCGAATGGAGGACCTCGACCCGTTGTTTATGACAAACAAGAACTTGGTATAAGGAAGACGCCACAAACGGTGGTGGAAACTCCGTTTGATAAGTCAAGATGAACGCCACGGGAAATCCCGATAAGTTCGAATAGTTCTTCAAAGAACCAAAGAGAACAAACCTCACAAGTTTTTATGAATATTCAAAATAATGTCTTCCAAAAACGTTTACAGACTTAGGAGCCTATTTAAGGGCTCCATAAACTTGACAGACAAGAAAATATATTCTAAAAAAACTCCTAATTGATACCTAACCATATCAGGAATCAAATTTGACCTAAAAAGCATTAAATGCACCTAAAAACAAGGAAATAAATCACCTAAACCTAAAATAACGTTTTTTACATAAAAATACCAAAATAATAAATTACAATAATTAAATAGTAAATTGTGTCGTGCATCACGATCTTTCTAGAATAAGCCCAAAATATTTCTTGCCAATTCTTAGCCTTGACCGAATCCTTCTAGTCTCTTGAATCAAGGTGACGATTCTTTGCTGCCCACGTGGATCATGCTCAATGGGCCTCCACGAATTTGCTTGAGCCCATATCTCTTGGATGAGTCCGTTGAGTACATCTTTAAACTTCTTTGCTTGTACTCTCGTAATCGGCCCAATTGGTACTTGAATGAGATCCTTCGAAGCGGTGCCTTGGTCTCCATCATTCCCCTCCTCTTGAAAAGGATTTGCCCTCAAATCATCACCTACATCAAAAGGACTCAAATCAGTAACATTAAAAGTGGCACTTACATTGTACTCACCAGGTAAATCTAGCTTGTAAGCGTTGTCATTGATACGCTCGAGGACTTGGAAAGGACCATCTCCTCTCGGGAGCACTTACATTCAAACCATATTTTGTTTTGAAGGCAGTTTTCCATTCATCTCCTTCTTTTATCCTAATTTGATGATAACCACTTTTTAAGTCAATCTTAGAAAATACGCAAGAACCATACAGCTCATCTAACATATCATCTAAGCGTGGGATAGGGTGACGATACTTTACCGTTATGTTGTTGATGGCTCGGCAATTAACGCACATTCTCCACGTCCCATCCTTCTTAGGCACAAGTAAGACCGGAACCGTACATGGGCTCATGCTCTCCCTCACGTGCCCTTTCTCCAACAATTCACTTACCTGCCGTTGAAGCTCCTTTGTCTCCTCAGGATTGCTCCTATAAGCTGGTCGGTTTGGAATGGTTGCATCGGGAACAAAATCAATTTGATGTTCAATCCCTCGGATTGAAGGTAACCCATGCGGTGTTTCCTCAGGGAAGACATCCTCATACTCCTGCAAAAGAGAAACAATAGAACTAGGCAAAGCAAAGTCAAGTTCGTTAGTGTTTAAAAGTGCCTCTTTGTACAAAAGTACAATCATCGGTTGATTTGAAAACATTGCTCGCTTAATCTCACTCACTTTTGCATAGAAATTCTTTTGTTTTCTCTCTGATTTTCTCTTAAGGGCCGAACTTTGATTTTCTTTTTCTCTCTCATTTTTCTTGGCCTCTCTCTGATTTTCACTCTTTTTCTTTTGCTCTCTCTCTTTCTTTTGATCACTCTCCTTTTGTAATCTCACTTGATCCTCGTATACTTGCTGCGGTGTCAATGGTACAAGAGTGATTGATCGTTGACGCCCTAGCAATAAGTGTCCCGCTTGCATCGGTACTACATCACACAACACTTCATCTTAGTATTTACCGATTCGAAATGCAACTAACACTTGCTTGTTCACCCTTATCTCACCACTATCATTTAGCCATTGCAACTTGTATGGCCTAGGGTGCTTTAACATGAGCAATCCCAATTTCTCTACCATAGTTGTGCTTGCAACATTAGTACAACTACCACCATCAATAATCACACTACATACCTTATCTTTAACGTAGCACCAAGTGTGAAAGATATTCTCCCGCTGTACTTCATCAACTCCTTTTACTTGTAAGCTCAATGCTCTCCTTGCCACCGATGTCAATGCGTCAGGGGCTAAATACTCCTCCTCGGAAACATCCTCCAATGGCGGCATGTCGTCAGTGTCAGAATTTTCATCATCGGTCACAATTTCACCATTGGCTTGCAACACCATGACTTACTTGTTTGGACATTGACTTGCTATGTGGCCCCTGCCTTGACATTTAAAACATTTAATATCACGATTCCTAGAGGTAGAGGCTTCAGTTTTACCTTGAGAAACGTGGTTGGTGGTCGCGGACTTGGGCTCGGGTTTGGGCGTTTGTGACTTGTCCAGCGGCTTGGCATGACTTGATTTCCAAGAGGTAGAACTAAAGTTATGGCCTGCACGTGTCCCACTCCCTCTCTTGAGTTGTTGTTCCACTTTGATAGCCATATGCACCATATCTTCCAATTCCACATAAGGCTGCATCTCTACCTTATCATGGATCTCCCGATTTAAGCCAAGTAAAAATCTAGCCATTGTAGCCTCCCGATCCTCCTCCACATTAGCGCGGATCATAGCAATTTCCATCTCCTTGTAATAATCCTCTACGCTTCGACTCCCTTGTCTAAGACCTTGTAGCTTTTTGTACAACTCTCGGTAATAGTAACTTGGAACGAACTGCTTTCTCATCACTACTTTCATCTCCTCCCATGTGTCTATTGGGCGTTCTCTATTCCGCCTCCTGTTTATCACAAGCTGATCCCACCAAGTAATAGCATATTCAGAAAATTCAATCACGGCTAATTTTACCTTCTTTGTCTCGGAGTAGTTGTGGCAATCAAACACGAACTCCATCTTTGTTTCCCACTCAAGATATGCCTCAGGATCAGATCTACCTTGAAAGGACAGAATTTTCATCTTAATACCACCCAAGTTGTTATCTTCGCGATTCCTGGCTCCTCTTTATCTTCCTCCAGGTCTCCTATTGTTAACAATGGAATCTCGATCTTCTTCTTCATCAAAACCAGACCCATAAAGCTCTTCATCCTCCTCCCTCGATGGATATTTTTCCCTTCTACGCAAATTACGACCTTTTTGTGGTTGCTCCTCACGTCTATTCTCCATTTGATCTATTCGTTCATGAACCTGCTCCATCTCTATCTTCATTACACGCCTCATCTCACTCATCATGGCCTCCATAAATACCTTTAGATCAACCAATTTTGTTTCATCTTCAGTAATGCTCTTACCACTATCATAAGACATGATTTCTACAAAACAAATTAGAGAATTCCGGAAATTAGAGAATTCCGGAAATAATAGCAAAAAAATTCAAAAAACTGAAAAACATCATTCTTGTATTATGTCAAGCCGAAACGGCTCAGGACAGGCCGAGAAAGAGAGAAATATTATTTTTTTTCATTCCAGTCCATTCCTACACGACCCAAACTAAAGTATTCCGAAAACAAAATAGCAAAAAAATTCGAAAAAATAAAAACATCATTCTGGTATTATTTCAAGCCAAAAACGAGTCGGGACAAGCCGAGATAGTGAGAAAAAAAATATATATCGTTCTGGTTTGTTCCTACCCGACCCAAACTAGAGAATTCTGGAAAAATTAGTAAAAAAATTCGTGAAATTAAAAAACATAATTCTGACATTATTTAAAGCCAAAATGGTACGGGACACGCAGAGAAAGGGAAATTTTTTTTTTTTTTTTTTTTTTTTTTTTTTTTTTTTTTTTTTTTTTTTTTTTTTTTTGTTTCAGTTCGTTCCTCCCTAACTGAAACTATAGAATTCTGAAAAAAAAAAAATAGCAAAAAAATTCAAAAAATTTTAAAAAAAAATTCTGGCATTATTTCAAGTACTAGAGAATTCCGGAAAAAATAGAAAAAGAATTAAAAAAAAAAATTAAAGAAACATCATTCTGATATATTATTTCAAGCCAAAACGGATCAAAACAGGCAGAGCAAGAGAGATTTTTTTTTTTTTTTTTTTTTTTTTTTTTTTTTTTTTTTTTTTTTTGTCGTTCTGGTCCCTTCCTAGCTGACCCAAACTAGAGAGTTTTGAAAAAAAATGGCAAAAAAATTTTAAAAATTAAAAAATATCATTCTGGCATTATTTTAAGCTAAAATGGGTCAGGACAGGCTGAGAAAGAGATAAAAAAATTTTTTGTTCTGGTCTGTTCCTACTGAACCCAAACCAGAGAATTCCGGAAAAATTAGCAAAAGAATTCAAAAAACTGAAAAACATCATTCCTGGTAATATGTCAAGCCAAAACAAGTCAGGATAGGACGAGAAAGAGAAAAAAAAAATTCGTTTAGGTCCATTACTACATGACCCAAACTAGAGTATTACAAAAAAGAAAAAAAAGCTAAAAAATTTAAAAACATCATTCTGGTAATATTCCAAGCCAAAACGGGTCGGGACAGGCCGGGAAAGAGAGAAAAAAAATTTTCATTCCAGTCCATTCCTACCCAACCGAAACTAGAGAATTTCGGAAAAATTAGCAAAAGAATTCAAAAAATTGAAAAACATCATTCTGGTATTATGTCAAGCCAAAACAGGTCAGGATAGAACGAGAAAGATAAAAAAAAAAAAATTCGTTTCGGTCCATTCCTACACAACCCAAACTAGAGTATTACAAAAAAAAAAAAAAAAAAAAAAAAAAAAAAAAGGCTAAAATATTTAAAAACATCATTTTGGTAATATTCCAAGCCAAAACGGGTCGGGACAGGCCGAGAAAGAGAGAGAAAAAAATTTCGTTCCAGTCCATTCCTACTCGACCCAAACTAGAGAATTCTGGAAAAAATAACAAAAAAAATGAAGAAATTAAAAAACATAATTCTAGCATTATTTAAAGCCAAAACGAGTCGGGACTGGCCGAGAAAGAGACCCAAAAAAAAAAATTTTTCTTCCGGTCTGTTCCTACCAAACCCAAACTATGGAATTCTCAAAAAATATATATATATATATATTCAAAAAATTAGAAATCATCATTTTGGCATTATATAAATTACTAGAGAATTCCTAAAACAAATAGTAAAAAAATTAAAAAAACATCATTCTGGTATTACTTCAAGCCAAAATGGGTCGACACAGGCCAGGAAAGAGAGAAATTTTTTTTTTTTTTTTCATTCCGGTCCATACCTACCCAACTCAAACTAGAGAATTCCGTAAAAAATAGCAAAAAATTAAAAAACATCATTCTGGCAATATTTCAAGTCAAAACGGGCCAGGACAGACCGAGAAAATGAGAAAAAAAAAAAATTCGTTCCGGTCCGTTCCTACCCGACCAAAACTAGAGAATTCCAAAAAAATAGCAAAAAATTCAAAAACATCACTCTGGCACTATTTCAACCCAAAACATGTCAGTAAAAGCCGAGAAATAGAGGAAAAAAAATTTCGTTTCGGTCTATTCCGACCGAATCCAAACTAGAGAATTCTGGAAAAAATAGAGAAAAATATCAAAAAATTTAAAAACATAAATGTGGCACTATATCAACCCAAAACGGGTCGGCAATGGCCAAGAAATAAAGAAAAAAAAATTTCGTTCCAGTTCATTCCTACGGGACCAAATAAAAGAATTCTGGTAAAAATTGCAAAAAATATCAAAAAATTAAAAAACATAATTCTGGCATTATCTAAAGCCAAAATGGGTTGGGACACGCCGAGAAAAAGAGAAACAATTTTTTTTTTTTTTTTTTTCGTTCCGGTTCATTCCTACCAAACCCAAATGGTAGAATTCCAAAAGAAAAATAGCAAAAAAATTCAAAAAATCAAAAATCATAATTCTGGCATTATTTCAAGCCAAAACAGGTCAAGACAGGCCGAGAAAGTGAGAAAAAATTTTGTTCTGGTTTGTTCCTACCTGACCCAAATTAGAAAATTCCGGAAAAATAGCAAAAAAATTCAAAAAACTGAAAAACATTATTCTTGTATTATGTCAAGCCAAAACGGCTCAGGACAGGTCGAGAAAGAGAGAATTTTTTTTTTTTTTTTTTTTTTTTTTTTTCATTCCGGTCCATTCCTACACGACACAAACTCGAGTATTCTGAAAACAAAATAGCAAAAAAATTCAAAAAAAAAAAAAAAAAAAACATCATTCAAGTAATATTTCAAGCCAAAACGAGTCGGGACAAGCGTAGATAGAGAGAAAAAAAAAATTTTCATTCTGGTTCGTTCCTACCCAACCCAAACTAGAGAATTCCGGGAAAAATAGTAAAAAAATTCATGAAATTAAAAAACATAATTCTGGCATTATTTAAAGCCAAAGCAGTACGGGACACGCCGAGAAAGGAAATTTTTTTTTTTTTTGTTCCGGTTCGTTCCTCCCTGACCCAAACTATAGAATTCTGAAAAAAAAAAAAAAAAAAAAAATTTCAATAAATTAAATTAAAAAATACTATTATTTCAAGTACTAGTATTTCAAGTACTAGAGAATTCCTGAAAAAATAGCAAAAAAATTTTAAAAAAAAATTAAAGAAACACCATTCTGATATTATTTCAAGCCAAAACGGGTCAGAAAAGGTAGAGAAAGAGAGATTTTTTTTTTTTTTTTTTTTTTTTTTTTTGATCGTTCCTGTCCCTTCCTACCTGACCCAAACTAGAGAGTTCCGAAAAAAAATGGCAAAAAAATTTAAAAAATTTAAAAATATCATTCTGGCATTATTTCAAGCCAAAACGGGTCAGGATTGGCCGAGAAAGAGATTAAAAAAAAAAAAAAAATTTTGTTCTAGCATTTTTTCAAGTAATAGAGAATTCCCGAAAAAATAGCGAAAAATTAAAAAAAAAAAGTTAAAGAAACACCATTCTAATATTATTTCAAGCCAACCCGGGTCAGAACAGGCAGAGAAAGGGAGAAATTTTTTTTTTTTAATTTTTAATTTTTTAATTTTTTTTTTTTTTTTTTTTGTTTTTTTGTTCCAGTCGCTTCCTACCCAACCCAAACTAGGGAGGTCCGAAAAAAAATGGCAAAAAAATTAAAAAAAAATTAGAAAATATCATTCTGGCATTATTTCAAGCCAAAATGGGTCGGGGCAGGTCGAGAAAGAGATTAAAAAAAAAAAATTTGTTCTGGCCTGTTCGTACTGAACCCAAACTAGAGAATTCCAGAAAAATTAGCAAAAGAATTCAAAAAACTGAAAACATCATTCTGGTATTATGTCAAGCAAAAACAGGTCAGGATAGGACGAGAAAGAGAGAAAAAAAAAATCGTTTCGGTCCGTTCCTACAAGACCCAAACTAGAGTATTATAAAAAAAAATAGTTAAAAAATTCAAAAACATTATTTTGTATTATTTAAAGCCAAAACGGGTCGGGACAGGCCGAGAAAGAGAGAGAAAAAAATTTCTTTCCGGTCCATTCTTACCCGACCCACCTAGAGAATTCCGGAAAAAATAACAAAAAAAAAGAAGAAATTAAAAAACATAATTCTGGCATTGTTTAAAGCCAAAACGGGTCAGGACAGGCCGAGAAAGAGCAGAAAATAAAAATTCGTTCCGGTCCGTTCCTACCTAACCCAAACTATAGAATTCAGAAAAAAAAAAAATAGCAAAAAAAATCAAAAAAATTAAAAATCATCGTTCTAGCATTATTTCAGGTACCAGAAAATTCCCCAAAAAAAACAGCAAAAAAATTAAAAAAAAATCATTCTGCTATTATTTCAAGCCAAAACGGGTCGGGACAGTCCGAGAAAGACATTAAAAAAAAACTGTTCTGGTCTGTTCCTATTGAACCCAAACTAGAAAATTCCAGAAAAATTAGCAAAAGAATTCAAAAAACTGAAAAACATCATTCTGATAGTATATCAAGCCAAAACAGGTCGGGACAGGAGGAGAAAGAGAGAAAAAAGAAATTTCATTTTGGTCCGTTCATACACGACCCAAACTAGAGAATTCCAGAAAAAATAACAAAAAAAATTCTTGAAATTAAAAAACAAAATTTTGGCATTGTTTAAAGGCAAAACAAGTTGGGACAGGCCGAGAAAGAGAAAAAAAAAAAAAAATTCGTTACGGTTCGTTCCTACCCAACCCAAACTATAGAATTCCTAAAATAAAATAGCGAAAATATTCAAAAAATTAAAAATCATCATTCTAGCATTATTAAAAGTACTAGAGAATTCCTGAAAAAATAGCAAAAAAATTAAAAAACATCATTCTGGTATTATTTCAAGCCAAAATGGGTCAGGATAGGTCAAGAAAGAGAGAAATTTTTTTTTTTTTTTTTTTTTTTTTTTTCCGTTCTGGTCCGTTCCTACCCGAGTCCAAAAAAAAAATTGTAAAAAAATTCGAAAAATTAAAAAACATCATTCTGGTATTATTTCAAGTCAAAATGGGTCAGGACAGACGAGAAAGAGGAAAAAAAAATTATTTCTTTATTTCTTGGCCATTGCCGACCCGTTTTGGGTTGATATAGTGCCACATTTATTTTTTAAATTTTTTGATATTTTTCTCTATTTTTTCCAGAATTCTCTAGTTTGGATTCGGTCGGAACAGACTGAAACGAAATTTTTTTTCCTCTATTTCTCGGCCTTTACTGTCAAGTTTTGGGTTGAAATAGTGCCAGAATGATGTTTTTGAATTTTTTTGCTATTTTTCTGGAATTCTCTAGTTTTGGTCAGGTAGGAATGGACCAAAACGAAAATTTTTTTTTCCCATTTTCTCGGTTTGTCCTGACCCGTTTTGACTTGAAATAATGCCAGTATTATTTCAAGCCCAAACAGGTTGGAGGAGGCCGAGAAAGAGAGAAATTTTTTTTTTTTTTTGGTCCGGTCCATTCCTACCCGACTCAAACTAGAGAATTCTTTAAAAAATTGCTAAAAAATTCGTAAAATTAAAAAACATCATTCTAGCGTTATTTCAAATCAAAATGGGTTAAGACAGGCAGAGAAAGAGAGAAAAATTTTTTTCGTACAGGTTTGTTCCTACCCGACCCTAACTAGTGAATTTTGGAAAAAAAAATGGCAAAAAAATCCACAAATTTAAAAAACATCATTTTGGCAATATTTCGAGCCATAACGGGTTGGGACAGTCTAAGAAAGGGATAAAAAACATTTGTTCCCGTCTGTTCCTACCCAACCCAAACTAGAGAATTCCGGAAATATTAGCAAAAAAATTCGAAAAACTAAAAAACATCATTCTAGTATTATGTAAAGCCAAAACGGGTCGAGACAGGACGAGAAGGAGAGAAGAAAAAATTTCATTCTATTCCGGTCCGTTCCTACACGACCCAAACTTGAGAATTCTGGAAAAAATAGCAAAAAAATTCAAGAAATTAAAAAACATAATTCTGGCATTTTTTAAAGCCAAAACGGGTCAGGACAGGTCGAGAAAGAGAAAAAAAAAAAAAAAATAGTTCCGATCCGTTCGTACCCAACCCAAACTATGGAATTCCGAAAAAAAATAGCAAAAATATTCAAAAAAAATTAAAAATCATCATTCTGGCATTATTTAAAGTACTAGAGAATTTCAGAAAAATAGCAAAAAAAATTAAAAAAAAAATATCATTCTGGTATTATTTCAAGCCAAAACAGGTTGGCACAGGCCGAGAAAGAGAGAAATTTTTTTTTTTTTTTTTTTTTTTTGTTCCAGTCCATTCCTACCCAACTCAAACTAGGGAATTTCGTAAAAAATAGCAAAAAAATTTAAAACATCATCCTGGCATTATTTCAAGTCAAAAAGAGTCAGGACAGACAGAGAAAGAGAGAAAAAATTTTTTTCATTCCAGTCCGTTCCGTTCTTACACGACCCAAACTAGAGAATTCCGAACAAAAAATGGCAAAAAATTCAAAAAATTAAAAAACATCGCTCTGGAATTATTTTAAGTTAAAACAGGTCAGCACAGACTGAAAAGGTGAGAAAAAAAATTTTCCGTTCCGGTTCTTTCCTACCCTACCAAAACTAGAGAATTCTGGAAAAAATAGCAAAAAAATTAAAAAAATCATTCTGGCACTATTTCATCGTAAAACGTGTCAGCAAAGGCCGAGAAATAGAGAAAAAAAATTTTCGTTTCGGTTTGTTCCTACCCGACCAAACTAGAGAATTCTGGAAGAAATAGCAAATAAGTTAAAAAAAAATAATAATAACATCATTCTGGTATTATTTCAAGACAAACGGGTCGGAACAGGCCGAGAAAGAGAGAAATTTTTTTTCTCATTTTGGTCCTTTCCTTCCTGACCCAAACTAGAGAATTCTAGAAAAAAATAGCAAAAAATTCGAGAAATTAAAAAATATCATTTTCGCATTATTCAAGGCCAAAACGGGTCGCGACGGCTGAGTAAGGGAGAAATTTTTTTTTTTTTTTTTTTTTTTTTTTTCAGTCAGGTTCATTCCTACCCGACCCAAACTATAGAATTCCGAAAAAAAAATAGCAAAAAAAATTAAAAAACATCATTATAGCATTATTTCAAGCACTAGAGGGTTCCCAAAAAAATAGCAATAAAATTCAAAAAATGAAAAAACATCATTCTGGCAATATTTCAAGCCAAAACGGGTCGGGACAGGCCGAGAAAGAGACAAAAAATTTTTTCCTTTCGGTCCGTTCCTACGCGACCCAAACTACAGAATTCTGAAAAAAATAGCAAAAAATTAAAAAAAGCAAAAAACCATCATTCTGGCACTATTTCAACCCAAAACGGGTGGGCAAAGGCCGAGAAATAGAGAGAAAAAAAATTTCGTTCCAGTCCATTCCTACTCGATCAAAGAAGACAATTCTGGAAAAAATAGCAAAAAATATCAAAAAATGAATAAACATAGTTATGGCATTATTTAAAGCCAAAACGGGTTGGGACACGCCGAGAAAGAGGGAATTTTTTTTTTCCTGTTCCGGTCCGTGGATCTGACCCAAACTATAGAATTCCGAAAAAATATAGCAAAAAAATTCAAAAAATTAAAAAACATAATTCTAACATTATTTCGTTTACACGATAATTCCCAAAAAAATTGCAAAAAAATTAAAAAGAAAAATATCGTTCTGGTAATATTTCAAGCCCAAACAGGTCGGAAGAGGCCGAGAAAGAGAGAATTTTTTTTTTTTTTTTTCCGGTCCTGTCCATTCCCACCCGACTCAAACTAGAGAATTCTGAAAAAAATTGTGAAAAGAATTCAGAAAATTAAAAAATATCATTCTGGCATCATGTCAAGTCAAAAAGGGTTAGGACCGGTGGAGAAAGAGAGAAATTTTTTTTTTTTTGGTATCGGTTTGTTCCCATCCGACCCTAACTGGAGAATTTTGAAAAAAACAAAATGGCAAAAAAATTCACAAAATTGAAAAACACCATTTTGGCATTATTTCAAGCCACAACGGGTCAGGACAGGCCAAGAAAGAGATAAAAAAATTCTTTGTTCCCGTCTGTTCCTACCCAACCCAAACTAGAGAATTCCGGAAATATTAGCAAAAAAATTCAAAAAACTGAAAGACATCATCCTAGTATTATGTAAAGCCAAAACGGGTCGGGATAGGACGAGAAAGAGAGAAGAAAAAATTTCTTTCCGTTCCGGTCCGTTCCTACACTACTCAAACTAGAGTATTCCGAAAAAAATTAGCAAAGAAATTTAAAAACATAATTTTGGTGTTATTTCTAGCCAAAACGGGTCTGGACAGGTAGAGAAAGGGAAAAAAGAAATTTACGATCTGGTCCATTCTTACTCAAGCCAAACTATAGAATTCCGAAAAAAAAAATAGCAAAAAAATTCAAATTAATTAAAAAAAATTAAAAAACATTATTCTGGTATTATTTCAAGCCAAAAATGGGTCGGAACAAGCCAAGAAAGGGAAAAAAAAAAAAAAAAAAAATTTCGTTCCGTTCCATTCCAACTCGACCCGGAATAGAGAATTCCGAAACAAATAGCTAAAAAATTCAGAAAATTAAAAAACATCATTCTGGCAGTGTTTCAAGTCAAAACGGGTCAAGACAGGCTGAGAAAGAGTGAAATTTTTTTTTTCGTTCCGGTCCGTTCCTACCTGACCCTAACTAAAGAATTCCGAAAAAAACAAAATGGCAAAAAAATTCACAAAACTGAAAACATCTTTCTGGCATTATTTCAGGCCACAACGGATCAGGACTGGCCGAGAAAGAGATAAAATTTTTTTTTTTTTCCGGTCTGTTCCAGCCCAACCCAAACTAGAGTATTCCGGAAAAATTCGCAAAAAAATTTAAAAAATTGAAAAACATCATTTTGGAATTATGTCAAGCGAAAATAGGTCAGGACAGGCTGAGAAAGAGAGAAAAAAAAATTTCGTTCCGGTCCGTTCCTACACAACCCAAACAAGAGTATCCCAAAAAAAAAGTAGCAAAAAAATTCATAAACATCATTCTGGTACTATTTCAAGCCCAAACGGATCAGAAGAGGCTGAGAAAGAGATTTTTTTTTTTTTTTTTTTTTTTGGTCTGGTCCATTCCTACACTACTCAAACTAGAGAATTCTGAAAAAATTTGCTAAAAATTTCAGAAAATTAGAAAGGAAAAAAAATCATTCTAAAATTATTTCAAGTCAAAACGGCTTAAGACAGGCAGAGAAAGAGAGAGAGAAAAAAAATTTTCGTACCAGTTTGTTCCTACCTGACCCTAACTAGAGAATTCTGAAAAAGAAAAAAAATGGCAAAAAAATCCACAAAATTAAAAACATCATTTTGGCATTATTTCAAGCCATAACAGGTCGGGTCAGGCCAAGAAAGAGATAAAAAAAATTTTGTTCCCGTCTGTTCCTACCCAACCCAAACTAGAGAATTCCGGAAATATTAGCAAAAAATTTAAAAAACTGAAAAACATCATTCTAGTATTATGTAAAACCAAAACGGGTGGGGACAGGACGAGAAAGAGAGAAGAAAAATTTTTGTTCCATTCCAGTCCATTCCTACATGACCCAAACTAGAGTAATCCAAAAAAAAATAGCAAAAGAATTCAAAAACATCATTCCTGTGTTATTTCAAGCCAAAACGGGTTGGGACAGGCCGAGAAAGAGAAATAAAAAAATTTTACGATCTGGTCCATTCCTACTCAACCCAAACTATAGAATTTCGAAAAAAAAAAATAGCAAAATATTCAAAAAAAATTAAAAAACATCATTCTGCTATTTCAAGCCAAAACGGGACAGAACAAGCCGAGAAAGAGGGAAAAAAAAAATTATTCCGGTCCATTCCAACCCGACCCAAAATAGAGAATTCGAAACAAATAGCTAAAAAATTCATAAAATTAAAAAACTTCATTCTGGCATTGTTTCAAGTCAAAATGGGTCAACACCGGACGAGAAAGAGAGAGAAAAAAAAATTTTCGTTCGGGTTCGTTCCTACCCAACCATAACTAAAGAATTCCAAAAAAAAAAAAACAACATTGCAAAAAAATTCACAAAAAAAAAAAGAAAAAAACATTATTCTGGCATTATTTCAAGCCATAATGGGTCAGCACTGGCCAAGAAAGAGATAAATTGTTTTTTTTTTCCGGTCTGTTCCTGCCCAACCCAAACTAGAGAATTCTGGAAAAATTAGCAAAAAAATTCAAAAAACTGAAAAACATCATTTTGGAATTATGTCAAGCCAAAATGGGTCAGAAGAGGCTGAGAAAGAGAGAAATTTTTTTTTTGGGTCCGGCCCATTCCTACTCGACTCAAACTAGAGAATTCTGAAAAAAATTGCTAAAAAATTCAGAAAATTAAAAAACATCATTCTAGCATTATTTCAAGTCAAAACAGGTTAAGACAGGCAGAGAAAGAGAGAAAAAAAAAAATTTCATACCGGTTTGTTCCTACCCAACCCTAACTAGAGAATTTCGAAAAAAAAATGGCAAAAAAATCCACAAAATTAAAAAACATCATTTTGGCATTATTTTGAGCCATAACGGGTCAGGACAGGGCAAGAAAGGGATAAAAAAAAATTTGTTCCCGTCTGTTCCTACCCAACCCAAATTAGAGAATTCCGGAAATATTAGCAAAAAAATTCAAAAAACTGAAAAACATCATTCTAGTATTATGTAAAGCTAAAATGGGTCAGGGCAGAACGAGAAAGAGAGAAGAAAAAATTTCATTCTGTTCCGGTCCGTTCCTACACGACCCAAACTAGAGTATTCCGAAAAAAAAAAAGCAAAAAAATTGAAAAACATCATTCCCTTGTTATTTCAAGCCAAAACGGGTCGGGACAGGCCGAGAAAGAGAAAATTTTTTTTTTTTTACGATCTGGTCCATTCCTACCAAACCCAAACTATAGAATTCCGAAAAAAAAAAAAAATTAGCAATAATATTCAAAATAATTAAAAAAAAATTAAACAACATCGTTCTCGTATTATTTCAAGCCAAAATGGGTTGAACAAGCCGAGAACGAGAAAAAAAAAATTATGTTCCGGTTTGTTCCTACCCGACACTAACTAAAGAATTCCGAAAAAAAAAAAAACAAAATGGCCAAAAAAATTCACAAAACTAAAAAATCATCATTCTGGCATTATTTCAAGCTATAACGGGTCAGGACTGGCAGGGAAAGAGATAAATTTTTTTTTTTTTTCCAATCTGTTCCTGCCCGACCCAACTTAGAGAATTCCAGAAAAATTAAGCAAAAAAATTCAAAAAACTGAAAAACATCATTTTGGAATTCTGTCAAGCCAAAATGGGTCAGGACAGGACGAGAAAGAGAGAAAAAAAAAAAAAATTTCGCTTCGGTCTATTCCTACACAACCCAAACTAGAGTATTCCAAAAAAAAAATGGCAAAAAAATTCATAAAATTAAAAAACATCATTCTGGCACTATTTCAAGTCATAACCGGCCAGGACTGGCCGAGAAAGAGGTAAAAAAAAAAAAAAAAAAAAAATTCTCCGATCTGTTCCCGCCCGACCCAAACAAGAGAATTCCGAAAAAATTAGGAAAAAAATTAAAAAAAATTGGAAAACATCATTCTAGAATTATGTCAAACCAAAATGGGTCTGGACAGGACGAGAAAGAGAGGAAAAAAAGTTTTGTTCCAGTCTGTTCCAACACAACCCAAACTACAGAATTCCAAAAAAAAAAAGTAGCAAAAAAAATTCAAAAACATCATTCTGATATTATTTCAAGCAAAAACAGGTTTGGACAGGCCGAGAAAGAGAGAAAAAAATTCGTTCCGGTCCGTTCCTTCCCGATCCAAACTTGAGAATTCGGGAAAAAATAGCAAAATAATTCAAGAAATTAAAATCATCATTCTGGCATTATTTAAAGTACTAGAGAATTTCTGAAAAAATAGGAAAAAAATGATAAAAGAAATATCATTCTGGTATTATTTCAAGGCAAAACAGGTCGGCACAGGCCGAGAAAGAGAGAAATTTTTTTTTTTTTTTTGCTCCGATCCATACCTACCCGACTTAAACTAGAGTATTCCATAAAAAATAGCAATAAAATTTTAAAAAAAAATTAAAAACATCATTCTGGCATTATTTCAAGTCAAAAAGGGTCAGGACAGACAGAAAAAGAGAGAAAAAAAAAATTTCATTCCAGTCCGTTCCGTTCCTACACGGCCCAAACTAGAGAATTCAAAAAAAAAAAAAATGGCAAAAAATTTCAAAAAATTAAAAAACATCGCTCTGGAATTATTTAAAGTTAAAACGGATCAGGACAAACTGAAAAGGTGAGAAAAAAATTTTCCGTTTCGGTTCATTCCTACCCGACCAAAACTAGAGAATTCTGGAAAAAAATAGCAAAAAAATTAAAAAACATCATTCTGGCACTATTTCATCGTAAAACATGTCAGCAAAGGCCAAGAAATAGAGAAAAAAAAATTTCGTTTCGATCTGTTCCTACCCGACTTAAACTAGAGAATTCTGGAAAAAATAGCAAATAAATTAAAAAAAAATAACATCATTCTGGTATTATTTCAAGACAAACTGGTATTATTTCGGCCCTTGCCTTCCCGACCTAAACCACAGAATTCTGGAAAAAAAATAGCAAAAAATTCGAGAAATTAAAAAATATCATTTTGACATTATTCAAAGCCAAAATGGGTCAGGACCGACGAGTAAGAGAGAAAAAAAATTTTATTTTCGGTCTGGTTCGTTCCTACCCGACCCAAACTATAGAACTCTGAAAAAAAAAAAAAAAAAACGTCATTCTAGCATTTTTTTCAAGCACTAGAGAGTTCCCCAAAAATAGTAAAAAAATTCAAAAAATAAAAAAACATCATTTTGGCAATATTTCATGCCAAAACGAGTCGGGACAGGCCGGGAAAGAGACAAAAAAAATTTTTTTTCTTCCGATCCATTCCTACCCTACCCAAACTAAAGAATTTTGAAAAAAAATAGCAAAAAAAAAAAAAAAACATCATTCTGGCACTATTTCAACCCAAAACGGGTGGGCAAAGGACGAGAAATAGAGAAAAAAAAAATTTCATTTCAGTCCATTCCTACCCAATCATTCAAGAGAATTCTGGAAAAAATAGCAAAAAATATCAAAAAATTAAAAAAAATAATTCTGGCATTATTTAAAGCCAAAACGGGTTGGGATACGCTGAGAAAGAGGGAATTTTTTTTTTTTTTTTTTTTGTTCCGGTCCGTTCCTATCCGACCCAAATTATAGAATTTCGAAAAAATATAGAAAAAAATTTAAAAAAAAATAATTCCAACATTATTTCGTTTACACGATAATTCCCAAAAAAATTGCAAAAAAATTTTTAAAAAAAAAAAAAAAAAACATCATTTTGGTAATATTTCTAACCCAAACGGGTCGGAAGAGGTCGAGAAAGAGAGATTTTTTTTTTTTTTCTTTTTTTTTTTTCTTTTTTTTTTTTTCAGTCTGGTCCATTCCTGCCCAACTCAAACTAGAGAATTCCGAAACAAATAGCTAAAAAATTCAGAAAATTAAAAAACATCATTCTGGCATTGTTTCATGTCAAAACGGGTCAAGACAGGCCGAGAAAGAGAGAAATTTTTTTTTTCATTCCGGTCCGTTCCTACAGGACCCTAACTAAAGAATTCTGAAAAAAACAAAATGGCAAAAAAATTCAAAAAACAAAAAAAAATCATTCTGGCATTATTTCATGCGATAATGGGTTAGGACCGGCTGAGAAAGAGATAAAAAAAATAATAAAAATAAAAATAAAAATTTCCGGTCTGTTCCTGCCCAACACAAACTAGAGAATTCCGGAAAAATTAGCAAAAAAATTCAAAAAACTGAAAAACATCATTTTGGAATTATGTCAAGCCAAAATGTGTCAGAACAGGACGAGAAAGAGAGAAAAAAAAATTTCGTTCAAGTCCATTCCTACATGACCCAAACTAGAGTATTCCAAAAAAAAAAAAGCAGCAAAAAAATTTAAAAACATTATTCTGGTATTATTTCAAGCCAAAATGGGTCGGAAGAGGCCGAGAAAGAGAGAAATTTTTTTTTTTTTTTTTTTTTTGGTCTGGTCCATTCCTACCCAACTCAAAATAGAGAATTCTGAAAAAAAATTGCTAAAAAATTCAGAAAATTAATAAACATCATTCTGTCATTATTTCAAGTCAAAACGGGTTAAGACAAGCAGAGAAAGAGAGAAAGAGTGAAGAGAAAGAGTGTTATGTAAAGCCAAAACGGGTCGGGACAGGAAGAGAAAGAGTGAAGAAAAAATTTTGTTCCGTTCCGGTCCGTTCCTACACGACCCAAACAAGAGTATTCCAAAAAAAATTGCAAAAAAATTCAAAAATGTCATTCCGGCGTTATTTCAAGCCAAAACGGGTTGGGACAGGCCGAGAAAGAGAAAAAAAATAAATTTTGCGACCAGTCCATTTCAACTCAACCCAAACTATAGAATTCCGAAAAAAAAAATACAAAAATATTCAAGGAGACCAAGGCACCGCTTCGAAGGATCTCGTTCAAGTATCAATTGGGCCGGTTACGAGAGCACAAGCAAAGAAATTCAAGGATGTACTCGACGGACTCATCCAAGAGTTATGGGCTCAAGCAAATTCGTGGAGGCCCATTGAGCATGAGCCACGTGGGCAGCAAAGAATCGTCACATTGATTCAAGTTCTAGAAGGATCCGGTCAAGGCTAAGAATTGGCAAGAAATATTTTGGGCCTATTCTAGAAGGATCGTGATGCACGACACAATTTAATATTTAATTATTGCAATTTATTATTTTTGGTATTTTTATTTTAAAAAAACGTTATTTTAGGTTTGGGTGATTTATTTCCTTATTTTTAGGTACATTTAATACTTTTTAGGTCAAATTTGATTCCTGATATGGTAAGGTATCAATTAGGAACTTTTTTAGAATATATTTTCTTGTCTGTCAAGTTTTATGGAGCCCATAAATAGGCTCCTAAGTCTGTAAACGTTTTTTGGATGACATTTTTTTGAATATTCATAAAAACTTGTGAGGTTTATTCTCTTTGGTTCTTTGAAGAACTATTCGAACTTATCGGGATTTCCCGTGGCGTTCATTTTGACTTATCAAACGGAGTTTCCACCACCGTTTGTGGCATCTTCCTTATACCGAGGTTCTTGTTTGTCATAAACAACGGATCGAGGTTTTCCATTCAAATCTGTCCATAAAACGATCTTGGGTTCCTTTTTCGTTGTTGGGTCTCGTTATTCTTGACGGGGTTCACATCAAAAATGATGATTTTTAATTTTTTGAATATTTTTGCTATTTTTTTTTTTCGGAATTCCATAGTTTGGGTTGGGTAAGAATAGACTGGAATGAATTTTTTTTTTTTTTTTTTTTTTCTCTTTCTCTGCCTGTCCTAACCCGTTTTGGCAAACAATGCCAGAATTATGTTTTTTAATTTCTTGAATTTTTTTGCTATTTTTTCCAGAATTCTCAAGTTTGGGTTGGGTAGGAACGGACCAGAACAATTTTTTTTTTCTCTCTTTCTCGTCCTGTCCTGACCCATTTTGGTTTGACATCGTTTTGGTATTATTTCAAGCCAAAACGAGTTGGGACAGGCCGAGAAAGAGTGAAAAAAAAAGATTTTGTTCTGGTCCGTTCCTACCCGACCAAAACTAGAGTATTTCGAAAAAAAAAAATAGCAAAAAAAATTCAAAAAAAACATCACTCTGGAATTATTTCAAGTCAAAACGGGTCAGGCCATGCCGAAAAAGTGAGAATAATAAATTTTCATTCCGGTTCATTCCTACCTGGTCCAAACTAGAGAATTCCGTACAAAAGTGGCAAAAAAATTCAAACAATTAAGAAAAAAAAAAATCATTTTGGCACTATTTCAAGTCAAAATGGGTCGACACAGGCTGAGAAAATGAGAAAAAAAAAATTTTCATTCCGATCTGTTCCTATTTGACCTAAACTAGAGAATTCCGGAGAAATTAGCAAAAAAATTCAAAAAACTGAAAAACATCATTTTGGAATTATGTCAAGCCAAAATATGTCAGAACAGGACGAGAAAGAGAGAAAAAAAATTTCGTTCAGGTCCATTCCTACATGACCCAAACTAGAGTATTCCAAAAAAAAAAAAAAAGCAGCAAAAAAATTTAAAAACATTATTCTGGTATTATTTCAAGCCAAAATGGGTCGGAAGAGGCCGAGAAAGAGAGAAATTTTTTTTTTTTGGTCCGGTCCATTCCTACCCAACTCAAAATAGAGAATTCTGAAAAAAATTTCTAAAAAATTCAGAAAATTAATAAACATCATTCTGTCATTATTTCAAGTCAAAACGGGTTAAGACAGGCAGAGAAAGAGAGAAATTTTTTTTTTTTTCGTACCGGTTTGTTCCTACCTGACCCTAACTAGAGAATTTCAAAAAAAAAATGGAAAAAAAATCCACAAAATTAAAAAACATCATTTTGACATTATTTCAAGCCATAACGGGTCAGGCAGGCCAAGAAAGAGATAAAAAAAAAAATTAAAAAAAAAAAAAAAAAAAAAAAATTTTGTTCCCGTCTGTTCCTACCCAACCCAAACTAGAGAATTCTGGAAATATTAGCAAAATAATTAAAAAAAAAAAACTGAAAAATATCATTCTAGTATTATGTAAAGCCAAAACGGGTTCGGGAGAGGAAGAGAAAGAATGAAGAAAAAATTTTGTTCCGTTCTGGTCCGTTCCTACACGACCCAAACAAGAGTATTCCAAAAAAAATTGCAAAAAAATTCAAAAATGTCATTCCGGCGTTATTTCAAGCCAAAACGGGTTGGGACAGGCCGAGAAAGAGAAAAAAAATAAATTTTGCGACCAGTCCATTTCAACTCAACCCAAACTATAGAATTCCGAAAAAAAAAATACAAAAATATTCAAGGAGACCAGGGCACCGCTTCGAAGGATCTCGTTCAAGTACCAATTGGGCCGGTTACGAGAGCACAAGCAAAGAAATTCAAGGATGTACTCGACGGACTCATCCAAGAGTTATGGGCTCAAGCAAATTTGTGGAGGCCCATTGAGCATGATCCACGTGGGCAGCAAAGAATCGTCACATTAATTCAAGTTCTAGAAGGATCCGGTCAAGGCTAAGAATTGGCAAGAAATATTTTGGGCCTATTCTAGAAGGATCGTGATGCACGACACAATTTAATATTTAATTATTGCAATTTATTATTTTTGGTATTTTTATGTTAAAAAAACGTTATTTTAGGTTTGGGTGATTTATTTCCTTATTTTTAGGTTCATTTAATGTTTTTTAGGTCAAATTTGATTCCTGATATGGTTAGGTATCAATTAGGAACTTTTTTAGAATATATTTTCTTGTCTGTCAAGTTTTATGGAGCCCATAAATAGGCTCCTAAGTCTGTAAACGTTTTTTGGATGACATTTTTTTGAATATTCATAAAAACTTGTGAGGTTTATTCTCTTTGGTTCTTTGAAGAACTATTCGAACTTATCAGGATTTCCCGTAGCATTCATCTTGACTTATCAAACGGAGTTTCCATCACCGTTTGTGGCGTCTTCCTTATACCGAGGTTCTTGTTTGTCATAAACAACGGATCGAGGTCTTCCATTCAAATCTGTCCATAAAACGATCTTGGGTTCCTTTTTCGTTATTGGGTCTCGTTATTCTTGACGGGGTTCACATCAAGAATGATGATTTTTAATTTTTTGAATATTTTTGCTATTTTTTTTTTCGGAATTCCATAGTTTGGGTTGGGTAAGAATAGACTGGAATGAATTTTTTTTTTTTTTTTCTCTTTCTCTGCCTGTCCTAACCCGTTTTGGCTTTAAACAATGCCAGAATTATGTTTTTTAATTTCTTGAATTTTTTTGCTATTTTTTCCAGAATTCTCAGGTTTGGGTTGGGTAGGAACGGACCAGAACAAAATTTTTTTTTTCTCTCTTTCTCGTCCTGTCCTGACCCATTTTGATTTGACATCGTTTTGGTATTATTTCAAGCCAAAACGAGTTGGGACAGGCCGAGAAAGAGTGAAAAAAAAAGATTTTGTTCTGGTCCGTTCCTACCCGACCAAAACTAGAGTATTTCGAAAAAAAAATAGCAAAAAAAATTCAAAAAATTAGAAAACATCACTCTGGAATTATTTCAAGTCAAAACGGGTCAGGCCATGCCGAAAAAGTGAGAATAATAAATTTTCATTCCGATTCGTTCCTACCCGGTCCAAACTAGAGAATTCCGTACAAAAGTGGCAAAAAATTTCAAAAAATTAAGAAAAAAAAAATCATTCTGGCACTATTTCAAGTCAAAATGGGTCGACACAGGCTGAGAAAATGAGAAAAAAAAAAATTTTCATTCCGATCTGTTCCTATTTGAATTCCGGAAAAATTAGCAAAAAAATTCAAAAAACTGAAAAACATCATTTTGGAATTATGTCAAGCCAAAATGTGTCAGAACAGGACGAGAAAGAGAGAAAAAAAAAATTTCGTTCAGGTCCATTCCTACATGACCCAAGCTAGAGTATTCCAAAAAAAAAAAAGCAGCAAAAAAATTTAAAAACATTATTCTGGTATTATTTCAAGCCAAAATGGGTCGGAAGAGGCCGAGAAAGAGAGAAATTTTTTTTTTTTTTTTTTTTTTTTGGTCCGGTCCATTCCTACCCAACTCAAAATAGAGAATTCTGAAAAAAATTGCTAAAAAATTCAGAAAATTAATCATTCTGGCTTTATTTCAAGACAAAACTGGTTGGGACAGATCGAGAAAGAGACAAAAAAAATTTTTCGTTCCGTTCCAATCCGTTCCTTCCCGACCCAAACTAGAGAATTTCGAAAAAAATTGCAAAAAAATTCAAAAAATTAAAAAACATCATTTTGGCACTACTTCAACCAAAAACAGGATGGGAAAGGCTGAGAAAGAGAAAAAAAAATTGTTATGATCAGTTCCTACCCGACCCAAACTAAAGAATTCCGGAAAAAATAGCAAAAAAAATTCAAAAAACTGAAAAACATCATTCTTTTATTATGTCAAGCCAAAACAAGTCAGGACAGGCCGAGAAAGTGAGAATTGTTATTCATTCCGGTCCATTCCTACACGACCAAAACTAGAGAATTCCGGAAAAAAAAAACAAAAAAAATCAAGAAATTAAAAAACATAATTCTAGCATTGTTTAAAGCCAAAACGAGTTGGGAAAGGCCGAGAAAGAGAAAATGAAAATTTCATTCCGGTTAGTTCCAACCAAACCCAAACTATAGATCTCCGAAAAAAAATAGCAAGAAAATTCAAAAAATTAAAAAACATCATTTTGGAATTATTTCAAGTCAAAACAGGTTAGGCCAGGCCGAGAAAAAGAGAAAAAAAAAATTTTCGTTCCGGTTCATTCTTACCCGAACCAAACAGGAAAATTCCGAAAAAAAATTCAAAAAATTAAAAAATATCATTCTTGCACTATTTCAAGCCAAAATGGGTTGGGACAGGCTGAGAAAGTGGGAAAATTTTTTTTTTTTTGTTCTGATCCGTTCCTACTCGATCCAAACTAGAGAATTCTAAAAAAAAATTAAAAAATAAATTGAAAAAATTAAAAAATTAAAAAATATCATTCTGATATTATTTCAAGCCAAAACAAGTCAGGACAGGCCTAGAAAGAGAGGAAAAAAAAATTTTTGTTCTGGTCCGTTCATACCAGACCCAAACTAGAGTATTCCGGAAAAAAAAAAAAATTCAAAAAATCAAAAAACATCATTCTGGAATTATTTCAAGTCAAAATGGGTTAGGCCATGCCGAGAAAGAAAAAAAAAATTATTGTTCAGGTTCGTTCCTACCCGATACAAACTAGAGAATTCCGTATAAAAATGGCTAAAAAATTCAAAAAATTAAAAAACATCATTCTGATACTATTTCAAGCCAAAAGGAGTCGAGACAGGTTGAGAAAGTGAGAAAAAAAAAATTTGTTCCAATCCGTTCCTACTTGACCGAAACTAGGGATTTCCGGAAAAAATAGAAAATAAATTCAAAAAATTTAAAAACATCATTTTGGTGTTATTTCAAGCCAAAACGAGTTGGGACAGGCCGAGAGAGAAAAAAAAAAAATTATTGTTCAGGTTCGTTCCTACCCGATACAAACTAGAGAATTCCGTATAAAAATGGCTAAAAAATTCAAAAAATTAAAAAACATCATTCTGATACTATTTCAAGCCAAAAGGAGTCGAGACAGGTTGAGAAAGTGAGAAAAAAAAAATTTGTTCCAATCCGTTCCTACTTGACCGAAACTAGGGATTTCCGGAAAAAATAGAAAATAAATTCAAAAAATTAAAAAACATCATTTTGGTGTTATTTCAAGCCAAAACGAGTTGGGACAGGCCGAGAGAGAAAAAAAAATTTTCATTCCGGTCCGTTCCTGCCCAGCCCAAACTATGGAATTCCAAAAAAAAATAGCAAAAAAATTCAAAAAATTAAAAACCATCATTCTGGCATTATTTGTACTAGAGAATTCCCGAAAAAATAGCAAAAAAAATTAAAAAATATCATTCTGGTATTATTTCAAGCAAAAACGGGTCGGGACAGGTCGAGAAAGAGAGAAATTTTTTTTCGTTCTGGTCCACTCCTACCCGACCCAAACTACAGGATTACGAAAAAAAAAATAGCAAAACAATTCAAAAACATCATTCTGGAATTATTTCAAGTCAAAATGGGTCAGGCCAGGCCGAGAAAGAGAGAAAAAAAAATTTCGTTCCGGTTCGTTCCTACACGATCAAAACTAGAGAATTCCGAAAAAAAAAATGGCAAGAAAATTAAAAAAAAAAAACTAAAAAACATCATTCTGGCACTATTTCAAGCCAAAATGGGTTGGGACAGGCTGAGAAAGTGAGAAAAAAAAAATTTTCGTTCTGATCCGTTCCTACTCGACCCAAACTAGAGAATTCCAGAAAAAATAGCAAATAAATTCAAAAAATTAAAAAAGATCATCCTGGTATTATTTCAAGCCAAAACGAGTTAGGACAGGCTGAGAAAGAGAGGGGAAAAAAAAAAAAAAAATCGTTCTGGTCCTTTCCTACTCGACCCAAACTAGTATTCTGAAAAAAAAATAGCAAAAAAATTCAAAAAATAAAAAAAATCATTCTGGAATTATTTCAAGTCAAAACGGGGTCAGGCCATGCCGTGAAAGAGGGAAAATTTTTTTTCGTTCCGGTTCATTCCTACCCGATCCAAACTAGACAGTTCCGTATAAAAATGGCAAAAAAATTCAAAAAATTAAAAAACATCATTCTGGCATTATTTCAAACAAAAATGGGTCGAGACAGGCTGTGAAAGAGAGAAAAAAAAAAAAAAAAAAAACACTCGTTCCGATCCATTCCTACTCGTCCCAAACTAGAGAATTCCAGAAAAAATAGCAAATAAATTCAAAAAATTTAAAACCATCACTCTGGTATTATTTCAAGTACTAGAGAAGTCCCGAAAAAATAGCAAAAAAATTAAAAAATATCATTCTGGTATTATTTCAAGGCAAAACAGGTTGGTACTGGCCGAGAAAGAGAGAATTTTATTTTTTTTTCGTTCCGGTCTATTCCTACCGGACCCAAACTAGAGAATTCTGAAAAAAAAAAATAGCAAAAAACTTCAAAAAACTAAAAAACATCCTTTTGGAATTATTTCAAGTCAAAACGGGTCAGGCCAGGCCAAGAAAGAGAGAAAAAAATTTTTCGTTCCGGTCCATTCCAACCCAACCCAAACTATAAAATTCCCGAAAAAGTAACAAAATAAATAAAGAAACTAAAAAACATAATTCTAGCATTGTTTAAAGCCAAAACGAGTCAGGAAAGTTCGAGAAAGAGAAAAAAAAAAAAAAAAAAAAATTTCATTCCGGTCAGTTCTTGCCCAACCCAAACTATAAAATTCCGAGAAAAATAGTAAAAAAAATTCAAAAAATTGTAAACCATCATTCTGGCATTATTTCAAGAACTAGAGAATTCCCGAAAAAAAAAATAGCAAAAAAAATTAAAAAATATCGTTCTGGAATTATTTCAAGTCAAAACGGGACAGGCCAGGCCGAGAAAGAGAGAAAAAAAATTTTCGTTCCTGTTCGTTCCTACCCGATCCAAACTAGAGAATTCCGGAAGAAAAAATGGCAAAAAAAAAAAAAAAAAAAAAAAAAAAAAAAAAAACATTATTCTGGCACTATTTCAAGCCAAAATGAGTTGGGACAGGCTGAGAAAGTGAAAAAAAAAAAAAAAAATTTTCATTCCGATCTGTTCCTACTCGACCCAAACTAGAGAATTCCGGAAAAAATTGCAAATAAATTCAAAAAATTAAAAAACATCATTCTGGTATTATTTCAAGCCAAAACAAGTCGGGACTGGTTGAGAAAGAGAAAAAAAAAAATCGTTCCGATCCGTTCCTACTCGACCCAAATTAGAGAATTCTGGAAAAAATAGCAAATAAATTCAAAAAATTAAAAACCATCATTCTGGTATTATTTCAAGTACTAGAGAATTCCCGAAAAAATAGCAAAAAAATTAAAAAATATCATTCTGGTATTATTTCAATCCAAAACAGGTCGGGACAGGCCGAGAAAGGGAGAAATTTTTTTTTTTTTTTTTTTTCGTTCCGGTCCATTCCTACCCGACCCAAACTAGAGAATTTCGAAAAAAAAAATAGCAAAAAAATTAAAAAACATCATTCTTGAATTATTTCAAGTCAAAACGGGTCAGGCCAGGCCGAAAAAAAGAGAAAAAAAAAATTCGTTCCGGTTTGTTCTTACCCGATCCAAAGTAGAAAATTTCGAAAAAAAAATGGCAAAAAAATTCGAAAAATTAAAAAAATCATTTTGGCACTATTTCAAGCCAAAATGGGTCGGGACAGACTAAGAAAGTGGGAACATTTTTTTGTCGTTCTTATACGTTCCTACTCGATCCAAACTAGACAATTCCGAAAAAAATAAAAAATAAATTCAAAAAATTAAAAAACATCATGCTGATATTATTTCAAGCCAAAACAAGTTGGGAAAGGCCCAGAAAGAGAGGGAAAAAAATTTTTTGTTCTGGTCCATTCCTACCCGACCCAAACTAGTATTCCGAAAAAAAAAAAAAAAAAAAAAAAAAAAAAAAAAAAAAAAAAAAGAAAAAAAGACAAAAATATTCAAAAAAATCAAAAAACATCATTCTGGAATTATTTCAAGTCAAAATGGGTTAGGCCATGCCGAGAAAGAGAAAAAAAAAATTTATCGTTCAGGTTCGTTCCTACCCGATACAAACTAGAGAATTCCATATAAAAATGGCAAAAAAATTCAAAAAATTAAAAAACATCATTCTGGCACTATTTCAAGCCAAAAGGAGTCGAGACAGGTTGAGAAAGTGAGAAAAAAAAATTTCCTTCCGATCCGTTCCTACTTGACCGAAACTAGGGAATTCCAGAAAAAATAGAAAATTAATTCAAAAAATTAAAAAACATCATTTTGGTATTATTTCAAGCCAAAACGAGTCAGGACAGGCCGAGAAAGAAAAAAAAATTCATTCCGGTCCGTTCCTGCCCAACCCAAACTATAGAATTCCGAAAAAAAAAATAGCATAAAAATTCAAAAATATAAAAACCATCATTCTGGCATTATTTCAAGTACTATAGAATTCCCAAAAAATAGCAAAAGAATTAAAAAATATCATTCTGGTATTATTTCAAACAAAAACGGGTCGGGACAGGTTGAGAAAGAAAGAAATTTTTTTTTGTTCTGGTCCATTCCTACCCGACCCAAACTACAGAATTCCCAAAAAAATAGCAAAAAAATTCAAAAACATCATTCTAGAATTATTTCAAGTCAAAACGGGTCAGGCCAGGCCGAGAAAGAGAGAAAAAAAAATTTCGTTCCGGTTCGTTCTTACACAATCCAAACTAGAGAATTTCGAAAAAAAATGGCAAGAAAATTCAAAAAATTAATAAACATGATTCTGGCACTATTTCAAGCCAAAATGGGTTGGGACATGCTGAGAAAGTGAGAAAAAAAAATTTCGTTCTGATCCGTTCCTACTCGACCCAAACTAGCGAATTCCAGAAAAAATAGCAAATAAATTCAAAAAATTAAAAAAGATCATCCTTGTATTATTTCAAGCCAAAACGAGTTGGGATAGGCCAAGTGATGCGTACCTCAATCGACACGCTTTGAGACCCAACAAAAATATCGGAATACTTGCCCAAGAAAGCTAAAAATTCAGTTTTTTTGATAGAAACCTTGACCCAATGTTTATAATCGAAACGCGAACCAAAGGTATAAGTAATAGACCAAGCCCAATGATTATAATGAATCACGAACCAAAGGTATAAAGTTTGAACGCCACAAGGAAGAATCCCTGATAAGTTCACAGTTCTTGAAGAACCAAAAGAAGAGTAAAGCCTCACCTTTTCTGATTTTTATTCAATAATCTCTTAAAAACGTTTACAGACTTAGGAGCCTATTTAAGGGCTCCATAAAACTTGACAGACAAGAAAATATATTCTAAAATAACTCCTAATTAATACCTAACCATATCAGGAATCAAATTTGACCTAGAAAATTCTGGAAAAAATAGCAAATAAATTCAAAAAATCAAAAAACATCATTTTGGATTTATTTCAAGTCAAAATGGGTTAGGCCATGCCAAGAAAGAGAGAAAATTTTTTTTCGTTCAGGTTTGTTCCTACCCGATCCAAACTAGAGAATTCCGTATAAAAATGACAAAAAAAATTCAAAAAATTAAAAAAATCATTCTGGCTTTATTTCAAGCCAAAAGGGGTTGAGATGAGAAAGTGAGAAAAAAAATTTTCATTCTGATTCGTTCCTACTCAACCCAAACTAGGGAATTCCAAAAAAAATAGCAAATAAATTCAAAAAAATTAAAAAACATCATTCTGATATTATTTCAAGCCAAAACTAGTTGGGACAGGCCGAGAAAGAGAGAAAAAAAAAATTCATCCTGGTCCGTTCCTACCCGACCCAAACTAGAGTATTCCGAAAAAAAAAATATCAAAAAAATTAAAAAAACATCACTTTCACATTATTTCAAGCCAAAACGGGTTGGGGCAGGCCGAGAAAGAGACAAAAAAAGTTTTTTTCATTCCGGTCCATTCCTACCCGACCAAAACTTGAGAACTCCAAAAAAAGAAGCAAAAAAATTCAGAATATTAGGAAACACCAATCTGGCACAATTTCAAGCCAAAACAGGCTAGGAAAGGCCGAGAAAGAGAGAAAATTTTTTTGTTCCGGTCCGTTCCAACCCGACCCAAACTAGAGAATTTCGAAAAATATAGCAAATAAATTAAAAAAATTAAAAAACATCATTTTGGCATTATTCCAAGCCCTAACGGGTCGGGACAGGCCGAGAAAGAGATAAAAAAAAATTTTGTTCCAGTCTGTTCCTACCCAACCCAAACTATAGAATTCCAGAAATATTAGCAAAAAAATTCAAAAAATTGAAAAACATCATTCTGGTATTATGTCAAGCCAAAACAGGTCCGGATAGGCCGAGAAAGAGAAAAAAAATGGGTCAGGACAGGCCGAGAAAGAGAAAAAAAACGGGTCGGGACAGGCCGAGAAAGTGAGAGAAAAAAATTTCATTCCGATCCATTCCTACCCAACCAAAACTAGAGAATTCTGGAAAAAATAACAAAAAAAATCAAGAAATTAAAAAATATATTCTAGCATTGTTTAAAGCCAAAACGAGTCGGGACTGGCCGAGAAAGAGGAAAAAAAAATTTTTCGTTCCGGTCTGTTCCTATTCATCCCAAACTATAGATTCTGAAAAAAAAAAAAAAAAAAAAAAAGCAAAAACATTCAAAAAATTAAAAACCATCATTCTGGCATTATTTCAAGCACTAGAGAATTCCCAAAAAAAATAGCAAAAAAATTAAAAAATATCATTTTGGTATTATTTCAAGCCAAAACGGGTTGGGACAGGCCGAGAAAGAGAGAATTTTTTTTTTTTTTTTTTTTTCGTTCCGGTCCATTCCTACATGACCCAAACTAGAGAATTCCGAAAAAAAAAATAGCAAAAAAATTCAAAAACATCATTCTAGAATTATTTCAAGTCAAAACGAGTTAGGCCAGGCCGACAAAGAGACAAAAAAAATTTTCATTCTGATTCGTTCCTACCCGATCCAAACTAGAGAATTTCAAAAAAAAAATGGTGAAAAAATTCAAAAAATTAGAAAACATCATTCTGGCACTATTTCAAGCCAAAATGGGTCGGGACAGGCTGAGAATGTGAGAAAAAAAAAATTTCATTCCGATTCGTTCCTACTCAACCCAAACTAGAGAATTCTGAAAAAAAAAATAGCAAAAAAATTCAAAAAATTAAAAAATATCGTTCTGGCATTATTTCGGTTACTTGAGAATTCCCAAAAAAATTAAAAAAATCATTCTGGTATTATTTCAAGCCAAAACGAGTCAGAAGAGGCCGAGAAAGAGAGAAAAAAAAAAATTTTTGGTCCGATCCATTCCTACCGGACTCAAACTAGAGAATTTCAAAAAAAAAAAAAAAGGTAAAAAATTTAGACAATTACAAAACACCATTCTGGCATTATTTCAAGTCAAAACGGGCAGAGAAAGAGAGAAATTTTTTTTTTCATTCAGGTCCGTTCCTACCTGATCAAACAAGAGAATTCTGGAAAAAATAGCAAAAAATATCAAAAAATTAAAAAACATAATTCTGGCATTATTTAAAGCCAAAACGGGTTGGGACACGCTGAGAAAGAGAGAATTTTTTTTTTCATTCCGGTCCGTTCCTACCCGACCCAAACTATGGAATTCCAAAAAAAAAATAGCAAAAAAATTCAAAAACTAAAAAACATCATTCTGGCATTATTTCAGTTACTTGAGAATTCCTGAAAAAATTGCAAAAAAATTTAAAAACATCATTCTGGTATTATGTCAAGCCAAAACGGGTCAGAAGAGGCCGAGAAAGAGAGAAATTTTTTTTTTTTTGGGTCCAATCCATTCCTACCGAACTCAAACTAGAGAATTTCAAAAAAAATAGCTAAAAAACTCAGAAAATTACAAAACACCATTCTGGCATTATTTCAAGTCAAAACGGGCAGAGAAAGAGAGAAATTTTTTTTTTTTCGTTCAGGTCCGTTCCTACCTGACCCTAACAAGAGAATTTCGAAAAAAAAAATGGCAAAAGAATCCACAAAATTAAAAAACATCAGTTTCACATTATTTCAAGCCATAACAGGTCGGGATAGGCCAAGAAAGAGATAAAAAAAAATTTTGTTCCAGTCTGTTCCTACCCAACCCAAACTAGAGAATTCCAGAAATGTTAGCAAAAAAATTGAAAAACATCATTCTAGTATTATGTCAAGCCAAAACGGGTTGAGATAGGCCAAGAAAGAGAAAAAAAAAACGGGTCGGGACAGGCCGAGAAAGAGAAAAAAAACCAGGTCGGGACAGGCCGAGAAAGTGAGAGAAAAAAATTTCGTTCTGATCCATTCCTACCCGACCAAAACTAGATAATTCCGGAAAAAATAACAAAAAAAATCAAGAAAGTAAAAAACATAATTCTAGCATTGTTTAAAGCCAAAACGAGTCGGGACAGGCCGAAAAAGAGGAAAAAAAATTTTCGTTCCAGTCCGTTCCTATCCATCCCAAACTATAGAATTCCGAAAAAAAAATGGCAAAAAAATTCAAAAAATTAAAAACCATCATTCGGGCATTATTTCAAGCACTAGAGAATTCCCAAAAAAATAGCAAAAAAATTAAAAAAATATCATTCTGGTATTATTTCAAGCCAGCACGGGTCAGGACAGGCCGAGAAAGAGAGAAATTTTTTTTTTTCGTTCCGGTCCATTCCTACCCGACCCAAACAAGAGAATTTCGAAAAAAATAGCAAAAAAAATTCAAAAACATCATTCTGGAATTATTTCAAGTCAAAATGGGTTAGGCCAGGCCGAGAAAGAGAGAAAAATTTTTTTTTGTTCCGGTTCGTTCCTACCCGATCCAAACTATAGAATTCCGAAAAAAAATGGCAAAAAAATTCAAAAAATTAAAAAACATCATTCTGGCACTATTTCAAGCCAAAATGGGTTAGGATAGGCTAAGAATGTGAGAAAAAAAAATTTTCATTCCAATTCATTCCTACTGGACCCAAACTAGAGAATTTCCAAAAAAATTCAAAAAATTGAAAAAACATCATTCTGGTATTATTTCAAGTCAAAACGAGTCAGGCCAGGCCGAGAAAGAGAGAAAAAAAAATTTCGTTCCGGTTCGTTCCTATCCAATCCAAACTAGAGAATTCCGAAAAAATCCTAACACGAAGCTTAGCCTTTGACATCCCCAGCAGAAAGACCGGGGAAAATTTAGGGCCTCTCAAAAAAGAGATTTCAGTAGTTGTAAGGGCACCTCACTTTTTGGTAGTGGTGTGGAGTTGCCACTTATTTTTTATACAAAAAAATAACAAAAATAAATACAAATTACATGTTCAAAATACTTCGAATGTCATTGATTGAATAAAGAAAAATACAATTTTGGTAAATTAAACTTACAAGGCTTTGGGTCCTAGTTACAATCTATGCAAAAGAATACACAGCTTTGGACCAATATACCCTTTTTTGAATGATGTTGAATGATATGTTATAATGCACATGACAAATACTTGACAAAAATTAAACTTAAATAATTTTGCCTGATGTGTCATCTTTTTAAAAAAAATTCAGATTTGTCTTGGAAATTAAAATAATAAGACTTGGTTAGTAAAAAAATAAATAAATAAATAAAAAATCAGATATGTTTTTGTGAAGGGTAAAAAGCAAGATTTTATGAAGAAAAATCAGATCTATTTTGTGTAAAGTTTCAAAGCAGGAATAAGTCTTAATCCATTTAAGGAGCGAGTAAGCCCTGGTTTTTTTCTCCGATGGTTGGGCATTTTCTTTCTTATACGCAATATTTCCTTATTGATACTCTTTTTTTCTAATAGTCTAATTGCCATGGTAACCAAGATCCATAATTTGGAAACAAAAATGAGAATTTGAATACGATACGAGATCATAGGCAAACGCAACCCCAAATTAGAATACAAGACAGGATTCCATCCATCAGTATGTAACCCCCACAGCTCCCTTAGTGCTAAAATTTCTCTGTATGCCTGGGTTTTCCCCCTTTGTTCGTGACCACAAAAAAAAGAATGGAATTGTTAAAAAAAATCGGATTTGTTTTTTTGTAAAAGTAAAAAAAAAAAAAAAAAAAAAAAAAAAAAAAAAAAAAAAAAAAAAAAAAAAAAAGTAATTTTATCAAGAAAAATTAGACCTGTTTTTTATAATCATAAAAAATGAGATTTTGAAAAGAATCAGATCTGATTTGTGTAAAGTAAAAATAATAATTTTATTTATAAAAAATCAAATCTGTTGTTGGACACAAATAAAAATAAACTTTTGAAAGAGGTTCCACATTCATGAGACAAATTTATTATGCATGCACCACATATTAAAAAACTTTAACATAACTTTCAATCCCTTCTTTTGAATTTCAAAATCTGCAATTTTATAACAAGGAAAATTTTTCAGAAAAAAAAAAAAATCAAATATGTATTTAATGAAAATACAGATCAGTTTTGTATTTAGAAAAAAAATTAGATCTATATTTAATGAAAATACAAATTAGTTTTCTGTTTTGAAAAAAATCAGATTTATATTTAATGAAAATACAAAACAGTTTTGAATTTTCATAAAAGAGTTTGATAGTCATTGCAGATTTTGAAGTCAAAAAGAAAGAATTGAAATGAACAATCATCTACAGTATCTAAACATGGCAATTATATCTTAAGAACAAGACATCATAAAACATACTAAACATATTCATGCATCAAACAAAAACATACTAATTAATGGAAGAAGAAAAGAAAGAAAAAAAAAAACAGAATATCTCTTGCATGAGTGTGCTCTTCTAATGAAAGAATATTTTAGAAATAAAAAAAGTTTGCTCACCTCTTTGAAGTCTAAAATACTTTACTTACAAAAAAGAAGTTCCTAAAGTAAAAGCCTCCAAAACGTCTTTAACGTAAGGGGAATAGAAAAGTCAGAAAAGAAGAGCCCCTAATTTTGATCTTTTTCCTCTATTTATAGAGGTTGGGATGCTTAAAAAATAAGCTGAATGAGATCAAATACGAATTGGAATGCGTCCTTATCCCTAAAAAGTCGAAAAAGATAAGCTTTATCTCAATCAAGGAGTCCCCAAGCCGGGCCGAGCTTTTGGGCCAGTCGGCACTTCAAAAGTGGCGAATGGCCCTCTTGGGTGCCAGGTCCGCGTTTAAGTTTTAGTCCAATTTGGACTCCTTTTTTTAGGATTTTTTAGCCGGGAATTGTACCTAGACGTGTTTTTAATTTGTATTCTAAAAAATAATTCTTTTTTCTTGATATTTAGGTCTTTAAAGTGATAATATCTTGTAGATAAATATTCAAAAAAGACCGATTATCTACAATTTCTTTATTATCTGATTATCCACTTTATTCCCATGCAAGCAGGCCTATTTTTGACAATAACCAACAACCAATCACAAAATTATTTAATTAATTTTAATTGCATAACCAATCAGAATTAATTTAAATTAATCATGCGTGATCGGCTCCACCCAAACAAAATACATGCAGACCGTGAAAACTTGATCGTGTGATATCTTTCAATCCGACAATCAGATTTGGAAATCGGGCATACTGTCGCGACCGTTAGAATCTCAAGATCATTTTTATGATATGCAATGAATGAATTAATGCATGTAATGCAATTCTAAATTTTGGGGTATATGAATGGTCACTCTAATCATCTTCCAAGATTAAATTATGGGTGCAAAATCGAGTGTCTATTGCAAGAATGGGAAGATAGACAAGATAGTTGTTGAGACCACCATGATAAAGGAAAAGATGGAAAAGATGCAACAAGTCTTTCGTAAGGCCCAAGCGATGGATGACTTGTATACTATGGGTGGATTGGGCTCAACCCCATTGGTGTCTTTGCCTCCCAAGTTCAAGATTTCTAATGCTGAAAAGTTTGATGGAAGTAGTGATCCAAGGCAACATATTTGACAATATTTGAGCTTAGTTGGAATGAAGGGATTGGATGAGAAGCAAGCTTTGTGTGCCTTCCCAATGTCTCTTATCGGAAATGCCTCAAGATGGTACTGCAACTTGGATCCAAGCAAGAATAAGGTGTGGAATGAGCTAGTGGATTTGTTTGTGGACCAATTCATCTTTAACACCGTGATTGATGTGACTTTGAGAGACTTGGAGACTACTAAGTAAGAGTTCATCGAGACATTTTCTAAGTACATGATAAGGTGGAGGAGCAAAGTTTCAAGGATGGTTAATAGGCTAAATGAAAAAGATCGGATTAACATGATCATCAAGAACTTGCTTCCAGCATACAATAATAGGCTTTTGTCATTGCCTATCAATTCCTTTGCAAAGTTATGGGATTGCGGTATGATAATTGGGGATGCCATCAATACTGGATAGTTAGACCTAAGTGAAGCCAAGTTTCAAGCCAAGAAAGTGTCAATGAAGGAGAAAAGGGTGGAGCTCTCAACATTGTGAATGTTGTTCTTACTCGACCGCAAAAAAGGGTGGTTGATGATCTCCAAATGTCTTTATCAGAAGTACTAGCAGTCTTGACTGAAGGGGGCACCATAAGCCACTCAATCCTACTCCTCTTCCAAATCCAATCCCGCCGAATTGGAATAGAAATGACCATTGTGCATTCCACCAAAGGATAGGACACAAGACAAATAGTTGTCTAAGCTTGAAGCATGAAGTTCAAGATTTGATAGATCAAGGGGTGATTGCCACGTCACAACCTCAAGAAATGAGCGAGTAGAAACAAGCAAGAATGAATAAAAGGATGTACCTAAGATATTTGATCCAAGTGAACACCTTTGCTAGAAGATAAGCCATTTCAATTTTGTTGAGTCTTTTTCAATTGTCATGTCTCCAATTTGTTGAGTCTATTTGAGTCTTTCCCTTGTTTTGTTGTAGAGTCTTTCCCTTGTTGTGTTGTTGAACCTCTTATCATGTTAAGTCATATTCTTTTGAATTTTCAAATCAATGTTGTTTCACTTTCTATAAATATGGCCATTCAAATATGATGTGTATCATGTGATCTCTTTTTTGCTAGCTTTGAAATGAATGAATCCTTAAACCTAACACATTGGTTAATCCAAATAAGGGATCAAAAGAGAAGATTTGTCTTAGTTTGTTCGATCATAAAGAGCAACCATGAAAGTGAGAAAGAGGGCGAGAGATAAAGAGAAAGAAAGAAAAAAAAAACACTTCGATCAAGTGAAAGAGTACACAAGAATGATAAAGTTGAATGATGAGAGATTCCTTGAAGCACAATACATGAGTGAGTTCAAAGATGGGAAAGAGAAATTGAATGAATAACTTCTTGTTTCACATGGATGACAAATGATGAGAGCTTGATGAGATGAAAAACCTAACCTAGGTTCGGAAAGGCTAAGCAATCAAGGTTGAAGGGATGAAAGGCCATTTTTTTGCTACCTTTTTTACAATGAGAGATCATTTCCACTTGCTAACACCATTGAGCCTAGATGAATTCCTTCTTTATACCCATGCCAAGAGATTACCCCTTACACTGGGAGTATGTTCTTAAGAGATGGTGATTTGATGGTGTTAGGTTCTAAGACTTTAGGAACTAATATATTAGAACTTCATTTTGTAATATGTTGGCAAACCATGATCAAAACATAGAGTCTAGGTTTAGGCTGCTCAAAGTGTGTTTATTTGTAAAATTGGAATTGAGTGATTGCAAAATTTATTAGACTAAATCTGTAAGGCTCGATCGATAAAAAATTAGACTCAATTGATCGAACCACATGCAGATTTATTTTTCTGCAAAATTTCCAATTCAGTCCAAGCCCAGTTTGACGTGTGGGGTTTTATATTTTACTACAAGTATAAAAGGAAAAACCCTAGCTACATTTTAGAAGTCTTTGATGTGCTGTGTGTTGAATCTTTTGTGAAATTTAAAGATGTTTACCTTCATACACACTTAAAGTTATCAAGATCAAGAATCATGTCAAGAACTTGGTGATCGCTTTAGTTGTTGCATAAAGAACTTAAAGAAGATCTGAAATCTTTGAGTGGAGTCTCAAAGTCACAAGTATAAGAACTTGTGGTTGCAGTGGATCAAAGAAAGAAGTAGTCCGTGGACTCGGAGCTGTCATTTGGTCGCGGTAGTAAGTATTCTACTTGAGGTAGTAATAGGATGTTAGTGGTCTAAGTTCTATTGTAAAAACTTTAATTTTTTCATAGTGGATTTGTTTTACCTTAAGAATAGCTAGGTTAAATCCTCCCCAGGTTTTTTACCGATTTGGTTTTCCTGGGTTATCGTAACGTGTGTTCTTTATATTTCCGCATTATTTATATGATATAATTTGAATGTATTAACCTAGAACTGAATAATTTATCTAAGTAATCACTTGGGTAAATAACTAGGTTAAACAACTTATGTTTTAAGGGGTCTAAAAGCGTATAGATGGAGATGAAGATGAGAAGAGAAAAATAAATGATGAAAAGAAAAAAAAAAAAAAAAACGATAAAAAAAAGAGATGAAAAAAAAAATGAAAAAAATGATGAAGAGGAATGATGTGACTTGTTGTGTGATTGGTTTAGTCCTAATATGTTTGGACCTAACCTGTTATGAAACATTGTGATTAGTTCTGTCCTAATGTGTTTGGATCAAACCTGATGTGACTTGTTGTGCCTTGGTTCTGTCTTGATCTGATCCATTGTGTTGATGTGACCTAATCATTGTGAAAAATTTAAAAGATTCAGAAAATCTCAAAGTTCCAAAGAGGAGTTCAAAACTTCCAGAAGGATGTCACTTAAGAAAAAAAAAATTCATAGTTCGAAAGAGACTTTCAAAAAAAATTTCAAGTGAGGGATTGGCACTTAAGAAGAAAGTCATGAATTTCAAAAGTTTAAGGAGAATTTCAAAAGAAAGATATCAAGTTTCAAAAATCCAAGAGAGATTTCAAAAATGGAAGGAAGTTTTCAAAATTGAATGGATTTGAATAGTGAATTTCTTAAATGATTTTGATTTCCTTAAATAATGAATTTTTCTGGAGATAAATGATGTGTGTCTTGAATGATGATTTCCTTGATGTGTGATGATGAGTCTTTTAAGCTTTTTTATGATAATATGATGTTGCATTGGTGTGCTTATGATGTTGTGTTGATATGTTTATGATATTGTGATGATAACATGATGTGTGATGTGTGTTCGTTGGCTTAGGATAGTAGCCATCGATGTTGTGTTCTTTGGCTTAGGATGTCACTTAAGAAAAAAAAAATTCATAGTTCGAAAGAGACTTTCAAAAAAATTTTCAAGTGAGAGATTGGCACTTAAGAAGAAAGTCATGAATTTCAAAAGTTTAAGGAGAATTTCAAAAGAAAGATATCAAGTTTCAAAAATCCAAGAGAGATTTCAAAAATGGAAGGAAGTTTTCAAAATTGAATGGATTTGAATAGTGAATTTCTTAAATGATTTTGATTTCCTTAAATAATGAATTTTTCTAGAGATAAATGATGTGTGTCTTGAATGATGATTTCCTTGATGTGTGATGATGAGTCTTTTGAGCTTTTTAATGATAATATGATGTTGCGTTGGTGTGCTTATGATGTTATGTTGATATGTTTATGATATTGTGATGATAACATGATGTGTGATGTGTGTTCTTTGGCTTAGGATAGTAGCCATCGATGTTGTGTTTATGATGATGTGTTGGTGTGCTTATGATGTTGTGTTGATATGTTTATGTGTTGATAACATGATGTGTGATGTGTGAGTTTGGCTTAAGATAGTAGTCATTCTTGTTGTGTGTCTTTTATTATAAGTTCATGATAGCAAACTTAGACTCTTTGATGTGATGTTGTATTGATGATGTGTTAATGTGATTTTCGGCTTAGGATCGTAGCCATTCTTGTGTGTTCTTTTTGGATTGGATTTTGCACCCACGCCTCATGTTTGCTTGTTTGCTTGTGTGGACTTAAAGTTTATTAACCAACAAATTGGTTCTTCTCTTCAAACTTTTGACTACACTTGTAGAGCAAGTATAGCCAAAAGATGGGCATCTATAGACACCTCATTTTGTACCCGGTCCCAATGATGAGCTTGACATGTCTACAAAAGGTAATTGAAGTTATTTTGATAATTTGGAAGTAATCACAACTCAAAGTTTCAAGATTAAGTGTTAAAGCCATGCAAGTTTGTCCAAGATTCAAGTGCAAAAAGTGATATTCATTAAAGCTCGACAACTAGCCATCTATCGAGCCTTGAATAGCTGTTAAAGCCTGTGGCTCAATAGCAGCTCGACAGATAGGGCATCTGTTAAGGTTTATGAAATTCAGAATTTCTGATCTGTTTTTCATTCAATCCGTGATTTTATGTTTGGGCTCTCTTTTCTCACAACCCTAAACATATAAAAGGATTATTTTAAAGGCCGTCAAAGGTGGAACAAGTTGCACAAGTGTTGAGCAAAGTTTGTTCAAGCAAATTGTGATTGAAGACATAATTTACCCTAGTTCATCTTTCTTGTGAAGAAGCTGCTGTGTTTGTGCACCGTAGGGTTTTGTAACCAAGGAACTTCTCGATCTTTATCGTCTAGATGAACTGAAGAACTTTGCAGCCAACATCCTTCTCTAGTTGGTGATTGAAGTCGCGTATTAGGATCTGCGCAATTGGTTAGTTGCGTATTGGGATCCGCGCAATTAAAAGGAGAGATTGTCACTACAGATAAGTCCAATTGGGTATTGGGGTAAGGGTTCAACTGTAGGTTGGTATAAGGTATTGAGATTCCTTTACTTGTAATTGCTTGTTATGATAATAGTGGATTCTCGGGAGTGGTGACCTTAAAATCACCCGATGGGATTTTTGCCACGTAGGTTTTCCCCATTCGTAAACAAATCACTGTGTCAATTTATTTTCCGCTACATACAGGAACGGAGCCAGAACTTGAAGTTAGGGGGGCAGTTTTATTGTTAGTTGCGTGTGGTAGCTCTAACTTCCAACTTAGTTGCTTAACAGCTGATGAGTTTTTATTTTTTATGTTTTTATGTTTTTATTTATTTTTATGTGTGCATCCAGGTATGGACAAAATTATTTTGTTTAAAATTTTTAAAAGGATCAAGTTGTTTGTTTTAGGTAAAATTGGTTGATTGAGTTTAATTGTTTTTAGCTTTACTATTGGTAATTTTTGTTGTTGAATAATTTTTTAGGCTTGTTTATTTTGCATTAGATTTTAGATTTGGCCTTTGAAAGGAAGAAAATGCTATAATTACAAACTTTTTTTTTACAAATTGTTAATGTGGTGAGTGGTTATTAGTAAGTAAAAATGCAATGTAAGTGATAAAACCATATGCAAACCAATAAAAGTTTACTATTACAACAGTTTGTAAAATAATATAGAAAATTTTGTGACTAGAGTAGTACTCCTAAAAGAATCAATGATAATATTAAGGGGGCAAAGTGTGATTTTATAGAACAAAATTGCTAAAATTGGTGACTATATATATATATATATATATATTAATTTTTAAAAAAATAGGGGGGCCATTGCCCCCCTAGTCCAAGTCTCCCTTCGTCCCTAGCTGCATATTTAGTTTAATTGGTGATTTGTTTGTACTACCACGTACAATTGCATGTTAATTTGATTAATTAATAAAGTTGGCTAATTAATCAATTAATTCTTCACAAGAGGTCAATACGTTTTTGGCCTATCACTAACATATGCCTCCACAGACTTGGTGGGAAGCAACAATTGAGGCGGATCATTGGTGGCAACCTCCTTAACTTTACGGCGAGAAGAACTCTCACCTTTTGCCAACGACATGGTAGACAGATTGAATGGTAAAGGTGATGGGTAAAGACACACATCATTTATCTCTAGAAAAATTCATTATTTAAGGAAATCAAAATCATTTAAGAAATTCACTATTCAAATCCATTCAGTTTTGAAAACTTCCTTCCATTTTTGAAATCTCTCTTGGATTTTGAAACTTGATATCTTTCTTTTGAAATTCTCCTTAAACTTTTGAAATTCATGACTTTCTTCTTAAGTGCCAATCTCTCACTCGAAATTTTTTTTGAAAGTCTCTTTCGAACTATGAATTTTTTTTTCTTAAGTGACATCCTTCTGGAAGTTTTGAACTCCTCTTTGGAACTTTGAGATTTTCTGAATCTTTTAAATTTTTTACAATGATTAGGTCACATCAACACAATGGATCAGATCAGGACAGAACCAAGGCACAACGGGTCACATCAAGTTTGATCCAAACACATTAGGACAGAACTAATCACAACACTTCACATCAGGTTTGATCCAAATACATCAGGACAGAACCAATCACAATGTTTCATAACAAGTTAGGTCCAAACATATTAGGACTAAACCAATCACAACAAGTCACATCATTCCTCTTCATCATTTTTTCATTTTTTTTTCATCTCTTTTTTTTTATCGTTTTTTTTTTCTTTTCATCATTTATTTTTCTCTTCTCATTTTCATCTCCATCTATACGTTTTTAGACCCCTTAAAACATAAGTTGTTTAACCTAGTTATTTACCCAAGTGATTACGTAGATAAATTATTCAGTTCTAGGTTAATACATTCAAATTATATCATGTAAATAATGCAGAAATATAAAGAACACACGATATGATAACCCAGAAAAACCAAATCGGTAAAAAACCTGGGGAGGATTTAACCTAGCTATTCTTAAGGTAAAACAGATCCACTATGAAAAAATTGAAGTTTTTACAATAAAACTTAGACCACTAACATCCTATTATTACCTCGAGTAGAATACTTACTACCACGACCAAATGACAGCTCCGAGTCCATGGACTACTTCTTTCTTTGATCCACTGCAACCACAAGTTCTTCTATTTGTGACTTTGAGACTCCACTCAAAGATTTTAGATCTTCTTTAAGTTCTTTATGCAACAACTGAAGCGATCACCAAGTTCTTGACATGATTCTTGATCTTGATAACCCTAAGTGTGTATGAAGGTAAACACCTTTAAATTTCACAAAAGATTCAACACACAGCACATCAAAGACTTCTAAAATGTAGCTAGGGTTTTTCCTTTTATACTTGTAGTAAAACATAAAACCCCACACGCCAAACTAGGCTTGGACTGAATTGGAAATTTTGTAGAAAAATAAATCTGCACATGGTTCGATCAATTGAGTCTAATTTTTGATCGATCGAGTCTTACAGATTTAGTCCAATAAATTCTGCAATCACTCAATTCCAATTTTACAAATAAACACATTTTGAGTAGCCTAAACCTAGACTCTATATTTTGATCATGATTTGCCAACATATTATAAAATGAAGTTCTAATACATTAGTTCCTAAAGTCTTAGAACTTAACACCATCCTTTCTCTTTCTTCTCTCATTTGCAATTCCTCATTTTCTTTGTGAATCTTCATCTTTTTTTCTTTTCTTTATTTTCAACATCTCAATTTTTTTTTCCTTTTCTTTTAAATTTTCTTTCCCATTCTTTTGGACTTCTAAAAACTTTTTAGAGTATTGACAAGGAAGAGTTGATTAGGCCATGGGTTCATTGCATTCTTTTCTTTTACTGGGGCACATATTTATTCAAACAAATCATTTATTCATTTTTATTTTATGCACCTTTTGCCTTTGGATGATCATCAATTCCCTAGAATTCCTAACACCTCTAGATGAAGATCAAAGATAGTTGAAAGGGACTAAAGACCAATGAAGTTTCAAACACAACAAGAGTTTTGAGAAAAATGAATATTTATGAACACAACAAGTTGGAAGAGACTCTAGACGAAAGAAGCTTCGAGCATGACGAGAGTTTAGAGATAGTAGAGCACAACTTGATTTGAATACAAAGAGGACCTTCAAGATAATTTGAAGGAATCGAAGAAAAGAGGTAAGAGCAAGGGATCATAGATCTAGATGACTTTGCATATCAATGCATATTCTCTTTAAACTAGTTTTGCATGAATTACCTACCATCTTCATTGATTAGTCCAAATAGGAATTCAAAATTTGATCACCTCTAGTCAACTTGATCATTGTCCTTGTTTTAACATGCACACCTCACTTCTCTTATTTCTCTCTTCTTGCATTCTCCTAAATGAACTCATCTCTCATATTAGGTCACTTTTCTCCTCATCATGGTTGCTTTGGCTTAGAGCTAGTCCCATATTCCCTTGTATGTTCATTCCTTTGTCATTCCCATTCATGATTTGTCCTTAGCTTGGAGTGAGTTCACCATTTTCCTTGTTGCTCTTCTTCACTTTTATTCAAGGTGCCCTAACTTTTGCCTAGGATGCATTTTCAATTTTTCAACCTAGCAAGCCTTTCTTCTTTCTTTTTTTTCTTTCTTTTTTTTTCTTTTTCTTTTTTCTTTTCACAACTAAGGCTGGGCTTTCCAAAATTTTAGGGCTAAACAATCTCAATTGATCACAGAGGACTTGTTTATGGACCGTAATGAGGCTGTGATTCTAAGGATTAAGAAAGAAAGGGTATTTGAGAGTTAAGTTCAATTTTATTCTCAGCATATCCTAATTGCCAAGGATTACTACTCATCTCATGCTTGCATTGTTTCCTTCTTTTTCATCCATTTTTCCTTGTCCCTTTTGATTCTCACTTCTATTTCCTTTTCCTTCCTTGTTTTCTTCTATCTCTTCCTTTACTTTTTTTTTTTCTTTTCTTTTCTTTGCTTTTTTTAAAGTGAATGGGTTTTTCTGAAAACTTTTCTAACTGCATTATTAATCGAGGTTATCATGCATTCTTGAATTGTCTCAGTTCAACCGAATCATAAGTTTTTAATTGTATAAGAATAATCAATTATGAAATATATATTTTCTTAGATCACAAAGAATCTCATATCAATATAGGGAAACATCCCGATGCCCTGGTATTTACATTATTGATTTAAATCAGTTTTTATTATTATTCTTGTTAACAATCACCAAGCAAAAGTACTTTTCTTCTTCACCCAAATTGTTGTTTAATTATATTGTCTTTGTATTTACCCTGCTCCTTATGGTTCGACCTCGATACTCCGAGAATTATATTGCTACGATCTCCTGCACTTGGGAGTGAGCAAGCAAGGCCCAACAATGCAAAAAGGCCCACAATATTTAAATTGGCGACTTCATTGGGGAGTTGGGAGAAAGAAAGGGAAAAGCAAGCAAAGATCAAAGGCGGCACAAAATATGAGTGTCGTGCTGTTGTTGGCAGAGTCAAGGCGAGCCATACTGCACCAGCCCAATCAAGCAGATGGTGCCAATAGAGCAGGGGATCTGCCACAATAACAACAAAGGAATCCCGCTGACAATACTAACTTCTTCATTGAAGTATTACAGTCTATACAGCATTCCTAGTAGCAGCTGATGGAGGAAATGCGCTAGCTAAAGGTGGATAAAACAAAGGAAAAGGGGAGCCAACATGACCCCGAGCATATGGTAGACAAGGAAGAGACTCCTGGGGGCGGTGGCCTGCAGAACGCGGAACAACGCTTCATCATGATGGCTGACATAGCAGCATTGCTTGGGCAAGAAAAGGTCAAGGCACCTAAGGAAATATTCTATTCACAAAGACCTCTATACCCATTAAGGTACTTAGCAAGCCATATCTCGATAGATACGAGTTGCGGACCTTCACACAAAATGATGGCAGAGGGAAAGCGCCACTAAGCATGTAAGCAAGTTTATAGACAACCTTGGTCCTTACGCAGCAGACGAGGACCTCTGCCTCTGAGAGTTTTCAAAATCCTTATGTGACTGGGCATATACTTAGTACACTAGCTTTAAGCCAGGGTCAATCCCAACTTGGGATGATATGGTAGACATATTCTGCACCAAGTATTTCCATGGAGAAGAAACAATGATGCTTGCAACTTTGCAAGGTAACATGCAAAGAAGCAATGAAGACCTCATAGAGTATATCAAAAGGTTCAGGGACATAGCCCTCGATTGCTATGACCACTGTGAAGAGAAGACGTTGGTGGAAATGTGTATGGGCAATATGATTATGGAATATAAAGCTATCCTAGAAAACTTAGAAATTTCCCAATTTGCTTAGCTGTTGCAGAAGACCAGAAAGATGGCCCAATCAGTCAGGCCTAGCTTTGACAAGCCCAAAGAGCGGAGATCCACACCGTAAGCTATGACAGTGTCCATCGGCGAGAAGAGAAGGAAGTTAGAAGGAAGGGAGTACGAAAGTCCTCCACCAATACCGTGCACGCCGAAGGAGTTGGATGTGCTTCTAGACAAATGGATAGCAAATGGAGTTTTCAAACATAATCATGTTTCCAAAGAGCCTACCGAAGAGGAATGAAAGGACCCATGTTTCTGCCACTTGCATAATTATGTGCAGCACGCTACCGCAGAATGCTGGGCACTCCACAGACTAGTGCATTGCAGGATCAAAGAAGGAACCCTTGAATTGTCCCAACCAGAGGTACAAAGGAACTCACTCCCCAATCATAAAGGGAAAGGGGTAGCAGCAGTTGTTAGTTGTGTAGATTTTGGCGAAGACAAAGAGGAAAGATTGGCACTACCTGTCACATCCATTACAACTTGTAGAAAAGCTCCTAGTTCAAGAACTTGTTTGACCAGTTGGAGCTCATAGTAAACAGACAAAGGATGGCCAAGGAAGCTTTGGTAAGCATCAGTTCAGGAGCAGGAGTAGAATGCCTTACTACAGAAGAATGAATTGACAAAGCCTTCCTGCAAGACACAAATGAGATCATTTTCAGCGATGAAGACATAGAGGTGGGATACTTAGACCACAAAAGGCCTCTATACTTGGCGGCCTACATAAACCAAATTCCTATTGAAAGAGCCTTGGTCAACACGGGTGCTTTAGTAAATCTCATCCCACTCAGCACGCTGAAACAGTAGGAATACTGGAAAGTAAGATTCAAGGATGCCCAATGGAGGTGACGGGGTTTGGAGGTAAGGGCAAGTACATAGCAGGATACATACAGCTATGGTTGAAGGTAGGCCTAATAGCCTCATTAGCCTGATTCCATGTGGTGAAAATAGAAGTTTCCTATCATATACTACTAGGAAGGCCAAGGTTGCACAAGCATCGCCTCATTCTGTCCACTTATCACCAATGTGTGAAAGGGAGATTAAATGGCAGGATGATACGAATAGCAGCAAACCCATCCCTATTCAAGCAAGCAGAGGCCCTTTTGGTTGAGACTATGTTCTACGATGAATGGGCACCATCTGGAGAAAGTTCAGTATCTAAGCCAACTGGAACTTTCGTCCCTAAGTGGGAGGACATTCAAGACAACCCAAAACCTGATTTGAGGGAGTTGTTGATGCAAAAGAGAAAAAGGAAAGAAATGCTAACTTCGGAGTTAGATAATACACCGTGATGCATCAAGGTCCGAACACCTAATGGTAGGATAATATATAAATTATGAAAGGTGTGTGGGGCCACCTGCAGCACGTAAGGGAGTCTTAGAAAAAAGCCACAACATAACAGAGTGATGCGGAAAATGAAAAGAAGATTGCGGTAGAAAAAGAAGAACAAGTAGTGGCAAAAGAAAAACTAGAGGAAATCGACCTGGGCACGGACCCACAGAAGCCAAGACCAATTTCAATAAGTTCAAAGTTGTCAGAAGAGGAAAAGGCAGAATTGATCCTACTGTTGAAAGAGTTCAGAGACGAAGCATGGGATTATAGCAAAATGCCTGGGCTAGACCCAGGGTTGGTTTTACACACGCTCAACGTGGATCTTAGGGCCAAGCTAGTGGCCCAGCCTACCAGGGTGTTTCACACCAAAATAGAAGAACAAATAATAAAAGAGGTACATAAGTTATTAGCAGCTGGGTTCATCAAACTAATTCAACACCCGTGGTGGCTCTCCACTATTGTACTTCTGAAAAAGAAGAACGGGCAAATACAATGCTGTGTTAATTTTAGAAATCTTAAACGAGTTTGTCCAAAGGACAAATTCTTGTTGCCTAACATGGACCTACTGATAGACTCTGTCGCTGGAAATGCCATGTTCTCCTTTATGGACTGATTCAGCGGATACAATTAGATTTGGATGGCACCAAAAGATGGGGAAAAGGCTACTTTTAGAACACCTATTAAGAATTTCTACTACATGGTGATGCCCTTTAGGCTGAAAAATGCAGGTGCGACTTATTAGCACACCATGACTACTATATTCTACGACATGGTGCACCAAGAAATAGAGGACTATGTGGACAACATAGTAGTAAAGTCAAGAAGGCGAGAAGATCATGTCAAGGTGCTGAGAAAGGTATTTGAAAGATGCAAACTTTTCAAGCTAAGAATGAACCTGTTGAAGTGCACTTTTGGAGTATTTGCCGAAATATTTTTAGGGTTTTGGGTCCACAGCAGAGGGATAGACGTAGATTCGGCCAAAGTAGTGGCAATGGCAACTATGAAGCCACCAGCCACGGTTAAAGAGTTGAAACGTTTTTTGGGTAAAGTCTCCTGCATTAGGAGGTTCATCCTTGGTCTAGCATCAATTACTTCGGCTTTTACGAGTTACTAAAGAAGGGACAAAGTTTCGAGTGGGGGGATGCACAGTAGAAAGCTTTTTAAAAGCTATAGCAAATTATGATGAACCTCCCTACGATGCAAGCCCCAGTTTGTAGAAAACCGTTGCTGCTCTACCTAGCCTCAAGCCCGTCTGATATCGGGGCTCTAATAGCTCAGGAAGATGAAGGTGGCATTGAGCAGCTAGTTTATTACATAAGCCATGCCTTGAGAGATGCCAAGACATGTTATCCTAGGGTAGAAAGGGTATGCTTGGCGATTGTCTATGCGTTGCAAAGACTACGCCATTAATTTATGGCTTATGAGGTACATTTAATAATGAAGTTGTTGGTAAAACATAGTTTGTATTACATACAAAACATACGCAACGGAAGAATAATGGATTTACTTCATTCGCAATTGATAACATATACTATGTAAATTTCAAAATTTAAGAACAAGAGAGCGTACCTTGGTGTGGTGAAATTCAAAATAAAAAATTAGAAGTACTTGGGAATACTTTTAATCTTCAGTCCAATTCCATTTATGCCTAAGAAGTGTGGTTTCTCAATCAGTTTATACGTATGTATTCAAGGGAGAATAAGAGAGTGGCTCACACTCACATACACACTATTTCATTCATTACAAAATTCTGTATGTTTATCTCCTTACTGATTATCTAATTGGGCTAGCCATTTGGGCCATTCCAATTAGGTTTTAGTATATGGCTTGGAGTGGGACCAAAAAGGACAAACAAGACACTAGCTTGAATGGGTTTTGGGCATTTCTATCAACTCTTGACAAGCCCAAAATTATTATTAATTATATTTAATACCACTATATAAATATAATTGCACTCTAGGCCTTATTAATAAATTATATCACAAGATTTTATTATACATTCAACCCCTTCATTAAAATATTCGTAGTAATACAAAGTTATGAATGTTAACTGCCATTTTGAAAATTACTACATCTTAATCCTTGAGTACCTGGTTTAATCTTTTAAGTTATTCATCATATATTTATGAAATCCAATTTCATAAATATATACTTTAGTAGCTTCTTACTAAATTGGTTAGGCCTAGCACTCTGAATAACCAAATCTATTAAACTGATCTCAAGGGAATATTTTATATCTCAGTTAAGAGATTATGAATTCCATCTTGAGAATATATGTTCATTCAACATTAAATGTGGCTACCCAACATATTGAGGTTTTGATCGTGACTTTAGATCTCACTCCTGATATATCAAAGCAACTTACACTTCATGATCAGGTTTATTATTCTCTCAGGATTGAGAGTTCATGTAAATAGAAGTCGTGAGATTTATTATTCATTTGACAGTCGTTAGTAGAATAATAAATCTCACAGCGGTCCAGTTCAATAGGTCTTAACACTTAAAATATATCAACATATCAACTAGAAGTCTTCACTTCCATGATCAAGACAAATCATCTTAGTTGATGTGTTATAGTCTTCGCAGATGAAATGCCCAATTTCATCACTAACTACGAACTAAAATTCTGAGTTTACAAAGAACTTGTGATTTATATCTTCTATGGCTAAATCACATAAATCACATACTATGCATCTCATGAACTATATGATAATGTCCAAATATTCATATTACTATTATTTTAGATAATAATAAAACAACTTTATTAATCACAACATAATATCATACATAATTTCATGCATAGCATCATACAATAGGATTTAAAGGGCACATATCCTAAAAGAAGTCCCATGCGATCAAAGCGCTCATTCGACAACCCATTCTATTCAGCAAAATATCCCAGTGGTTATTGCAATTATCATAGTATGATTTGAAAGCAGGAACACCCAAAGCGGTGAAGAGTCTGGCCATAGCAAATTTGTTGGCACAATTCCCCGGAGAAGAGGAATTCCCCATAGATGAAGAGGTACCAGGAGAGGTAGCTACGATAGAAGTGGTCGGAGAACAATAGATCATGAAATTCATTGGCTCCTCGATGGCAAACTTAAGAGGCGTAGAATGGTCCTTTATCGCAATGATGAAGAGATTGTGGCACTCTCATTCAAGCTAGATTTCTCATGTTCAAATAATATAGCAGAATATGAGGCTTACCTGATGGGGTTTGGCAATGGCCCTTGAGATGGGGATCAAACACTTGAGGGTGATAGGTGACTCTAATTTAGTGGTCTGCTAAGCTAAAGGGAGCTTTTCTTTAAAAGAACCAAGTTTGGCCCCTTACAGGACATTGGCCCAAAGGATGAAGGAAAAGTTTTGTATGTTTGAAATAGAGCACACCTAGAGGAGCAGAAACCGGTATGCAGATGCACAAGTAGCATTGGGCTAAAAAATAGCTTTTGAAGGAGGTAATGCCAGAGTTGAGATTAAAAAGCGAAGGGAGTCCATAATGGAAATACTCAAGGAAAGGTTTTCGGAAAGAGAGGAATGCAAAGAAGATTGGAGGGCTCCCATTACAGAAGCCTTGTTGAAGGAAGGAGACATAGTAAAATTGAAGACAGTAAAAGACTATAATGGACACAACGGAGGAGTCACCACCTAGTTTTTGCAATGGTCTAGGAACCATATATATATCATAGTTTCAAGGAAGGACCTTTTGGCCTTACTACCAGAGATATGGGTTTAGAGTTAAGGTACGGTTTTGGGAAAGTGTTAGGCACCCAAAACTACCTAACCCTAAGGTTGACTTCCCCTCATTGTGTCTTATGTCTTAATCCTATTAAAGGTACACTCAATATTGTTATCTATACTTACACATACACACATTGGCATACATCTAAGCACACAACATGGCATTAATCATCCCAAAAAGACCTAATCATACATCTATCATGGCATAACATAAACTCTATCATGTTACTATCATACATATCATATCCAAGGCAGCAACATAGGCATAGAAAGATCTAAGCAAATATGTGATTGCATCTATACTTCAAGAAGAACTCAACCAAACAAACATGTTTATCTCTATCATCAAGGCAAAATCATATTCAAAGATGCATGGGAATGTGAATTCATGACTTACCTCACTTACCTTGCAATAGCTCAGCACCTATGACATTCATGCATGAACATGTGAATGCGCGTTCATGGCATCAAAACAAGAAAACATAAGACAAACCCTAATTTAAACATGTGAAAAAGCAAACGAATAACAAGCATGTGAAACAGAATATTAAAACCACAAATATATGAAAAAATGATCCAAGACAGAAGTATTGCATGTAAAATAAAAACCGAAATCAAAAAAATTAGGGTTTCTGGGTAAGGATCATGCGCACACATGATTAAGCCTGCATGCACATAATCAAGCCTGCATAGGCAGCTGAGATTATGTGCACATGGGTTTTAGCCTAGAAACCCTAGCAACATAGAAACTAAAGCAGAGCTTCAAAACGATAAATCTAACATCCTAACATGCTTCTAATATAAATCTAAACAACTTAAACTAAGAACAAATATATCAAAGATAAAAAAAATAAAATCTACTCCTAAACCTGCATTGGATCTAACAACAAACACCAGCATCTGACGGAGCACCGGTGACGATACCACCTTCAGGTAGACTGCCCGATTGCATTGGAGACCTCCGGCCACATCCACTTCCAATTTTTGGAACACCCTGTTCATTAACCCTCCATTATGGAGAAACCCGATCACCCTGGTCATCTTGAGCATCACCGCTTCGCCGTCCCAGGCTACAACTTGCATTGTTTGCATTCCCATGATTTTTACGACACCCAGCCTTCAACCACTCCCCATAAGGAAGACACTCCTGTTTTCGGTCTCTTGGAAACGAGCACTCCTTTGCCTCATGACCAATCTGACCACATTGATAGCAAAGCCCAGCTAAACGTTCATACTTGAAACCAATGCAAACCTTATCTCCTTCAGGACTGACGACAACTCCTCCTCGGCGTAATGGTTTATCCAACGGCAACTCCACCCTTACTCTGATGAAGCAAGCTTGGTCAGACGAAAATGCCTTCAAATCAACTTCCAGTACTTCTCCCAAACCACTGCCAATATCCCTGCCCACCTCTTCCAATAACAGATCAAAAGGTAAACCCCACACCTGTACCCACATCGGCATTGACGAAAATCTAACTGAAGTTGTTGTCATACCTCGCTCCCATCTTCGTAACGCCAGAGGGTGATCCTCAAAACTCCAAGGACCATTTGCTAGCACCCATTTCAGCTGACTCTCAATTGTAAACTTGAATTGAAAAAGATCATCCCCCACATCAATAAAGCGTAAATCCGAGCCCATCCTCCACACCGACCGTAGCATACTCTTGGCTGCATGCTAGTTGAAAGCTCGTGTTGTGAGAAACCTCCCCAACAAACTGAGGGAGCATTCTTCTAGCATCCTTTCCCTCTGTGAAACCCCAACGATAATGACTTCTCCCTCATCCTCAGTCAAAGTTATACTTTATAACTTATCTATAAAATCCGAATCCATCGTGTGAATAGGGAATTCTAAATAGACCTCACTGAAACTAAGTTAGGCACTCCAAAGGCTGAAACGACTTGAATGACCGCAACTCTTTCACCTTTAGACAAGCCAAGGAAAAAAGAGAAAAAGAGCTCACTCGAAGTGAGAAGAAAAGCTTCTACCAAGAACAGAGCCCCGTGAGCTCTGTTTGAGAAGAGAAGAAACAGAGGACACATTCTAATTGATAATTTAATATGTAAAATTACTAATTAAATTTTTATATTTAAGTTCCTCTAACATTTCTTTTTTTGAAGTTTTTCATATCCAGATAAATATTTTCTAGTAGACATTTATAATGAGTAAATATTTATAAATAAATAAAACAACATTTATAATTAAAAATTATAATTTAAGTAAAAATAAAATTTGAAGTATAGAATAATATAATCTGGTTATTGCAACTTTTCTAACGCTGTGACCACTTTATACTTTAAAGTCTAAACTTACACAAATAAAAATTAATTTATTATTAATGCTACCGTTATTAATTAATGATAGTATTTAATTAATTAGGTGAACACGTGATAAGTTTTTATTGGTAGAGTATAGAGTGGAGTAAAAAAAGTGGGACAGAAGATTTGGACTCGGTTTAAGAATGTTTTGTTAATAAAACTGAAAACCCAAAAAATCTTGATACTTTAAAGTTTAAATGCTCAAAATCATTTGATCACTAGGTGGGTACCGTAGGTTATTGTCTTTAGTGATAGTGTGTGGGCCATGTGTATGTGATGTGATACAATGATAATATGCTATGGGTAGTGTGTAATGCAGTCAACGGTGCGCAGTATTTTAGGATACAATGGGGTTTTAATGCATTTTATTAACCAATAAAATGACTTAAATTTTTTTAATTAAAATATATAGAAAAATATTATATATATATATATATTCATATATATATATATATATATATTCATATATATATATATATATATATATTCATATATACAAGTGGGGCCTTCTTTTATTTGGGGGTTTTAGGTAATTGCATCAGTTGCTTTTATAGTTCAGCTGGCATAGGGTTCAAAACATTTAACTCTTTAGCCAAAAGTTAGGAACAAATTATTTTTCCCTCACAATGAAGGGTTTTCATGTAAATTTTTGTATTGTGTTCATGTGATTTTTCCCTTACAAGATAGAAATTCTACTCTAGTTTAATCTAAATATATGTGTCTGAAGTTCCCTCCTAGACACTTGAGTTCCGGCTCTTACCTCTCACACTCTACAAGCATTTATACTTGTAAAGTAACCATCGCGTCAAGGGTGCACAGTAGTCATGTGGGTTATTTTTAAATTCTTCTTGTTTATATTATGCTTGGCTGATTTTAATTGAAAGCTGAAAGTTTTTTTTTTTTTTTTTTTTAGATTTATATTAGGAGGAAATAAGATAAATACGAATTATTTTTGGAGTTTTTCCCAACACCCTTTACATAAAGTTTTCTTGGAAAAAAAAATGCTTAAAGAGGTCACGTTACACAGTGTAGGTTCTGTCATGACAACAATATTTAGAAATTTGAGTCCCTTGCTATCAAATTGTTGGGACTATACTATACTGTGTCTCAAAGTGACAAGTGGCGTACTAAACTAGTTTGCCATAATATGAAAACAGTTTTTTTTTTTTTTTTTTTTTTTTTTTTTTTTTTTTTTTAAAGGGGGTGTATTATTTAAATATATAAAATTTTATACAAAAATAGGCACTAAAACCTTCAAGGGACACAGTCTATTAGTCCCGAGATTTTCCATATCCTATACAGAAGGTGCAAATACAAAGGATGGACAGGTATCATAGTCTTCCAAAAGGCACTGTTGCTGGTGCCCCCTTTTTTCTAAAGCATCCGTGCAGCCATTAGCTTTGTGGAATATGTGATAAACCTGCACGGTCCAGTCGCGCTCCATAAAGTTCCTGCAATCAGAGATTAGTGGAATAGCATCTGGTGAGATATCCTTATTAGTAGTTAACCAGGAAAGAACTGTCATAAAATCAATTTCAAGATGAATAAATCTAAAACCCAAATTCCATGCCAGCATGAGACCCTGGTGAATTGCTCCCAACTTTGCAATATTATTAGAAGCAATACCCACGTTTAAAGAAAATCTTGAAACCCAAGAACTTGCACAATTTCATAACAAACCACCTGCACCAGCCTGCCCAGGATTACTTAAAGAGCTGCCATCTGTATTTAATTTTATAAAAGGCTCCAGTGGAGCGGTCTATTTGATAATTCTGGGAATACCAATTTTAATTGTCTTAGCTAGGCAAGCTAAATGAAAAAATTCTATAGCTAACTGAACAACTTTGTGGACTAAGTAAGATTGGGAACTAGATTGATTTTGGAAAATACGCTCATTCCTAACTAACCATAATTGCCAACAAAGGAAGCAAAAGAAAATATTCCAAGGAAGCTGATGACCCTGGATAATACTATCTGATATAGCGTTTGTTTTAAGCCAAGATTGGAGTGGTAGGTGGAAAAACGATAAAGGCAAGATACCTGGAGATAGAAGCTAAATCATCTTAGCCCAAGGGCAATCTCGTAAGATATGAATAGTGGTTTCAAGAGTATTACACTTTGGACAACGATCATCAACATCCGGGCTAGAGAAAGCTAGATATTGACGAGTAGGTAGCCGATTAAGCATAGACTTCCAAATGAAAAATTGGATTTTCTTAGGGCAATGAAATTTCCAGATCCAATTCCACGTAGAATTATTAAAAGGGTCATTAGCTTGTTGGTATAAAAACTTCACTGAACAAACACTGTTATTTTGAGCCCAAATAAAGGAATCAGATAGCTTAGTCAGCTGGGCCACAGGAATACCTTTAACAAGTTGTTTAAATTGCATCGGTAGGGGAATTTGAAGACCCTCAAACCTCCATATATGATTATCCCATAAGGAACTCACCAATCTCTGCTCCTCATTTGGCATAAGTAGATCTACAATACGACTTCTCAGAGAATTGCCAGGGATCCAATGATCCTCCCAAACCCGAATGGCTTTGACCATCTCCTATTATCCATTCATTCCTTTCTTAAGCCATTACATACCTAAATGTATAGCTTTCCAAATATGAGATGCTCTGGGACTAACAATACTCTCAAAAATGTGGGGAAAGTATTTGGTTTTCAAAACTTGAGCCCATAGTGTGGTTGGCCGTTGCTGAAGCCTTCAGGCTTAATTCATGAGCAAAGCCATATTCATATGAAGAGAAGATTTAATGCCCAAACCACCAACATCTTTTGGAGTAGTTATGACTTCCCAACTAATCATGTGACAATGTTTGTGATGGGCGGTGTCTCTCCACAAAGACCAACATTTAGTGTATCCAAGTGTCGACTAATGTTTTAGCGGGAGAAGGGTCGTTTGCATGGCATGGATAGGGATGGAGGCTAAGGTGGATTTGATTAATGTAATGCGACCCACAATAGAAAGTTATTTGACTTGCCAACCCCAATTTTCTTTTGGATTTTATCAATTAAGTATTGATAGGCATTAGCCTTTCGGCAGGTAGTAAAAATTGGAGTCCCTAAATAAGAACTGATTTGAGTAGTAGTAGGAATATAAAAAATACCAACAATCGGTTCTTTAGTACGCCTGGTTGTATTTGGTGAAAACCAGAGGCATGATTTTTGTGTACTAATGATTTGGCCTGAGTAGGAACAAAAATTTTCTAGAATAGTTTTAAGATTTTGGCACTCCACAATCTTTGCCTTAGAGAAAAGAAATATATCATCAACGAAAAATAAATGCAAAATTTTAATTTGTCCCCTAAAAGTCACGGGGTGGATTTACTGCCTCTTCCAAAAGAATGGATAATTGCTCCAAACACAAAATAAACAGATAAGGAGATAATGGATCTCCTTGACGCACACACCCCCCCCCCCCCCCCACTTGGGACAATATCCGATTGAGGAGATCATGTTCATAATAGGCTTAATTAGATTTGGAGGGAATGGGAAAAACTCAAGAGTTTCCTATATGAACGATCATTCTAGTCAATCATAAGCTTTATCAAGATCTAGTTTGAGTGCCACGTGACCCTTAGGCCCAGTCTTCCTAACTATCGTACGTATAATTTCCTGAACCAGTATAATATTGTCACTCGACCTGCAACCTAGAACAAAACCTACTTGGCAAGGGTTGATGATTTCAGTAATGTACGGTTTTAACCTCTGTAGGATGATTCTAGAGACCAATTTATGAAGAGTGATGCATAAACTAATCGGACGAAATTGTGTGATTATATCCGGATGATCCTTTTTGGGATAAGGACAAGATTTGTGATACCCCAATCTTTAGGAATAGCCTAAGTCTCAAAAATTTCTTAAATGACATGAATAATGCTTGGACTGAGTATGTTCTAGTTACGTTGAAAGAAGATATTTGAGAAGCATTTTGTTATGTTGATTTGTTAAGTAGGGGTAGGGCTGATGAGTCATGAGTGATGAGACCCATAAATGGTTTTCTGTTTTGGGCTGGGCTAGACTCTAAATGTGTCCATAACGACAAGGTGGCTCAATTATTCCCACCCAATGCAAAAACATTATTATTAAAAACTAGTCGCTAACCCGTGCGATGCACGGGATAGTTAAATGAAAGGACAATTAACCAACATCACGTTAAGGTAAAAGAATTAGTGAGAGATTGATTTGCCCACCAAGAATTTAAAAGAAAAAAAGATTGAAATAATAAAATCTAAGAAATTTAGAAATAGAAAATTGGGTTAATAATATGCATATTATAGACATTTTGCTAGTTAGCGTTTAAAAAAAAATGGATCTGTCATAATTAAATAAAATACAATAGGAATAAATATTTAACTTCTATACTTTTCTATAGTTTAAAAGTGTTGTCTAACGTAGAATGTTATTGGGTTATAAGAAAGATTTTTATAAAATGTTAATACCATATATATATGCATATATTGTCAATATCTCACTGCAGATGCATAGTTACTGAAACCTACAAAGTAATTTACAATTCTTAAATTAATAAAGCAAAATTTCCAAAAGTTATATATATACACACACTCAAAACTGATATAAACTATAAAGATAAAAACAAATCTTATTTAGTCGTATTAATAACAATATAAACAATTTAAAACATGGAACATTATCAAATTTATAACACATAATTCCATTATCTTTTACGTTGAATCCAAACAAATAATTAATTGAAATTAATCCAAACAAATAATTAATCAACCAAAAATCAAAACTTTAATTAAGAAAACAAAAAATCACATGAACCCAAAATAAAAATTATCAATAAAGAAAAAACATATAAGGTAAAGAATTAAGATCAACCTACTAAGACGCAAATACCAAAAACCCCAAAACTTAAACCTTCCAAATTTTATAGAATCCCCAAATTCTACTTCAAAACCAAACAAAACCCTTCAAATTCAAAAAATTCATATATAATATACCAAATAAAAATTTACCACACCTTGAATTGGAAGACATAGGTTACAACTTTGATTTTTCTAAAAAAAATAGAGATGCTTCATCTGCCATATACAATATAAAATAATTATTAGAAATTTCAACCCAAAAATCAAACCCACAAAAACACTATCAAAATATAGAGATTAACCCAAACACTTAGAAGAAAATAAATTCTAAACATAACAAAACAATAAGATAGAATGAAAATTTCAGGCACATATGAAAGTAAATAAAAAAGACAAAACCTACGTTTTTTTTTTTTTTTTTTAGTTGAGTCTCTCTCCTTCTTATTTTTTTTAATTTTAAAGTGAAATTAAGTTTAGGGTTTTGAGATAGTAATTGCTAGGGTTTCAAGAAGAGAAGAGAGAGTCCTATCAGGAGTCTAAATAATATAAACAATTCAAAATATGGAACATTATCAAATTTATAACACCTAATTCCATTATCTTTTACGTTGAATCCAAACAAATAATTAATCAACCAAAAATCAAAACTTTAATAAAAAAAAAAATCACATGAACCCAAATAAAAATTCTCAATAAAGCAAGAACATATAAAAATTTACCACACCTTGGGTTGGAAGACATAGGTTGCAGTTTTGATTTTTCTCCAAAAAATAGAAATGCTTCATCTGTCATATACAATATAAAATAATTATTAGAATTTCAACCCAAAAACCAACCCATAAAAACACTATCAAAATATAGAGATTAACCCAAATACTTAGAAGAAAATCAATTCTAAACATAATAAAACAATAAGATAGAATGAAAATTTCAGGCACATATGAAAGCAAATAAAAAAGACAAAACCTACGTTTTTTTTTTTTTTTTTTTTTTTTTTTTTTTTTTACGTGAGTCTCTCTCCTTCTTATTTTTTTAATCTTAAAGTGAAGTTGAGTTTAGGGTTTTGAGATGGTAATTGCTAGGGTTTTAAAGAGAGAAAAGAGAGTCCTACCAGGAGTCTCTCTATTTTTTTCTTAATCCTAAAGTTTTTTTTTTTTTTTTTTTGGTAAGTCCTTTTTAAAAAAAAAAAAAAATTCAAACCTAAAGTGAGTCATTTTTTTTTTAATTCTAACGTGAGGTATCTTAAAAAATTATAATTAATTTTTAATCTTCAATTTTATATTATATATAGATAATAATAATGATGTGATAGGCCAACAAAATATATCTAATAGAGTTTTACTTAAACTAAACTATTGTAACACTAATAAATATAAGAAGATATAAAACTTAGAATAAAAAGAATCTAAAATAAAAAGAAACTATTTGGTATTTTTGTGATAAGTTGATGTAGGATATTGTTATTTTGGTATTTTTATGCAAAAAACGTTATTTTAGGTCTAGGTGATTTATTTCCTTCTTTTTAGATTCTTTTAATGTTTTTTTAGGTCAAATTTGGTTCCTATTATGGTTAGGTATTAATTAGGACTTATTTTAGAATATATTTTCTTGTCCATCAAGTTTTATGGAGCCCTTAAATAGGCCTCCAAGTTTGTATACGTTTTTCAATATTATTGATATTAATAAAAATTCAAATTTTTGCCTATTGTTTTTCTAGTGGATTCTATATAAAATATAAAACTTAAAATAAAAAGAATCTAAAATAAAAAGAAAAAGAAAATAGTATTGATGTGGAAAATTGTGAGAGTTTCAGAGGTTTCAATTTTATATATATATAGATAAAATAAAATATTTGCAAAGTCTGAAAGTGAAAAGCTATTAAGCTAATATACATACGGGAATTCGATTTGAGAACTCGTGTGAAGTGGGTCTATTTTCAAAGCTCACCAATGCTTAGCATTTGGTTTCCCTTTCCCTGTCTTGAACTTCAAATAAAATGCATTCAATTTAGCTCTGATGTCAAAATCCATTATCTGAAATTGTTCGCTTTACTTTTAACTTTGGAGTTCTTGCATCAGTGCTTTGCTCTTGCTTCTTTATTTACAAGAAATTTCCAATGTGTGCGCGCATGTTTTTTTTTAAAGAACTTGAGCTCAAGTTACATCAAAATCGTATCATGTAGAAGTAAAATATTTAATTCTTATGAATTGCCTAGAATGTTTTTCTAAGACTTAAGTCATTTTTCTTCATTTTGCAATATCTCATCCATACCACTAAATCAATCCTGTTTTAAGACTTGGTATATATCTCATCCATATTAATCCTGCTTTGGGTCCATAAATTTTGCATTTAAAGGAAATTTTACATTATTTAAGATGGAATTACAATTACTCTAAACTGTTTAGATTTTCAAATAAAGTCAAGCACGTAGGTATGCATATGTATTTGTAATCAACCTCCACCATGGATGCAGCATGCCGTGGGTAGAAGGATGAATGCCCCCATCAGCAATCAAGCCAGACTCTCTGTTGCACTAAAATCAAGCGAAGAAGTTAATTTCAATTTTTCCATTATCATATTCATAAATCCTTATGAACGTATCAATATCATAGTTTTAAAAACCATAACAATCAAAGATACGAAAAACATAACTCATCAATATCACAGTTTTAAAAACTAGAACAATCAAAAATACGAAAAAGGGTTCCTCGTTTTTTTACTGGTTTTGGCCATGTTACCGAACTGGTTTAGGATCCAGTTCCCAGTTGAACTGGCAGTCCGATCTGGTTTTAAACCGCGGGACTTATGTCTCCAAGAACAAGGTAACTTCAATTTTCCATTATCATTTGAGCTTCAAAAACAATAATGCATATCTTCCTCTATATATATATATATATATATATATATTATACACACACATACACACACAAAAGGCCAGTACGATATTCAGAATACCTCATAGATTTACAAACCAGGAAAAGAAAAATCAAGGGGGATGAGAAAATGTAAGATGAAATACTGAACACAACGAAATGGTTGAAGCACCTCACATGGAGAGAGTAGCCCCAAGAATAGGAGCTACAAGCAGGTGCCAGAGGGGCAAAACCACACAATAACCCTCAACAAGTTTTCTGGGCTGCAGAATCCAGAGCTTTGAGTTCATTAACAAAATAATCAGGAGCTTTATGATGCACTAAAGGATCTAGATACTGAATCAAAGAGTATAGGGGATATCAAAGAGAATAGCAGGCACATCAAATTGAAGGTTAAATATGTATCCTGACTTCACTTTGACCAACATAGAATTCACTCAATTAGTCCTGGTAGTATTTGAACAGAGAAAGCATACCGTACTTATCAATAAAGATCTTTCTTTTTTTTTTAATGAACTACTTATCAACAAGGAAAAGAAAAATGAACAGTTCTAGTATTGCACCACAGGTATCAATGCATTCTTTACTCCTCATCATCCTCAGAACTTGCATATGCTAGGCCTAGTAAACTTTTAACAGGGTTTTCTGTATTAGTATCTCCATCTGCTTTTTTCAATCTTGACAAAGGCCACTCTTTCTCCTCCCGGTCAGTCTCAGGCTGCTCTTTCTCCTGGTGAGACTCAGACTTAAGGCTTTTTAAAGCAGAATCATTTGAAGCAGGAGTTAACTGATTCCCATCAGATGGACTAGATGTTCTCTTCCGTTTGGGTTTGATTTCCACGACCTTTTTCAATAAATATTGCTGTCTGCAATCCAGATAAAATACATATTTCAGAAACCCAAAAAAAAAAAAAGAAAAAAGAAAAGGAAACTAAAAAGTGTCTAGTTTTTTTTTTTTTTTTTACTACAAAGTGCAAAGATTGTTCAAAATGCACACATTTTGTGTGTGCCTGTGTTGAGAGAGAGAGAGAGACCTGATTCCACTCTTGGGCTTGGGCTCAACTCGAAGGGGCAAGGGGACTGATGCAGGTGAAGAATCTGCTAAACTTGCAGCTTTGTGTCCATTGGTTAAGGAAGAGAAAGAAAAACTAGAAACAACATTAGCTTCAACATAGAACAAAATTTCAGCAGACCCCAAGCAGTTCTCTCCATAGATGTTTTCATAGTTCAACTTAACAGCATTTCACAAGTTTGCCATGTAAAATATAGCAAGCACTAGAGAGTTCATTCAACAAAGAGGCATAAACATACCATAGGTTTCAATTTAAATAGAATTAGTAAGTTCACATAATGACCCGGCTTCTCATAAAGCATACGGTGGTCACAATGGTCAGAAGAATCTAACAATCAAGCAGACATGTAAGGAAGCAATTAAGCCTGTAGTGACTATTTGTCTAAGCCATTTAAATCAACTCCCTTAGCTGCCATAAAAATTAAACTACATTATGAAGTTCGACATTTTTTAATGATCGCACTACACAGAAATAAGCAAGTCTTCTTCCTCTTTAACAGAATCATGGAACAACAGCCAAGTCAAGGGATAGCCTATAGCAAGATTAAGTATAATGTTGGTTACCAGTAAATCAAGGGAAAACTATGCATATGAGAACATTACAAAAGTTTCATTACAGACCAACAGTACTCTCCCTCTTTCAATAACATAAAAGGATATCTTAAACGCAGCAAATGCCCGTTTCTCAGTCCGACGTAGGAGACGTTCTGCATCCTCCTCAGCTTCCATTTGCTCCTTGAGATAGAGTAGGTCATCACTGTCCAAGGCTGCATACTCAAATAAAATGAAGTTGAAGAAACAAAAGGTAAAAACAAAAAGAAAGGATAACACACAGACAGAGGCAAGGAGGGAGGATTGTTACCGCCTCGCCCATGAAGGTAGCCTCCACGCTCTCCTGCAACCTCTTGCATCTGCTTGCATCAACCGCCCGGTAGAGGAAGCCAAGATCCCTGCCGGGGCATGTTATCAGAAAACTCCCCTCAAGGTTTTGCACAAAAGAGCAAAAGAACCTAAACTATATCACACCGGTATAATATGTTATTATTATTATTATTATCATCATCATAACGATTAACGGCACGCATTGGGTCTCATAATATCCATCCCGTTACTAAGAGACGAAGTACGATTTGAGGCATAGCTCATTGGCTGTGACAGCATAATATTATGTTTAGGACTAAATTTGGGAGTTCAAAACATAACAGAATGGAATGAATCAAGAGAGACATTCCTTTTTGTAATGTGTTTGGGAGTTTACAAAAGAAAGAAAAGGAAATAAAATATATACATATTTGGAAATTTTTAAGCCCATTTTATATAGTTTTATTATGGAGCAGGATCATATAGTTTAGTTTTGGGAGAAATGTATATATGGAAATAATAAAGATGAAAGAGATCATGTAGTATCGACTATGATGAAGTCTAGAATAATGAGTGTAAATGGAAGCAAATTGCTCACAGAGAAAGAGAAAGAGAAAGTGAGGCAATGCGCTAACCTTGGCAACCATGCGTTGGAAAGTGGTGTCTTCATCATCTATCTTCTCCTTTCCTTTCCCCCATTTCTTATCTGTTCAATCAAATCCATTTTTTTTTCTTTTTCACTATACTAAATATTAAAAAATGACTTTCAATGAAGATAGAAAGAAAGAAAGAGAGAAACCTTTAGGGTCAGTAAGATTGGTGTATTCACGGACCTCTCTTCCTGCCATCTTTCTTTTTTCAATACCCTTTGCTCTCCAATTACTCTCTATATCCCCTTTAGGCTGTGGATTAGCTAGTTATACAAAAAAAGCAAATAAGTTTGAAAATTCGGATTGTGTTTTCTTTGGTTTCTCAGTTTTATGAGTTTGTGTTTGTGTTTGAGGATTCTTCCACAAATCAGAATTTGGGGATTTTTTTTTTTTTTACAATTACTTCGCTACCCTTCTTCTCTTCTGTTCTACCCTAATTTTATTTTATGCTTTTTGTATTTATACTAGTTTGGGTGGCACGTGCAAGGCACGTGCTGGCCCCCTGAGTAAGAAATTTAATATAGAACTTCTATTTAAAAAATTGTGAAACCATGTACCATAAAATGTATATCATACAATGCTAATCTCATTTATACATGAATTTTGATTATACAAAAACTTAGAGAAGCCATTTAATATAAGAATATTTATTTTACTGTGATAGTTTCTTAGAACCTATTTGCTAAAAGCAACATTCACTCACTAAAAAATTCTAAAAATGATAACATATACCATCATCTTCCAACAATAAATAACTAAGTTTTGTTAAGACATTGTCACAATAGTTAGATTTTCAAAATGAATGACTCCATATGCAGCAATTGAAGCTCTTCATCAAACACATTGGCTTATAAGCTCTCATGAATCAGCTCGCATAATTAGCACAAGACCAAAGGTTAATGTTAGTCCCCAACTTTCTAGAGAACCACATGAAAATAAGCTTTAACTAACCCCTTAAAAAGCTCTTAGTAAATAGAAGAACATAAACTATATAATATTCCCTAGTTATTGCAAGCCAAAAAAAAAAAAAAAAATCTACAGCAATTTACTATCTGAAACAATCATATTGTTGGTTTTTTTTTTCTTTTCTTCTCTTTTCATTTTAACCCACTTAGACCAGCTTGACAGCCAAAAGTGAAATATATACATAAGGTATTTTCAAATTTGCAAAGTCAATTACAGTTCATGGAAGCAGATGTCTATCACCATAAGCATAACTTAAAAAGGTAGACAAGAATGAGATCACACATGGATAGGAGACGAGATTATAGCAAAAACAAAATTGAAAAAGGTATAATCCTCCAAGAACTTGCCTAGATGTTGTAAGTATAGAATTAAACTATATTTGTTTACAAAAGCTCTCAGTAATTTTCCCATTATTGGCAAAGCATATTAGTTTACGAAGACAATCTAATATTTATAAGAGCCAAAAAATGATTATGTAAAAATGAAATGAATATTTATTACATCCACATGGGGTAGAAATGCACTATTTGGTATTTTCTATCCTCTCTTCCCCTTTTAACAATCCCGTGTGCTGCCATCCTCCTCTTGCCCCCTCTCTGTCTCTCTCACCATCTTTTTGCACAACCAGAGTTTTTCACCAAAATGGTGAGTCTCTGCCCAACACAATAAAATCTTGTTAAATGGTATTGTATTTTGTTAAGTTAATTGGTGTGTTTTCGCTCACCAAATTATGGGCAATCGAGCTATCTTCTCATATACAATTTTAAACATAAAAAGAAACAAATAAAGTACACAACAAAGAACTATTCATGCCAAGCTAATTATTGCGGCAATCACCAAAGGTGATGCTCCAATCTTCAGCAGCATTGGTGGAGGCAGAATTCAAGACCAGAGCTGCTCTAGCCCCTGCCTGCTGCTGAGTGCGAACGGGAACAACCTCTTCATCCCTTCCAACCAAGAAATTATACATCAAGGCCGACCAGTACATCCCAAGCACCACACTATCTCCACACCTTGAGAAATTAGCAACAAGTATCCCCTCTGTATTCTAATACCTTACTTCTCAGTTCTCACCTAATCATCAGCAATAATAATGTAAACTAGACCTCAAGGTATACAAAGAGACATAAATAACAAACTGAAACAATCTTTTGTTTTTCTCCTTTTTCTGTAAAGTATTCTTTAAAGTATTTTCAAAGTTCTTGACTTGGAAAACTATAATAACCCTCTTCACATTCACTACTGTATGTGAAATCTGATGTCTTGTTGAAAGAGCTGCCTCCACATTCGGTCCAGTGGCACGCGGTAAGACCAAAATATCAATAATATATATATATATATATAAATAAACAAAATAAGGTTAAAAATATACTGATATTACAATCAAAGATTGACTCATTAGAAGCATAAAAAAACAACCTAGGAATAAGAATATACTCTCAAGCATGTGTTTGGATGAAGAAATGGTAAAATACAAAAATCAGTTAGTTAAAGAGTTTCCCTATCACATACCATTTTAAGCTTACATTCAAATAGCATATAGAACCAATAAAAGCAGCACATGTTATTTCATAAGTAATCAAGTAAGATTTCCAACAGTAAAGAACCAAAAATAATGGAATTCCATTGAGTCGAACATGTAGCGTGTCTCATTAAAGTATAAAGGATGAAATAATATTAGAAGAGTTAATGAAGCAAAAATTATCACATTGCATTCTTATATGAGCAAATGCCACTGTATTAATTTATTTAATTTTATAGGTAAAAATAAATGATACGAGACTAGTGCATGAAAATAGACACAAAGAATTACAAATGGAAAAATGTGGATCGACTAAATACAAAAGAGAGCAGTCATAAAGAGAAGAGAACTAATGAAGGATGCTTGGTTGGTTGCAACTAAGTGTTGGAAGTGCACAGATTTCTTTCCCTCCATATATATATATATATATACACACACACAGTCCTTAACCATAAACATAAAGGACCTTGCTCCGCCACCCACATAATAATCATCCTGAGGCTGAATGTATCTAACTCCACAACTCAAATGCCACACGACACGTGAGGTGAGTGATTTAGATCTGAAGATGTGAAAATCTAAATGCTGTAGTTATAAATATTTGAAGTTTCATTTTAAGATATTATTTTTCAATGTAAAAGCAAACGAAACAATTGATAAAAAGTTACATCGAGTTCAGAATCTTATGTCCCATACCAATTACCAAGCAAGTAGACTATTATGGAGAAAAGACAGAAGAAAATTGAGAAACCAAAGAAGAGAAGATCGAGTCAAAGCTTTTTCTTTAATCATAGGCGAGTTTTACCCAATTATATAAACAAAATCCAAAAAATTTCTAGGCCGATATTTGGTATGACTAACAAGATATATTAAAAATCGAACCTTGGAGCGAAGCCGAAGCCGAAGCCGAAGCCCAACAACACAGTGATTGGAAGAAAATCACCCTCTTGCTCCCACCTCCCACCTCTCTCTCTCTTCTTTTTCTCACAAGTAAAAACGCACCGTTTTGGCTCTGTACAAATAAGACCAAACTTCACTAAACCAAGAGTGTTTATTGTAGAGAAAGCTATTTACACCTTTTATATAGTTTTTTTTTTTAAAGCACTTTTTATATAGTTATTACTTATTAGTAGAAAAGCCCCTCGTTTTTTTTTTTTTTGGACCCGAGCTGACCCAATTTGAGCGTTGGGCCGTCACTTTTTGTTTTTTATTTATTTATTTTTTTAAGAAAAGTTAGAATATCATAATAATTCTATAGTTAGAATAATTAAAAACAAGGGATTTGAATCATTAAATTTTTTATTAGAAAAATACTAGGAGATGTTAGTTTCCAAGGCTCTTCAACTATTCATAAACTTTTAATACAATTTAATTCTTACGCATTAGATCTATGAGTAATTCTATTTATTTTATTGATTTTTATATGTTGTATTGTTTTCAAATTTTGTTATCATTGTTATTTAAAGTGTATGTTTGTGTTCTTTGTGGTTGGATCTGTTTGTGTTTTTGTTTACATGGTCAAAATTAATTAATTAATTTTCTGCAACATATTCAGAACAAACATCATCAAGATGTCCCCTAAGTGAGCCTTGACATGGGCAGATCAAGCAAGGCTAAAAAATGTGAAAATGAAGATTCAATTTGATAACATGTTTGTGGCACCAAGAACAAGTAGGGGCCACGGTTAGTCTTATTTTGGAGATCGTCAGTTGATATCTCAATTGATGATTTCAACAAGAACAATATTGATGCAATAATAGACAAAAATAAAGAACATGCATGGTGATTCACCGGATATTATGGCAAACCGGATACTCAAAAACGAAATGAGCTTGGGAACCTACTCAGGAGTTTAAACCAAAAATTCCAAAATCCATGGCTATGTGCTAGTGACTTTAATGAATTGGCTAGAAGCGAAGAAAAATTAAGGGGCAATAGACGAAGCTACAATCAAATGCAACTATTCAGAGATGCAATCGATGAATGTGGATTCACGGACCTGGGTTATTCGGGCTCAAAATTTACTTGGAGTAAACATTATGCAAACGGTAGGTCAATTTGGGAGAGATTGGATAGAGCTTTTTGCATTAATGTTTGGTTCAATAAGTTTGCAGGTACAAAGGTTATCCATCTTACATGCACTACATCCGATCATATTCCTATATGGATTGTTCCAAATGGTCTTGATCCCTCTCTTGTAGTAAGGCCTTTCCGATTTGAAGAACTGTGGCTTTCAAATAAGGGTTGTGGATAGACAGTTGAAGTAGTATGGAGAAGCTTAATTCCTAGTGAACTCGAAAATCAAGTAATAAAAAATATAGCAAAGTGTGGTAGCGAATTAACACAATGGAGCCATAGGAATTTTGGGAATGTAAGAAGGGAGATAGGTGAGAAGAGGAAGCTGCTGGCTAGGGTCAAACAAGAAGCTATGCAAATAGGTTGCAATTTTTAGGTTAGGGAGATAGAAATGGAGATTAATGATCTATTAATCAAGGAGAATAAATGTGGAGACAGTAGGCAAAATCATTCTGGCTGGTGGATGTAGACAAAAATTCTAAATACTTCCACAGTAGGGCAACCTAAAGGCATCGACGAAACAAAATCTTGGGTATTCAAAATTCAATGGAGAGATGGGTTCATCATCCGGAGGATATTGCTGAGTCCTTCATTGAGTTCTATCAAAAACCTATTTGCCTCCTCAAATCTGACCATTGGAGAAGTAGCCATGAATCCATTGGTTGAAATTGTGACCGATGATATGAATGCACAATTGTCACAAGAATTCATGGAGTGGGAAGTACAAGCAACCCTGAAATAAATGGCTCCTTTAAAAGCTCCTGATCTCGATGGTATACCTCCTCTCTTCTACCAAAATTATTGGAGTCTTATAGGTGATGATGTAACAAACACAATTCTATCCTATCTAAACACAGCCACCATATGCCATCCCCTAAACCATACCTTTCTCACTTTAATACCAAAAATCAAAAATCTTGTTTTTGTCTTTGATTACCACCCCCATAAGCCTATGTAATGTCCTTTATAAAAAAATTTCAAAGGTCTTAGCAAATAGGCTTAAGAAAATCCTACCTTCCATCATTAACGAACAACAAAGTGCTTTCACAAAAAATCGCCTGATTTCAGATAATATTCTTGTCGCTTTTGAAACTTTGCATTGCATGAATAATCACAAATCTAGCAAACATGTTATATGGCCATCAAACTGGACATAAGTAAAGCTTATGACAGAGTTGGTTGGATTTTTTTGGAGGAGGTTATCAAAAAGTTGGGGTTTAGTAAAAGATGGATAAACCTCATGATGACTTGTGTCAAAATAGTCTCTTATTCACTGCTTGTGAACAGTGAACCCAAAAGGATTAATCTACCCTACAAGGGGTATTCACCAAGGCGATCCCCTATCTCCCTTCCTCTTCCTATTATGTACGGAAGGTCTCCACAGCCTTATCTCAAAGGCAAATAGTGATAGTTCCATTCATGGGTGTGCTTTGTGTAGGAGAAGCCCAAAATTGACCCATCTGCTCTTCGTAGATGATAGCTTATTATTTTGCAGGTCTAGTAGGAATGAATGTCAAAAGGTCCTGGAAATTTTGGCTTCCTATGAAAGCATGTCAGGGCAACAAATTAATTGAGGAAAAAAATCAATCTTTTTTAGTATATCCACCATGGATGCTATAAGAACAAAAGTCAAGGAAGCTTTGGGGGTGCCTGAAATTTTGCATTATGACAAATACTTGGGTTTGCCATCACTTGTAGGAAGGCACAAAAAAGCGAGTTTTGATTACATCAAAGAAAGGATTTGGAGGAAGTTGCAGGTTTAGGAAGAGAGACTACTATCATAAGCGGGTAGGGAAGTTCTAATAAAAGTAATGGTTCAAGCTATTCCAACATACACAATGTGTTGTTTCAAGCTTCTATTTGGTCTTTGTCATGAAATTGAGGGGCTATTTATAGGTTTTGGTGGGGACAAAGAGGAGAATGAAGGAAGATTCATTGGGTTAAATGGGAGGATATGTGTGAGCCAAATCAGAGGGTGGTATGGGTTTCAAGGAGTTGTCTTTGTTCAATGACACTCTCTTGGCAAATCAAACTTGGAGACTATTGCATAATAAAAACTCTTTGTTTTACAAAGTTTTAAAATCAAAATTCTTCCCAAATTGCACTATTATGGATGCTAAAGAGGGTCAAAGTGGCTCGAATGCTTGGAGGAGTATTGTGAAAGGAAGGGAGGTCATTCAGAGAGGAGCTAAATGGAGAGAGTTGGGAATGGGGAATCAATCAAGCTTTGGAGGGACAATTGGCTGCCTTCTTTAACCTCCCCAAGGATTTAAGGACCTTTGCAGGCAGAATTACAAGACACAACTGTAAGTTCTCTCCTTGATCTTACCACTCAACTTTGGAATTTAACCTTGCTGCCTATTGTATTCACTCTTTGAAAAAGAAAAATTAATTCAGAAAATCCTACTTAGTTAAGTCCATTCAGATGATGCTCTGTTTTAGCCATTTACGCAATCCGGGCAATACACAACCAAGTCTAGGTATTACTTCCCCAAAACCGAAGCCCGAAACTTTGCTCCTTCAAACCATCGCCACTCCGAGATGTTGAAACCGTTGTGGAAGAAAATCTGGAAACTGTCATTGTCGTGCAAATTTAGAAATTATTTATGGTGAGCATGTAGGAATGCTATTCCCACAAAATCCAACTTAATGCGTTGCTGTGTTGTTGATAACCCAACATGTTCCTTGTGTTTATAGCACTGTGAGGACGTTCTCCACTCACTGTGGTCATGCCCAGGCCCCACACAGGTCTGGAATGAGGATCCTCAATGGAGTTTCAGGGGGAAAATGAGTTTTCAAGACTTTCCATAGCTATTGTCCCATGTTTTCGAATCGGTTCACTTCCTTAGCGACAAAGAGACTTTGTTTTAATTAGGTACCTTAAGTAGATTCATGTATAATTAAATATAAATTGGGATATATTGAGGCTTTAGATTAAGAGCAATCACCATAATAAATATGAAAATTATGGATTTAAAATTAAAATGAAAACGTTAGTGGCTTCTTCTTTAGCCAATGAAAGGATTTCTAATAACCATATCTTTAGCACCAACTAGATGACATGTGAGATATAGGCAATTCCTAGCATTGTACCCAAGTGTTCGGAACTTGGATAACAATCAATATGAGAGGAACACAACATATGTACAAACTTAAAACAAATACAAAAACAATAATTAAACGTAAGGTATTGGGGCTTCTGTTAATAGCAAGTTGAGAAAGTGATATGGTAAGTTGAGATGGGATTAAGTTGGAATTTTAATTGATATGGCAAACTATAATTGGGCCAATGTAGGATTGCATTTTTATAGATTACAAAGGATATTCTTGCATAATTATATGTATATAAACATCACATACACATAATGATAAGTAATGAAGTATATTTAAAGTGAGTTTGGTATCATTGTTTGAAAAGATTAGAATATATATGTGTAAAACTGAGAAAAAATCCAATTAGATTTTAAATTGGAATTCAATTAAAGTTTAATTTTGCATTACATGTCTGTAGGGTCAAAATTTGTTGGGCCAAGCACCAACACTCTATATGATGAGCCCACCAAATTTCCCACAATAAATTTGTAGAGAATGGGCTGAACAACTGGGCTAATGGTGGATTTAGCAACGGTCCAGATGAACAAAAACCAATAATAAAGAAATGGATTGAGTCAAGCCTTCAACGGGATAAATCCCTATAGTCCGAAGAGGTTTTCTATTTAAAGGCTTGGTGAATATAAATTTTTTCCTCCACCTTTCTGTGATACTTGTTTCCCTTATATATACACCATTTTCCCATTTTCACCGCACACTTGTCCTTCATCTAGGCACCCACTTGAGTACTAGTCACATCAGCCGTTTGCTTTAACTTGCTGTGAGTGGTGGTGGGTGAAAACGCACTGTTCAGGTGTCTTCTCCACATAAATGCGGCCAGGAAAGTTGCTGCAGTGTATTAAATGTGGCAGTGGCAGCTTTATTGGCAAGACATTTCATGATAGTTACGCAGTTAGACATGTCCGAAGATCAGCCCTGACAGGGAGATCTTTAGCATGTCTACTCGATCAAGCTCTGGGCGGCTCCGTTGGGTAGGGTCCCTTCGGCCCAACCAGGTTGTCTTCGGACAGAGCGTTTGTTCCCTATGGGCTGCGCTTCCACCAGGGTGGCATAGCATTGATACATTTAACCTCTTCGGACAGCGAGTCATATTTGAACTGGGCCTCAGGCCCATCATGTACCGTCGGGCTTTCTCACCCACAATAGCCCCTCAAAATTTCACTTTTTACCTCGCATCCGAAGAGAAAAAGTGGGGTTTTGACCTTTTGACGAATGGGGGCACTGGATTTTGACTCCACACGTGTGTGCGCATGAATTTGGGCGCCTTCTTTATAACTGCTGCTGTTGCGCCGTTTCCAAGGCATCATTAATTGCTCCAGGCGGCGTCTTGTCCCTGAAATCTAGCGGCTCATTTCAAATCAACGGTCGAGATTTTCCTCAAAATTTCGGGCGGGATAAGTCCCACTACTTTTCCTGCCACTATATAAAGTCCTGGAGGGGATTGTCTTCTCACTTTGCAAGCGTCAGAACCCCCAGCGAACTCAAGCGTTCAGACTCTCAAAGCTCTACCTATCATCTGCTTCAACTCATTCTAGAATCCGCTACGATCTTTCCGCAAGGCCAAGGAAAAACATTCTCCGATTCAAACCGACGTAAGTTCCTTTCTTCGAGATTTATTGAAATCTATTCAGATTGCCTCTTCGGCCATTGGTAGATTTTCTTCAGTCGCTGTTCCGCGTTTCCCTCACTTTAAACTTATTAACAATGGGTAGATTTGAATACCTAGTGGACAGTCCCTCCCAGATAGAGAAATTTAGGGAGACGTATCGCATCCCTCGGGAAGTGGGTTTAAGGTATTGCTCCACGGAGGGGTTATTACTGAACCGTGAGGTGGGTGAGGTGATAATCCCATTATCGCCTTCCTGGAGGGAGGAATGACCATTCCCATGGGCCCGATCACCAGAAGTTACCTTACCGCCCATAGGCTTAGTCCTGACCAGTGCGCACCCAACACTTTTAGAATTTTAGGTGCAGTTGATGAGCTAAACCGCCAGTTAGGCTTGGGACTGACTTGGCACGATGTGGTACACATGTACGAATGTCATAAAAAAGAAGGGGCGGGATACTATCTAAAGTCTCGATCCGATGTTGTTAGACTCCTCTCCGGTCTCCCCAAGTCCAACAAAGGGATGAAGGACGATTATCTGATCGTCTCGGGCGCCTGGCATGATGGGATTCATTGCCCAACCCAGCTAGGAGCGCCAGGTGGGACATTCCCCCTTGAGCTTTTCTAACTTTTTTTTTTTTGCTTCTAGCTAATCGGACTTTCTTTCGCCATATTGCAATCCTCTGACAGTTCTATCGCTATGTTTACAGATAGAAGGTACGTAGCTCCTCGGCTGAGTCTCACGAATACTGCGGCCTTGAACTACCTCCTTCGGTCGGAGATTTTCGTGAGTGAAGACGGAGAGCTTAGGTTTGTTCCCCTCATACTCAACTACACCCCGAAGACTGAAATCCAGCCGAGAGGCAACGCAATAACATACGGGGATCGCCGCATAAACCGCATTGACGTGGCACGAAAGACCTTTTTAGCCCCCTTCGACCTCGCCCCAGTGCCCCATCCTAATCCGCAAGGTATACCGGTGCTCGTCCAGCCCGTTCAACAAGTTCCTCTTGAACCGGTAGCAGAGGAGGAAAGGGCTTCCTCTACCCCTTCGCTTGATCAGCAGATCGACCAGTTTAAGTTCGAAGAGGAAAACTCGGGGGAAGTCGAAATTTTGTCTGCCGGAGAGGTGCTTGATAGGCATTCAGCTGCTCCGCTCTTAAATCTAGCCCTGCCAGACGATTCTGACGAAGACATGCAGAGCCTATCGAACTTGTTGAAAAACCGGAAGTCAAAGGATGTGGCCAAAGGTACTGGCACTAGCACTTCCCAGCCTAAGGTCAATCTTCCACCACCACCCCCTCCTTCAGCCCCAAAAGATCTTGGGCTAAAAGCGCTACCCGATCTGAAGAAGAAAAGGGTGGTGACAGAGGTGACTGATGTTGAGGAGGGGGAAGAGGTCCATCCGAAGGGCCCCAAGCAACAGAAGACTTCCCATGATACTAGGGGCAAACGGGCGTCTTCTACGGAGAGTCGAGAAGAGGACCAGGTCGCAGACGTGCGGCGAAGGACTCGGGCGTGGTCCCCAAAGCTCACATTGGATGGCGCCGCCATCCCACACGATGCGTCCCTGCGAAACTATGCTGGGGGGAAAGCAGGGCGCATAGCAGATGCGTTGGAGAAGCCTCTCCTCCTTCCGAAGGACATGGAGTCCTATCGGCGCTTCTCCGAACAGGAGCTTTTTCTGTCCCTAAAAAGGGATTTAGGCATGGTGAGATAAGTGATTATTTTGTAGCCTTCATGTGCTTTCGCTACTTAACGCAAAATTCTTTGGTTGCCATGCAGATCGCTCAGCAAATTTTTGTAGCCGAAGAATGGAACAAAGAAAAAGAGATTAAAGTGCAGGCTGAGGCTCGATCAAGGGAGGAGGTGGAGAAGGCATTGGGCAGGGCGAAGGACGACTACGCCCGCACCTCCGAGGAACTGAAGGAGGAGGTGAAAGCAAGGAGAAGTGCTGAGGCAGGCCTGAAGAATGCCGAGAAGTAGGCCGAGGATCAGCGACAGAAACTATACGTCACTGAGACCAATCTGGAGACAGAGAGGGCGGCGGTGAAGGAGCTGCGGGCCGAGCTAGGCAAAGCCAGGGATGCTGCTAAATTGGCCAAGGAGGACGCTCAGTTGGCCAAGGAAGCAGTTGAGGCCGAGAAACAGGCTGCCTACATGCTGGGGGTGCAAGACACCCAATCTAGGCTGACCGAGGAGTTTGCCAAAGTGTGCAGATACTACTGCGAAATTACATGGGGCAAGTGTCTTGATGCGGCAGGAGTCTCCGCAGAGTCTGCCCTAAGGCAATCCGAGAGCATCTATTATCACCCTGATATAAGCGACCTGCCAGATGCCCCGGAAGCTCCCTCGGCCGGTCAGGATCTCCCAGTTCAGACTGAGGCAAACCCAGCACCCCTTCAGACTGGAGATGCGGGTAGTCCACCAAAAATGGATCCGACGTCTCAAGACAAGGCTTAGGATGTTAGGGTTGTGTAGTAGTGAGGACCCTGTATCGCCTATTTTGTAATGAAACTGCCCTTGCAATGAAATAGTTTGCTTCTGTTCTTTGTTGCTCCTTTTTTTTTTTTTTTTTTTTTTTTTTTTTTTTAAATATGTTACTGTCTTTATGGTTAACAATGATAATTATGTTTGACGTAAGGTTTACCTAAGTCTGCATACTCCGTCAACCAACTAATTATGTGGGCGGTTGTCAACTAAACACTAGTAAGAATCGTTCGAAGAATATTAACTAACCCAAAACATCTAGTCCGAGGACTACAGGCATGATTGAATTAAAAGTTTAAACACTTAAGAGGAACGTAAATGTGTTAATGAATCCAAACCATCTGGTCCGAGGACTACAGGCATGATTGAATTAAAGTTTAAACACTTAAGAGGAAACGTAAAGGAGTGTTAACTAACCCAAATCATCTGATCCGAGGACTACAGGCATGATTGGATTTAAGTTTAAACACTTAAGAGGAACGTAAATGTGTTAATGAATCCAAACCATCTGGTCCGAGGACTACAAGCATGATTGAATTAAAGTTTAAACACTTAAGAGGAAACGTAAATGAGTGTTAACTAACCCAAATCATCTGGTCCGAGGACTACAGGCATGATTGGATTTAAGTTTAAACACTTGAGAGAAACGTAAAGGAGTGTTAACTAACCCAAATCATCTGGTCCGAGGACTACAGGCATGATTGGATTTAAGTTTAAACACTTGAGAGAAACGTAAAGGAGTGTTAACTAACCCAAATCATCTGGTCCGAGGACTACAGGCATGATTGGATTTAAGTTTAAACACTTGAGAGAAACTTAAAGGAGTGTTAACTAACCCAAATCATCTGGTCCGAGGACTACAGGCATGATTGGATTTAAGTTTAAACACTTGAGAGAAACGTAAAGGAGTGTTAACTAACCCAAATCATCTGGTCCGAGGACTACAGGCATGATTGGATTTAAGTTTAAACACTTGAGAGAAACTTAAAGGAGTGTTAACTAACCCACATCATCTGGTCCGAGGACTACAGGCATTATTGGATTTAAGTTTAAACACTTGAGAGAAACTTAAAGGAGTGTTAACTAACCCAAATCATCTGGTCCGAGGACTACAGGCATGATTGGATTTAAGTTTAAACACTTGAGGGAAACGTAAAGGAGTGTTAACTAACCCAAATCATCTGGTCCGAGGACTACAGGCATGATTGGATTTAAGTTTAAACACTTGAGAGAAACGTAAAGGAGTGTTAACTAACCCAAATCATCTGGTCCGAGGACTACAGGCATGATTGGATTTAAGTTTAAACACTTGAGAGAAACGTAAAGGAGTGTTAACTAACCCAAATCATCTGGTCCGAGGACTACAGGCATGATTGGATTTAAGTTTAAACACTTGAGAGAAACGTAAAGGAGTGTTAACTAACCCAAATCATCTAGTCCGAGGACTACAGGCATGATTGGATTTAAGTTTAAACACTTGAGAGAAACTACCATAACAAAATGCAATCATGGCTGAGTGAAGAATTCATTTAATAGTAGTACCTTTTGAGGTTATTTACATTCCACGGCCTGGGCACTACATGATTGTCCAGGTCTTCTAGAAAGTATGCCCCAATGCCGGCCTTTGAGGTGATGCGATATGGACCTTCCCAATTTGGCCCCAGTTTTCCCCATGCTGGATTCTTTGCGTTGCCTACCACCTTCCTTAGGACCAGATCACCAGGCTCAAGGGGTCTCAACCTCACGTTGGCGTCATAGCCCTGTTTGAGTTTCTGCTGGTAATGCGCCAATCGGACCATTGCATTTTCCCTTCGTTCCTCAATCAGATCCAAACTCTTCTCCAACTGCCCATCGTTGTCGGCTGGGTTAAAATAGCTAGTCCTGTAGGTAGGGAACCCAGTCTTGAGAGGTATAACAGCTTCAGCTCCATAGGTCATCGAAAAGGGGGTCTCCCCAGTGGACCTACGAGGCGTAGTCCTATATGCCCACAATACGTGGGGTAGTTCTTCTACCCATCTACCCTTCGCATCATCCAGCCTCTTCTTTAGCCCGTTAACAATGACTTTATTGACAGCTTCGGCCTGCCCATTTCCCTGGGGGTAGGCGGGGGTAGAGTATCTATTTGTGATTCCCAGCTCATTGCAATAACTTCTAAAAGCTTTGCTATCGAACTGAAGCCCGTTGTCCGAGATGAGGGTATGTGGGACTCCAAATCTGGTGACGATGTTTTTCCAAATGAACTTCTTCACGTCTACGTCCCTGATATTTGCAAGAGGTTCGGCTTCTACCCACTTTGTGAAATAGTCCGTCCCGACCAGCAAGTACTTCCTGTTTCCCGCTGCCTTAGGGAATGGGCCTACGATGTCCAGACCCCATTGAGCAAAAGGCCATGGGCTGGATAGTGGATTGAGGTTACCGCCTGGCTGGTGTATGTTCGGCGTAAACCGTTGACATTGGTCGCACTTCTTTACATATTCGTGGGCCTCTCTCTGCATACATGGCCACCAATAACCCTGCGTGATGGCCCGGTGGGCCAAGGACCTACCTCCTGTATGGCTTCCGCATATCCCTTCATGCAATTCTTCCAGTAGTGACTCAGCCGCTTCAGGGCGCATGCACAGTAAGTACGGACCCGAATAGAAACGTTTATAAAGTTTCCGTTCCTCGGACAGCCAGAACCTTGTGGCCTTTCTTCGTATTTTGTCCGCTTCCTCTTTTTCTTCGGGCAACACATCATCCTTCAAGAACTTGATGATGGGATCCATCCAGCACGGGTCGGCTCTAACGCAATGGACTTGGAGTGACTCTTTTCTTGTTTCCGTAGGCTCTTGCATGTCCTCAACGAGGATAACCCTCGGCAATGCCTGTGCCGAAGAGGTGGCGAGGGTGGCCAATGAATCTGCATGTGTGTTGCCACTTCTGGGGATATGCTGCAGGTTAAAATATTCAAACTCTGATTGCAAGGACTTAACTAGGCTCAAGTACCCCTGCATCCTCTCGTCCTTCGCCTCAAATTCTCCCTGTACTTGCCCGACGATTAATCTCGAGTCCGAGAATACTTCAAGCGACTTTCCCCCTAACCTTCGTACCATCCTCATCCCCATCAGTAGAGCCTCATATTCTGCCTCATTATTCGTTGCTGAGAAATTCAGCCTTAAAGCCTTTTCGATGGTAATTCTTTCTGGGGTTAACAGCACAAGCCCCACTCCAGAGCCCCTTTGGTTTGATGCGCCATCAACGTACACCTCCCAGGGCAAGGGGTTCCGTGAGGAGACCATGCCAACGGTCTTACTCTCAGGGGCCAGTGTTGGGGTTACTTCATCTAAAGGGGGCTCTGTGAATTCCGCGACCAAGTCTGCAAGGACCTGGCCCTTCACCGACGTGCGGGGCATGTACTTAATATCAAAAGCCCCCAGCATCATCCCCCACTTGGCAATTCTCCCTGTGTAGTCCGCACTTCGGAGTATTGTTCTAAGTGGGAGCTGGGTAAGGACTATGACGGTATGAGCTTGAAAATAATGGGGCAGTTTCTTAGTACCCAGCACAATAGCCAGAATGGCCTTCTCTAGGGGCAAATAACGAGTCTCAGCTTCCTGCAGCGATTTGCTCACATAATAGACGGGTTTTTGCACGCCACAGTCTGTTCGGATCATCACCAAGCTAACAGCACTAGGAGCCACAGCAATGTAGGCAAACAGGACTTCATCTGGCTCGGGACTAGACATGATGGGAGGTCTAGCCAGGTAGTCCTTAAGTTGCTGGAAAGCAACGGCACATTCCTCCGTCCATTTGAAATCCTTCCACTTATTGATTAACGAGAAAAAAGGCCTACACCTATCGGCTGATCTGGAAATGAATCTGTTAAGGGCAGCGGTCATCCCAGTCAGCTTCTGGATTTCCTTGGGGTTCCGAGGAGCTCGCAAGTCGTTGATGGCTTTTATCTGGTCGGGGTTAACTTCGATTCCCCTATGAGTGATCATATACCCCAGGAACTTGCCCGATCCCACGCCAAACGAACATTTGGAGGCATTCAAGCGTAGTCTGTGTCTCCTTAGAATCTCGAAGATGTCCCGAAGGTCCCCAATATGTTCCGTGATAACCTTGCTTTTAACCACCATGTCGTCAATATAAACCTCCATGCTTTTGCCTAGCTGTGGTTCAAACATCCTAGTCATCATTCTCTGATAGGTAGCCCAGCATTCTTCAAGCCAAACGACATTACCTTGTAGTGGTAATTTCCTATAGGGGTTACAAAAGCCGTTTTGCTCTGATCGGCGAGTGCCAGTGGTATCTGATGATAGCCTTGAAAGGCGTCCAAGAAACTCATCCAAGGGTGCCCAACGGTGGCGTCAACTAGTTGATCTATCTTTGGCATGGGAAACGGATCCTTCGGACAAGCTCTATTGAGATCAGTGAAGTCCACGCACACCCGCCATTTCCCACTTTTCTTTTTTACCACCACTGTGTTGGCCAACCATTCGGGGTAAAAAATTTCCTTAATAGCCCCTGCCTGCTTGAGCCTCGTTACCTCCTCCCTGACTGCATCTGCGTGTTCCTTCGATGGTCGCCGGAGCGGTTGTTTCTTGGGGATGATGGTGGGATCTACGTTTAGATGGTGACAAATGAAATCTGGGCTTACCCCCGGGGCTTCCGCAGGATCCCATGCAAATACATCAGCGTTTCCCCTGAGGAATTCTATCAACTCTCCCTTCTCCTGAGGAGGCAGCATAGACCCGACTTGAAAGAACTTCTCTGGATCATTATCAACAACTATTCTTGTTAAGCTTTCGCACTCTGCTTCTCCGGCCGAGGTTCCGGTGTCCGGCGCCGAAGACCTTAATTGCTATAAACCCTCCTTGTCATCATTTGAGGGCTCGGCATGCCGCTTGTGCTGGATGGCTGCCACTAGACATTGCCTGGACATAGCCTGATCCCCTCGAATTTCTTCAACTACCCCCTCAGAGGGGTACTTAACCTTCTGGTGTAGGGTGGAGGACACAGCCCCAAGGGTATGAAGCCAAGGTCTGCCTACAATAGCGGTGTAGGGTGAGTAGGCATCCACCACTATGAAATCTACCTCCACAATCTCAGCACCGGTTTGCACAGGCAGTCTGATCTGCCCCCTCGGAATGATCACGTTTCCATCGAAACTGACTAAAGGGGAACTGTACGGAGTCAAGTCTTCGGGGGACAAGTTCAGCCCCCTATATAGATCTGGATACATTATTTCTGCAGCGCTGCCCTCATCCACCATCACCCTTCTGACGTCGTATCCGCCTATTCTTAGAGTGACTACCAGGGCATCATCATGCGGCTGTACAGTTCCTATTTTGTCCTCTTCCGAAAAGCCCAAAACGGGGACGTCTGTCCTAATCCTTTTCGGCTCTCTGTTAACCTTATCCGAGGGTACCCGAGCAACTGACAATATCCTGGACGGGCAAGATCCTATCCTCCCTGGTGCAGCAAAAATGACATTGATCGTTCCCAAGGGAGGTTTTACAAAATCACCCCTCCTGGGCCCCGTGCTGGTTTGATTCCCCTGACCATATGAATGGTGCAGGAGGTGCTTTAACCTGCCTTCGCCAACCAGCTGATCCAAATGATCCCACAAGCTCCTGCAGTCCTCAGTGGTGTGGCCGTGGTCTAGGTGATACTGACAGTAAATATTGTGGTTGCGCCTTTCAGGGTTTCCCACCATCTTGTTCGGCCTTTTGAAGAATGGTTCGTTTTTTATCTTATCCAGGACTTGGTGCACCAGTTCGCGAAAAACTGCGTTGACCGTCTGGAAGTTCGCTGTGCTTTGCCCGGCCCAGTCCTTCCTCGGCCTATTGCGATTTTGCCTGTCCAACCTGAAATCCCTCCCCTCTTGAGGGATAACCTTCTCCTTTCCCTTACTCTGCTGCTGATCCTCCTCAACTCTTTTGTACTTGTCAATCCTGTCCATCAACTGGCGTATACTGGTGGCAGGCTTGCGCGTCAAAGACGTTCTCAAGGGATGTTCAGTGGGGAGGCCCAGTTTAAAAGAGCTAACAGCCATCTATTCACAGTCTTCCTCTACCTCATTGTATGTTTCCCAGAATCTATCCGAATATGACTTCAGCGTCTCGTTCCCTTTCATGCTGACAGACAACAGCGAGGCCACGGACTGGGGAACCCTTCGGCAAGTGACGAAACGGGACCCAAAAGCCTGGGTTAGCTCTTGGAAAGAGCTAATAGTGTTTGCCTTCAGACTATCGAACCATCTCATGACTATTGGTCCCAAACTGGAGGGAAAAACTTTGCACATCAGGGCTTCGTCCCTGGAGTGAACTGCCATTCGCTGGTTGAAATGACTCACGTGTTCCACTAGGTCGGTCCTGCCATTGTAGATGGTGAATGTAGGTTGGTGGAAACGCCTGGGAAGTCTGGCACCCTCGATATTACGTGTAAAAGGAGACCGGGAGATCTGATCTAGAGCTTTGCTCATAGCATCGTTCCCTGCGCCCCTCAGTAAGGGATCCTGAAAGTTCCTCTCATCATGACGCAGTTCTTCATAGGTAAAGGATTCGTTGACCGGCGTCCGATGTTTCTGTTTGTAGCCAACATCCTGTTCGTCCTCAAGATCTTCATCAGAATACGAGGGGCTGCGCTTCCTTTTTGCATGGCGCAACTCCCTTCTGAGCCTGTCTATTTCCCTCTGCATGCCTTCGTTCTTCTCTGCATGAGACATGTGGCTCTCCCCATGCGACTGGTTTTGGTCGTCACGTGCGGTGTGTACACTTTCCTCACGATTCTGCCTTCGCTCTAGATGAAGAAAAGGATCGGTGTGCTTAGACGACCTGGATTCAGCTGGTCGTTGCCTTGGTTCAGCCATCTTCTGAGGTGTTGCTTCCACCTTTGCTCAAGCTGTTCCCACAGACGGCGCCAATTGTAGGGTCAAAATTTGTTGGGCCAGGCACCAACACTCTATATGATGAGCCCACCAAATTTCCCACAATAAATTTGTAGAGAATGGGCTGAACAACTGGGCTAATGATGGATTTAGCAACGGTCCAGATGAACAAAAACCAATAATAAAGAAATGGATTGAGTCAAGCCTTCAACGGGATAAATCCCTATAGTCCGAAGAGGTTTTCTATTTAAAGGCTTGGTGAATACAAATTTTTTCCTCCACCTTTCTGTGATACTTGTTTCCCTTATATATACACCCTTTTCCCATCTTCACCGCACACTTGTCCTTCATCTAGGCACCCACTTGAGTACTAGTCACATCAGCCGTTTGCTTTAACTTGCTGTGAGTGGTGGTGGGTGAAGACGCACTGTTCAGGTGTCTTCTCCACATAAATGCGGCCAGGAAAGTTGCTGCAGTGCATTAAATGTGGCGGTGGCAGCTTTATTGGCAAGACATTTCATGATAGTTACGCAGTTAGACATGTCCGAAGATCAGCCCTGGCAGGGAGATCTTTAGCATGTCTACTCGATCAAGCTCTGGGCGGCTCCGTTGGGTAGGGTCCCTTCGGCCCAACCAGGTTGTCTTCGGACAGAGCGTTTGTTCCCTATGGGCTGCGCTTCCACCAGGGTGGCATAGCATTGATACATTTAACCTCTTCGGACAGCGAGTCGTATTTGAACTGGGCCTCAGGCCCATCATGTACCGTCGGGCTTTCTCACCCACAATGTCCTATCTAATTTAAATTTTAAAATTTAAATTTTTGTGCCAAGTGAGTTAATTCATTGTAAAAATTGGATTTCAATTAGAGTTTAATTTTGTGTCACATGTCTCATCTAATCTAAAGTTTTTAATTTTTGTGCCAAATGAGTTAATTTAGTGTAGAAAACAAGAAGTCCAATATAAATAAACCATAAAAAACCTAATCATATAACTAAAAACAATTCAAATTTATAAGTCATTTATGTAATATATCATGGGCTCACATCTTCTTCCTTTCATCCCTTCCTGGACTAGGTATCACTTAGGAAAAGTCTTCGTCTTCCTTCTAAGCCCATGCTTTCTTCTTTGGCCGTGGGCATTTTTGGCCACTAATCCTGTTGTATCACTTCGTTGTGTCTACTATAGCTTTGCCTTTCTCTTTATTTCTTATTACCCCGTGAGCTTGTAGGTTGATGTTCCTGTCGTATCAACCCATTTCTTTTATTAATCCTTCAATTAAGGCTTCCTTGGCCCATTAACCAAGTCTTTCACCTCTTTTGGACTTATGGACCAACGTTCCTACCATGCCAACCCGTTTACTTTTTTTTTTTACCTCTTTTTACTCCCATGGGCTTATTGCTAAATTCCTTGGGTTTCCTCAGCCCTTTTACTACATCTTTACCTCTTATTCCCATTTTGGGCTTATTGGCCTCTAAGCCAGCCGATTGAGTTTACCAATTCATTTTCTAGGCTTCCTCAACCCATCTACTTTTTTTTACCTCTCATTATTCCCATAGGCTTACTACTTCATTCCTTGGTAGGGGTGGCAAATGGGCGGGTTTGGGTGGGTTTAGGGTGGGCATAATTGGGTTAGGTATATAAAACCCATTTACCCATTTAAAACCCATTTAACTAATTGCTTCTAACCCAAATCCAACCCAACCCAATTATTATGGGTAAACCCCAACCCACCTAATTACCCAATTATCAAAATTACCAAAATGCCACTAAAGTGAAAATGACCAAAATACTCTAAAATCTTCAAAAATGACCAAAATACCCTTAAAACCTGAAAATTACCAAAATACCTCCTGAAACCCAAAAATGACCAAAATACCCCCGAAACCCAAAAAATTACCAAAATACCCTCAAATCCAAAAAATGATCAAAATACTCCCGAAACCAAAAAATTACCAAAATACCCCTGAAACCCAAAAATTACCAAAATACCTCCAAAACCCCAAAAATGACCAAAATATCCCCGAAACCCAAAAAATGACCAAAATACCCCCAAAATCTTAAAATTACCAAAATACCCTCAAAAATCCAAAAAATGACCAAAATACTCCTAAAACCCAGAAAATGACCACAATACCCCCTAGAACCTAAAAAATGGCCAAAATACCCACGAAACCTAAAAATTACCAAAATAATCTCGAAACCTACAAAATGACCAAAATACCCCTAGAACCCAAAAAATGACCAAAAAACTCCTGAATCCTAAAAATTACCAAAATAACCCCAAAACCCATAAAATGACCAAAATACCCCTGAAACATAAAAAATGACCAAAATACCCCTGAAACCCATAAAATGACCAAAATACCCCCAAAACCCAAAAAATGTCCAAAATACCTCCAAAACCTAAAAAATTACTAAAATACCTCTGAAACCTAAAAAATGACCAAAATAACCTCGAAGCCTAAAAATTAACCAAAATAACCTTGAAAACTAAAAATGACCAAAATACCTCCGAAACCTTAAAAATGGCCAAAATAACCATGAAGCCTAAAAATTGACCAAAATATCCTAGAAACCTAAAAATGACCAAAATAGCCCCTAAACCTAAAAATGACCAAAATACCCCCTAAACCTAAAAAATGATCGATATACCTTCGAAACCTAAAAATTAACTGAAATACCCCTTGAAACCTAAAAAATAACCAAAATACCCCCTGAAACCTAAATACGACCAAAATAACCCCTAAACCTTAAAATGACCAAAATATCCTCGAAACCTAAAAAATGACCAAAATACCCCGAAATCTATAAAATGACAAAAAAGCTCCTTAAACCTGTAAGTCGATAAAAATAAACCCTAAACCTAAAAAATTACCAAAATCTCCCGTAAAACTAAAAAATGACCAAAATACTCCCTAAACATAAAAAATGACCAAAATACCCCCTAAACCTAAAAAATGACTAAGATACCCCAAACCCCTATTTTGGTAATTTTATAGTTTTAGGGGGTATTTTGGTCATTTTTAGGTTTCAGAGTTATTTTTATCAATTTTTAGACTTCGGGGTTATTTTGGTCATTTTTAGGTTCTAGGGTTATTTTGGTCATTTTTAGGTTTCTAGGTTATTTTGATCAATTTTTAGGCTTCAGGGTTATTTTGGCCATTTTTTAGGTTTCTAGGGTATTTTAGTCATTTTTTAGGTTTCGGGGTTATTTTGGTCATTTTTTAGGTTTCAGGGTTATTTTGGTTATTTTTTAGGTTTCAGAGGTATTTTGGTAATTTTTAGATTTCGGGGGTATTTTGGTCATTTTTTGGGTTTGAGGGGTATTTTGGTTATTTTTAGGGTTTCGGGGGTAATTTGGTCATTTTTTGGATTTCAGGGGTATTTTGGTCATTTTTTGGGTTTTGAGGGCATTTTGGTCATTTTTTGGGTTTTGGGGGTGTGGGGTCAGTAACCCGAAAAATTGATGGAGTCTATCAAAGGTGGGCTCGCGGCCCAACGGCCCAGACCGAGGACCCTTACCAGTCCGAGAACACTCATTCGTCCGAGAACACTCATTCGTTCGAGGATGCTCCCTTGTCCGAGGATAAAATTCGTTCTTCAAATCAGCCTATGATGTCAACGTAACTATTTTAGTTGTCGACGATCTTTATAGGGTTACGTGCAAACCAAACTAATGAATATTAGTCAAAGGATGAACCGAAAAAATATCCCCTAAAAGCTGCTGCCCCCCGCATTAAATGCTTCCCACCTAACTCTCTGGCCGCATTAATGTGGAGGTGATACCTGAACAGTAATAAAACAGCTTTGTATCTACTATGCGGAGGATCCGGGGAGGTCGGATGGGACAAGAAGAAAATCTTCGGAAAGTAGCGTACACGTGTACGGTAAAAACAAGATGGAGAAGCTAGTATATAAGGCAAAAGAATCAGAATACAAAAGGGGGAGGAGATTTTTTGGAGAACGAAAAAGGAAGGAGAAGTATTCCATCGAACGTGCCAGAACTGTGTCTTTTTCTACTGACCCGGAGCTAGGTCTTACGCCCACGTCTCTACAAATTTTTGTTGTGAAGGGTTCATTACAAAACTAGCCCTTACAATTGGCGCCATCTGTGGGGAGAGCTTGATCCAACCGTAAGAAAAGACAAGTACGACGGCTAATGGCGGAAGAAGCACCAAGACAGGAGGGCACTAGCCCACACCAAGCAGAGTCCAGGGGACCTCAACAGAGTACCCCATTCGTCCGCGAACGAAGGGGAGAGCGCGAGAAAAGCGTGCAAACGACCCACACAGAGAAGAGTCAGTCTCGAGGAAAGAGCCATGCCTCCCACGCGAAGGACAACAGGGACATGCAGCGTGAGATTAATACGCTAAGAAGGGAACTACGTTATGAGCGACGAAAGAAAACGACTCAGGACTCGAAGCAATCCTCTGATGAGTCAGACGATACAAGCTACAGACGATGGTCTAGAACTCCGCCCAGTGAGCTTCTTTCCCATGATAAAGGCCATTGCAGTCGGAGGATATACAAGAGTCCACCTCGGCGGGACTTAGGGAACAAAGCTTTGAACAAAGCTCTGAGTCGAGTTTCCCGATCACCGTTCACGCGACGCATTGAGGGCGCGAACCTTCCTCGGAGGTTCCATCAACCTACGTTCACCATTTATAATGGTCGAACAGATCCGGTGGAGCATGTTAGTCATTACAACCAGAGAATGGCTGTTCATTCTAGGGACGAGGCCCTGATGTGTAAGGTTTTCCCTTCGAGCCTAGGCCCAGTGGCAATGAGGTGGTTCAACGGTCAGGAGGAGAACACCATTGATTCCTTCGAGGAGCTCATTCAGGCCTTTGGGGCTCGCTTTATTACTTGCAGAAGGGTGGTCCAGCCGTTAGGGTCGTTATTATCCATGTCTAAGCGAGAAGGGGAAACGCTAAAAGCATATTCTGACAGGTATTGGGAAATGTATAATGAAGTAGATGGAGCCAATGACAGTGTGGCTATTAATACCTTCAAGGAGGGTCTTCCAACCGATCACGATCTGAGGGGTTCCCTGGCCGGTAAACCTGTAGCCAACATGCGACAGCTTATGGACAGGATTGATGAATACACAAGGGTAGAAGAAGATCAGATAAGAAGTGGAGGAAAGTCCAGGGCAGTCCCTCAAGACAGGAGGGAATTTAGGTCAGACCGATATGGCAACAACCGACCCCGGAGAGATTTTTTGGGGCCGTCAGGTTCTGTTAACTCCCCAGTGGTTAACGTTGTGTTCCGAGAACCAGTGCAGCGTGTTCTAGAGAAGATACAAGACGAGCCATTTTTCAGATTTCCCAGTAGAATGGCAGGGGACCCTGCGAAGCGTAACCAAAATCTCTACTGTCAGTATCATAGAGACCACGGGCATACTACCGAGGACTGCAGAAACTTGTGGGACCATTTGGAAGAGCTGGTCCGAGAAGGAAGGTTGACCAACCTTCTACATCATTCTAGTACCCGAGGGGGCCAGACAGGTCCAACATCGGGAGGAAATGCCTCTTCAGGAGCTCCCCTGGGCATTATAAATGTTATATTTGCTGCTCCTGGAAGAACAGGATCTGCTCCCACCAGAATACTGTCCGTATCCCACTGCCTAGAAAGGGGCTCGAACGCAGTGCCGAAGAAAGCGAAGTTGAACGGCTCATTGGTGCTAGGCTTTTCAGAAGAGGATAAGAGGGGAACCATACAGCCCCATGATGATGCTTTGGTGGTTACGATGAGGATTGGAGGATATGATGTAAAAAGGGTGATGATTGATGATGGGAGCGCAGCTGAGGTGATGTATCCCGACCTGTACAGAGGGTTGAATTTGACGCCCCAAGACCTTACGGCCTATAGTTTGCCATTGGTTAGCTTCGAGGGCAGAACGGTCATTCCGTTGGGTATGATCAGACTACCTGTACAGACAGGTCTTGATGTGGTTGAGGTGGATTTCATTGTGGTCGACGTTTTTTCTCCCTATACGGCGATTTTGGGAAGACCTTGGTTGCATACCCTAGGGGCTGTCTCTTCTACCCTTCATCAAAAGGTGAAGTATCCATCGGGTGGCCAGGTGTTAGAAATATTGGGAAATCAGACCATGGCAAGGCAATGCATGGTGGCCGCCATTCAGCACGAGCCAGAGGTGAGCTCATCGGCCGGGGCCGAAGATAAATTATAGCAATTAAAGAAACCAGGAGCCCTCCCTGTCGGTACCACTGAAGAAGCAGGATGCGAGGATTTGGAGAGAGTGACTGTAGATGATGATCCGGATAGGTACTTCCAAGTCGGAGCACTATTACCTTCGCCCGAAAGGGAGCAACTGGTTGAAGTCCTTAGAAGGAACGTAGATGTGTTTGCGTGGAACGCATACGAAGCCCCGGGGGTTGATCCAGAGTTTATCTGTCACCATCTGAATGTCAATCCTTCGGCTGTACCAAAAAAACAGCCTCCTCGGCGTCCTTCCAGGTTACATGCCGAAGCTATTAAAGACGAGGTAGACAAGCTCAAGCAGGCAGGAGCTATTAAGGAAGTGTTTTACCCTCAATGGTTGGCGAACACCGTTGTAGTAAAAAAGAAGAATGGAAGATGGCGAGTGTGCGTGGATTTCACGGACCTCAATAAAGCTTGTCTTAAGGATCCTTTCCCTATGCCTCGTATAGATTAATTGGTTGATGCAACGGTGGGTCATCCTCGAATGAGCTTCCTAGACGCCTTCCAAGGCTACCATCAGATCCCACTGGCATTGGGTGATCAGGAGAAGACGGCCTTCCTTACTCCCAATGGAAATTATCACTACAAGGTGATGCCCTTTGGCTTGAAGAATGCGGGATCAATGTACCAGCGGATGATGACGAAGATGTTCGAACCGCAACTGGGCAACAACATAGAAATTTATATCGACGACATGGTGGTAAAGAGCAAGGTAGTGCCCGAACATGTGACGGACCTTAGCAGCACGTTTGAAGTTTTGAGGAAGCATAAGTTACGATTGAACCCCTCCAAGTGCTCTTTCGGGGTTTGCTCGGGGAAGTTTTTGGGATACATGGTGACACATCGGGGGATTGAAGTGAACCCTGACCAGATCAAAGCCATAAACAGTCTACAACCACCTAGAAACCCCAAGGAAGTCCAAAGGCTGACGGGAATGACTGCCGCACTGAACAGGTTTATATCCAGGTCAGCCGACAGGTGCAGACCCTTCTTCCTTCTACTCCACAAATGGAAAGGGTTTGAATGGACCGAGGAATGCGCATTAGCATTTCAGCAGCTCAAAGAATATCTATCTCGGCCACCCATTATGTCAAGTCCTGGCGTGGACGAAGTTCTCTTTGCCTACTTGGCGATAGCTACCTATGCTATTAGTTTCGTGTTGATATGATTGGACAATGGCGTGCAGCGGCCAGTATACTACGTGAGTAAATCACTCCACGAGGCCGAGATACGGTATCTGCCATTGGAGAAAGCCATTTTGGCAATAGTACATGCTACAAGAAAACTTCCCCATTACTTTCAGGCACATACCGTGGTTGTTCTGACCCAATACCCACTTAGAGCTGTACTTCGGAGCGCAGATTACACTGGCAGGGTTGCCAAATGGGGCACAATACTTGGGGCTTTCGATATAAAGTATATGCCTCGCACTTCTGTGAAGGGTCAAGTGCTCGCTGATTTAGTGGCCGAATTTGCTGAAGATACTGAAGAAATAATTGCAAGCCCACACGGCGCAGATGAAAAATCGGTCGGCCTTATATCCACTCGGCCTCTCCACCCCTGGAAGGTATACGTGGATGGAGCAACAAATCAGAGGGGATCGGGAGTGGGGCTAGTCCTAGTATCTCCCGAGATGGCCATTATCGAGAAATCTTTAAGGTTAGGATTCTCGGCCACCAACAATGAAGCCGAATATGAAGCTGTGATAGCAGGAATGGCAACGGTAAAGAAACTCGGTGGAAAAATAGTGGAGATGTTCTCGGATTCAAGCCTGATCGTGGGCCAAGTCAGAGGAGAACTAGAGGCTCGAGACACTAGAATGCAAAGTTACTTGAGCCGAGTTAAGCACATGCAAACAAACTTTGAATCTTTCGAGTTGTCCCACATCCCTAGAAGCGGGAATGCACATGCAGACTCTCTGGCTACCCTTGCTACCTCCTCGACGAAGGGCTTACCTCGGATTGTCATGGTTGAGGATTTGATCTCACCCACTCTAACGGCGGAAAGCCCTATTCAAATCAACCAGATCAGCTCAGCACCTAGTTGGATGGATGCTATAGTGGCATACCTCGAGAAGAATCTACTGCCCAAAGACAAGTTAGAAGCAGACAAGATAAGAAGAAAAACTCCTCGTTTTTGGCTGTCCGAGGACAAGAAACTTTACAAACGTTCTTTCTCTGGACCTTATCTGCTTTGCGTGCACCCTGATGCATCAGAGGCACTTCTGGAAGAGCTACACGAGGGGATTTGCGGGAGCCACACTGGAGGAAGGTCCTTGTCTCACCGGGCAATCACTCAGGGATATTGGTGGCCAGGCATGCAAAAGGAAGCGCAGGAATACGTTAAAAAATGCGACCAATGTCAAAGGTTTGCTCCGAACATTCATCAGCCTGGAGGAGTGCTCAACCCCCTTACCAGTCCTTGGCCTTTCGCGCAGTGGGGTTTAGATATTGTCGGCCCTTTCCCTAAGGCAATTGGGAATAAGAAGTACCTACTAGTTGGCACGGACTATTTCACGAAGTGGGTTGAAGCGGAGCCCTTGGCGAATATCAGGGATGTGGACGTCAAGAAGTTTGTGTGGAAAAATATTATCACCCGATTTGGGGTCCCTCAGACTCTTATCTCTGATAATGGTCTCCAATTTGATAGCAAGGCTTTCAGGGAGTATTGCTCCGACCTGGGAATAAAGAACAGATATTCCACTCCAGCTTATCCACAGGGAAACGGACAAGCCGAGGCTGTCAATAAGGTCATCGTGAGTGGGCTAAAGAAGAGACTAGACGACGCGAAAGGCAGATGGGTGGAAGAGCTGCCGCATGTATTATGGACTTACCGGGCAACTCCACGATGATCAACAGGAGAAACCCCATTCTCAATGACGTATGGGGCAGAAGCCGTGATTCCAATAGAAACGAGTTTTCCCACGTTAAGGACCAGTGTTTTCACTTCCGAGGGCAATGATGAGCTTCTGGAAAAGAGTTTAGATATGATAGACGAACGACGGGAAAGCGCGATGGTTCAGTTGGCCTATTACCAACATAAGCTGAAGCAAGGCTACGATGCGAACGTAAAGCTGAGGCCACTAGCTCCCGGAGACCTAGTATTGAGAAAGGTCTTGGGAAATACCAAAAACCCAGCTTGGGGAAAATTGGGGCCCAATTGGGAGGGACCATATCGTATCACTTCTGTAGCAGGAATAGGGGCTTACTATTTGGAAGATCTAGACGAGAGAACTGTACTTCACCCTTGGAATGTAAGTAACCTAAAAAGATATTACTATTAGCACAAGCAGTTCTGTTATATATTTCCTTTTGTTATCTATTTTATTTTTATTAGTTGGAATTCTATGACCTGTATTCCCTAAGTAAATCGAGGTACTGGACAGAACCAAGGCATTGCATGGTCCTCGGACTCAAGCCTCTGGTGAAACCAGATACTTCGGATGAGAAAACTAGGTACTGGACAGAACCAAGGCATTGCATGGTCCTCGGACTCAAGCCTCTGGTGAAACCAGATACTTCGGATGAGAAAACTAGGTACTGGACAGAACCAAGGCATTGCATGGTCCTCGGACTCAAGCCTCTGGTGAAACCAGATACTTCGGATGAGAAAACGAAATTAAGTAATATCATGTCCTCCAGCCGCTTCTTAGTAAAAGTTAATACAGCCGCGACAACTACTGAAGTATTAAATAGAAGCCAAATTATGTTTGATTCTCGGATTACATCCTAGCAAAAAATTAATATACTCCTTTCCGTTGAAACATTAGGCAGAGCTTAATTCATAAAAGTCTGCACACACACACGATGAGAGTCGGCACCTTTTAAGTGTGGTCCATATGATCATCTTTATATATCAAGACAATTTCCGTAAGCGTCACTGAAAACATTTGTAGGGCGCTTGGCACCTCAACGGACTAATGAGTCGCAATGTTATGTACGATTCGGTCTTATATTTCTTATAATGTTCGTTTCTGCTTTCCTAGAGTCCGAGATCATCTAAAAATATAAGAATATTCATGCAAAAGTTTATACGAGAAATAAGCAAACCCATGATATCATATATATGTCTGAGAAAAGAACCATGAGTCACAATTAAAAATATACACATAAAATTTCCTACACCAACTATTTGTTTAACTTTATTTGTATTTTGGGTTGGGGGACTTTTGTCGCGTCTTGAGGAGGAAGGTCCTTCTCCTTCTCCTTTGAGGCCCCCTCAGCGGGCAAAATGGTAGAAGCTAAATCCTTTTGAAAACCTTTAGAAGTTTGCCCGTCCTTTGGATCCTCTGCGACTTTGGCTGAAGAGATCCCTTTCTCCGCCCCGAGCACTTCAGGCTGTTTCTGCTGTCCAATTGGGAGAGGATCCTGACCCTGAGCCCCTTCTGATGGGCCAACCGCCGTAGAGGAAACCTCGTGTTGCTGAGGAGTAGAGCTTAAGGCTCGTATGGCTGAAGGAAAGAAAGTATTTTCTGGCTTTCTCAGTTCTGATGAAAGCGCGACCCCAGCACGGTTGAGAGCTTCCTCCCAAGTTTGCGCACAGTACTTTCGGCACACAATTGGAACCTCGGTCCTGAACCTGTCCTCGGTCTCAGCTACACCTTCATCATATCCTCGTTGCTCGGCCTCGTCTCTCGCCTTCTCAGCCTCGACTTTTGCTTTTTCTGCCTCGTCTCTCTCCCTCTCAGCCCGACCCCTAAGCCTTTGAGCTTCCTCCAGTTGTTTCATCAGCTTCGATATTCCCTCCTTGGAAGCTGCCAGTTGGCTATTGATATCTTGAAATTTTTTCCTTTGATCCTCAGTTTGCTTTTGAAAGGTGGTCAGGGCTGAATCAGCACTCTTTCGAGCGAGTTCCTCTTCTGCCAACTTTTTCCTCAGGTCCTCTATATTTTTCTGACTATTGGTAAGCGCCCTGGAAGCTTCACTCCTTAATTCCCTCTCCTTGTCCCATTGGAGATGTAAGTTGCTGGTTATTTCTTCCAGTCTGAAAGTGGTCTGGACAGCCTGTAAAAAAAAAAAAAAAAAAAAAAAAAAAAACGAAACGAAAGCATAAAAGATAGTCAGAAATAAAGTGAACCAAAAAGAACGGAAGGAACTGTGAGAATGTTATACCATGCCCAGGTGCCTTTTTAAGTTCATGAAGATTTCATTCTTCTTCATCTTCTTGAGCTCGGCCATATCCCGAGGGAGTAGGAGGGTTTCTTCTAAGACAGAGGCAACATGGCATCCAATTCCCCCATTGTATTCTCTGATGGATGCATCTGCCCTCAAAGGTTCGCCACCGAGCATGGGTGCGGGAAGCCATGCTTCAGGCTCTGAGGGCCGGGCAGTTTGCTTGGCACCCGCTCTAGAACTCCCACGAGTTGTTTTCTGCTGTTTTGGAGGTCGCTGACCTTCACTCTCCTGGGCGGGATGAGATTCCCCGACCTCCACCACCTCCTTGCCTTTTTGCTCTCTTTTCCTTTTAGGATCGGCGGATTCAACCCCTTGAGGCTGGGTAGATTTAGGAGAAGTCGAAGGTGGGAGGTTGGTTTGAGGAGACCTCCCTGGAACCTCTCGTCCAGATTTGCCTTCAATAACATCGAGCAAACTTCTTTGGCTTTTTCTTTGAATTCCCATGTCGATGGGAGTCGCTTCGGGAGACTGGGGCTGATCAAACACCTCAAATCCGTCCTCAGAATCCGAGACCTCCTCGACTATTCTTCTTTGTTCCTCTTCTTCCTCTTCCTCCTCCACTTCCTGAATGGCTGGTCGTGACGAGGAAGCCCCTACGGGAGCAGCAGCTTCGGGTAAGGGTTGAGAAAAGGGGATGCCTACAGGGATCCGAACACCCTCAGGAACTATGAACCCAGACTTTGCGAAGGCTACGCTGATTCGGGGTAGCCGAGGGTCTTTAGCCTTTATTACCCACTTGGGCACTGAAAAGGACGTGGAAATTGGTTTATACCCAAGGATGAGGTGCGCTGCCCTTAATTGACCGTCGGAAGGATTCTTGTATATCTCGGATCTTAGAATTCTATCCAAGCTCTCCCTGTTTACTAGCCCAAACCGACGTTGGGTATATTGCTTATCTGCAAAATCATTAAGACAATGACAAAACTCCCATCAGGAATGAAGTTAACTTAAATCAATGAATACAAATTAAGGTGCAAAGGTTTTCAGCCCAAGAACCCCACCTGGTTCACCCCCCTTCAGTGGGCATGGTAAACCGTCATGCCACGCGCCAGAGAAGATAAGGAAATCATCTTTCAGACCCTTGTTAGATGAAGGAAGACACTGGATTAGCCTTACCTCGGGGAACCTGGACTTAAGGTAATACCCCGCATCCTTCAAGTTTTGGAGGTTGTACACCCAATTCACGTCGTGATGGGTAAGGCCCAAATTTAGCCTCTCATTTAGGGTTTCTATACTCCCTAATACCCTAAACATATTTGGGGCACACTGTGTGGGGGCCAATCTAAAGAACCTAAGGAAATTAGTAGTGAGCCTGCCCATCGGAATAGTCATCCCTCCTTCTATGAAAGCAATCATCGGGATGACTACCTCCCCTGTTCACCTTTGATCATACCATTCTTCCACGGAAGCGTACCTCATACCCACCGTTGGGGGAATCCTATACTTAGTCCTAAATTTCTCTATTTGCTCCTCGGAATCAACTAAATACTTAAACCTACCCATTTCTTAAGGATTGTGAAAAGAAACTAAAGAAGGGATTGGAAAACTGAGGAGGGTTAGAGAAACTTACAGTTGTGAAAATAGACTCCTCGGACAAAACTTCAAAGTATTTATGAGATCGTTGATAAGAACAAAGAAGGGACGAGATCAGTGAATACTTGATAAAATCTTAAGATTTTTTGAACTAAAAGTAAATGTGATTTGAAAAGCTCTTTATAAGGGCACAGAAACCGTAAGCGGGAAAAATCCCGCCCATCAGTCATAGTGATCCTCCACCGTTAGATTCGCATCTTACTGTAACGTGGAGGATAGGGAAACCGCTATCATTTAATGGTGGCATGCCCATGACGCCGGAACGTCAGGAACGTGTCTTGGGCAAGGGAAAAGGCGTTCTGACATTTGGGAAAGCCCAATGAAAGACTTGGGGACGTTATATCAAAATCCCCCTTTTCCGAGACAACAAAAAGGGAGATTTTGAGGGGCTATTGTGGGGTCAGTAACCCGAAAAATTGATGGAGTCTATCAAAGGTGGGCTCGCAGCCCAACGGCCCAGACCGAGGACCCTTACCAGTCCGAGAACACTCATTCGTCCGAGAACACTCATTCGTCCGAGGATGCTCCCTTGTCCGAGGATAAAATTCGTTCTTCAAATCAGCCTATGATGTCAACGTAACTATTTTAGTTGTCGACGATCTTTATAGGGTTACGTGCAAACCAAACTAATGAATATTAGTCAAAGGATGAACCGGAAAAATATCCCCTAAAAGCTGCTACCCCCCGCATTAAATGCTTCCCACCTAACTCTCTGGCCGCATTAATGTGGAGGTGATACCTGAACAGTAATAAAACAGCTTTGTATCCACTATGCGGAGGATCCGGGGAGGTCGGATGGGACAAGAAGAAAATCTTCGGAAAGTAGCGTACACGTGTACGGTAAAAACAAGATGGAGAAGCTAGTATATAAGGCAAAAGAATCAGAATACAAAAGGGGGAGGAGATTTTTTGGAGAACGAAAAAGGAAGGAGAAGTATTCCATCGAACGCGCCAGAACTGTGTCTTTTTCTACTGACCGGAGCTAGGTCTTACGCCTACGTCTCTACAAATTTTTATTGTGAAGGGTTCATTACAAAACTAGCCCTTACAGGGGGTATTTTGGTTATTTTGGTCATTTTTTAGGTTTCAGGGGTATTTTGGTCATTTTTAAGTTTCGAGGGTATTTTGGTCATTTTTTGGGTTTTTGGGGTATTTTAGTCATTTTTAGGTTTCGAGGGTATTTTGGTCATTTTTGGGGTTTGAGAGGTATTTTGGTAATTTTTTGGGTTTTGGGAGTATTTTGGTCTCTTTTTGGGTTTTATGGGTATTTTGGTCATTTTTTTATGTTTCAAGGATATTTTGGTAATTTTTAGGTTTTTGGGGTATTTTAATCATTTTTTAGGTTTCTGGAGGTATTTTGGTCATTTTTTAGGTTTTAGGGGTATTTTAGTCATTTTTTAGGTTTTAAGGTTATTTTAGTCATTTTTAGGTTGAGATGGTATTTTGGTAATTTTAGTGGTTTTAGGGTTGGGTGATTTGTAGAAATGGTACTTGGATAATAATTGGGTCTAATTGGGTACCCAATTAAAACCCAATAAACATTAGTGTTAATTGGGTTAATACCCATTTAACCCAATTAATAATTGGGTGAGTTTGGGTCTCTTTTAAGTGGGTGGGTTTGGGTGGGCAAATGGGTTTGGGTTGATTTTGCCACCCCTATTCCTTGGACTTCCTCGACCCATTTACTCCTTTTTACCTCTTTTTATTTCCATAGGTCTGCTGGCCATCAATCCTGCTGCTTCAACTCACTAGGCTTGTTTCCTTATTTCTTTACCGTTTTGCCCCTCATTTCCTTCTCATCTTCTCTATTGTTGGGCTTCTTCTATTGTTGGGCTCTTTGTCAAAAATGGGCATCAACAATATTATTAAGATTTGTTGTGAAAATGTTGTGAATATAGCAATTCTCCATTGGCAATCTAAGTACAAGGAGGATACTTCTACCACTCGCCTTATATTGCTCGATGAGCCCAAGGTTAAGGTACATTCCCTTCCCTTCCTTATTTGTGCATGCATCCATTTTCCTTGTCATTGTCATATATTATTATATATATTTTCTTTTCTTTTCTTTTTGCATGATTGTTCATCCTTTTTCTCACTTTGACATCCTTTCCTTAGGTTGATCCCAAGCCCATTTCTGTTATCATCCTATGAGTGAAGAGGTTCCTGCTACTGCTGGCATACCTATAGAGGGCTTCTTTGATGGAGCGAATGTCGTGGCTAAGGCCATGGCTTTTACCTCTACTGCTACTGCCCAGGGAGTTCCTGCCGAAGCTCGAGTCCCTCCATCCGAGCCTGTTTCCACCGAAGAAAGTACCTAGGCTGAAAGGTTTGTTACTGGGGAATCCACCCCTATTCCTGCCAAGATCCCTACTCCCCAAAAGGGAGTCACTCCTGCAGTGGTATCCCAGATTGAGAGCACCTCTCCTACTATTCCTCTTGCAATATCTGCCAGCAATCCTTTCGTTGCCCTCTCCTAGGCCGTAAAGGATGGCGCTTCATATGTTGTCACCCCGTCCTCTATTCCCAATTCTGTTGGTCCTGGTAATTTCCTTACCATCATACTATCTTCAATTAAAACTTTTGTCATTGTACCCACTTCTTTTCTTCGTTTCCTCTTTAGGGGCTTATATTGTGCCTTGTATTCTCTTTTAGGTCCATCTCCTACTATGATGGCTCCGCCGTCTCGATTTGAGATCAGTAGCAGTTCTGTCGCCGTTCCCAATCCCATAAGTGAGGTTGCTACCTTCTTTGCCCATTTTGAGTAGGTCGAGACCAAAGATTTTGATCTAGCAGACTTCTGATGTGCCAGATCTCCCTATGTTGACTTCCATGACTTTTAGGTACTTGAGGAGTGCATTGCACGTTTAGAGGCAGTCTACAGTAGCCATGGGGATTTCATACAGGGATTCCCCTTTGGTCGTTCTGCGAGGGAGCACTTCCTCAAGTTGTTGGGGTGTGTGATGAACGACATTGAGCATAACTAAATTGACACGGTTTCTGCTGAGAGGATCTTGCAGTGGAGGGCTGCAGTTTAAGAGTTGATCTGCATTGGGTTTGGTGTGGAGTTTTTACTAGACCATTTACAAGAGATTGCCTGAGCCCTCTTCTTAAGAAAGATCCAGCCTGCTAAGGATTCTATTGACACTCGCATCAAGAATCTGAAGAAAGAGGTGGTAGACTTAGAGGCACGTCGTGAGCGTCTCCTTTCCGGTGTCACTAGCCCTAGCCGCTTCATGGACCAGACCCTTATTTCAGGCCTTAGATCACTTAGATGTTTATCTCCTATGATGTAGCTTTATTTTCTTCTCTTGTGTTTATTTCTTTCCTCCCTTTTCTCTACAATACATTTTATTTCTCCAGCACTTATGACTTATTTGATAAGTCTAGTATGACTTATTTGATAAGTCTACATTTTGGGCTTGTAATCTATTATGCTACATCAGCTACAGCTACTATTATGCTTTATGATACAGTATATTTTTGCTAATACCTTATGCATGATCTTTATTACTTTCTGGTTTTTGCTTTTAAACATGAGTACAAGTAACATAAACTACAATGCTTTCTTATGACACCATATCCCTTGCAAGGGTAGTCACTTGGAGGAAAGAAAAAAAAAACAAAGAAAAATGAATGATTACGTAATATTTTCCTATGCATCTGATAGCAAAAGGCAGTGCCGCATTGAAGATTTTGCTTTTAGGAGTCTTTCTGAAGAGGAGGATCTGAGGACAAAAGCGAGAGCTTCATGTTGATCAACCATCAGATGAAAGACATAAGTTTTATTTGTTTTCTTTTCAGTTTTATTATGAACTAAATTTTATTTTCTAGAGCGTTGATGTAGTCTAGCAATGAACACACAATTTATATTCTGAATTATTTTATTTTTAATATTTCCATGATTGAGTGTTTAATTCTTATTCTTAATGCTTACTATTTTTTACGAATTATGGTTTGATCAATTGAATTACAATGAGATCAAGAGGTGATTTGTTATTTTAGTTCTAGAATTAAATACCGCTAGTTGAGCGAAAGTAGAGATGCTTTACCGCGATTAGTGTGATTTTTTAGAAAATTCAACGTATGTAATGAGTCTCCAATTAATTAAATTCACATAGAGATATGGAATTGTTAGTTGAAGATATTTTTGATATTATTCGAGAGAAGATATTGAATACTTAAGGAATTTTTAATCATCAATGGGAGATTATTAGAATTTAATAATTAGGAAGAATAAATTGTGTGGGATTTGTTAGGTGAAATCAACCGCTTTAGATCCATTCTTATCATATTTTTACATTGTTAGATTTTTACGCTTTGTTAATTCTTTTTATTCGTAGTTTTATTTTTATTAAATAGTTTAATTTAATTCAGATAGTAGAACATTCCATTTATTTTCGATTTTTCCAAATAGTAATTAATTTAGTGAATTTCGGTATTCAATAACATAGTTAATCCCTGTGGATTCGACATTCGTTTTCTAAAAACACTTTACTACTTGTTACGATTCTGTGCGCTTGCAGATTATTTTACGCAAACAAGTAACAAAAAAAAAAAAAAAAAAAAAAAAGACAGAAGAAAGTGATTTAATCACTTAGAGTCTTTTTTCTTCCACACCTTGGAAGAACCTTTCCTTTGGTTGAAACCTTGAACCGGTGGTGAAAGGGAAGAATTGAACCCGTTCAAGTTCGAAAGGAACATGAGGGCTTTCAGAAGACCTCCAAGAGGAGCAAGAGAGGATTGAAGCTGATTTTGGCTTCCAGATGCTATTATGCTATTGCTCTATTAAGTGGCTAACCACTTATAGCAATTTGGTCGAGTATGACCGGCAACACCACAATGATAACAGAGATGCTGCTTCTTCTGTTTGGGATTTTGAGAGTTAACCTTCTTAGCCCTAGGATTTTTAGCATCTTTCTTATCTAGCTTAGGGGGTGCTCCTAGAATAGATTTACTATTGTCTAAGTTTTCACTAGCTAATTCAGTTTTGACATCAATGTTCTCAATTTTAACAATATTAGCAGGAGCAACAAAAATAGTAGTACTAGTAGAAGCAATATTTGAGGAAGAAAGATCATACCCTAGACCTATTCAATCTGAAGCAGATTTCTGAATGCTGAGCATCTCATCAAGCTTTGCACCCGTGGTCCTCTCCAACTGAGTTCTAACCTGAAATAACTCCGCCTCAAGCTTCTTGGTCTTCTCAGCCAAGAAATTTTTCTTGAACCTCAGCGCTCCAATAATCTGATTTGCCTCATCAAACTTTGTGGACAACTCTTCACGGTCAAGTTCCACATCACTAAGCTTCTTGGTGGTCAGCCTATAGAGTTTCTCGTGTTTCTCAGACAGCTTGTATAGTTTCTCATAGGCTGAATGGATATCATCTTGATCATCCATCTTCTCACACTTGGTGTCTACCAATTCTTCTTCTTCTTCCACATCATCAACAATCCCTTCAGTAGGATTGACTGTGGCAGTGAAGGCATTTAAGATTCCGTCATCCTCACTATCGGAATCATCTTCAGGCTCAGTGTCACTCAAGGTTGCAACAAGTGCCTTACTCTTCCCAATGCTCTTGAGATATGTAGGACACTCATGTTTCATGTGTCCAAACCCATGACACCTAAAGCACTTAGGCCCTGCAGGAACAGTGTACTAACCACTTTCTTTTGCATCCTTCTTCCCTTTGTCCTGGCTTTTGAACTGAGAAGAACTAGATTGCCTGCGATCCTTGTCGAAGTTCCTTCCGTTGGCATTCTTCATAAACTTCTTAAACTGCCTTGCAATGTAGGACTTCATCTTGGAATCTTCATCATCGGAAGACTCATCTGTCTCACTGCTCTTGGCCTTCAAAGCCATGCTCTTGCCTTTGCTTGACTTGCCAATCCTAGATAACCCTAGCTCGTAGGTCTGCAAGTTTCCAACCAGCTCAATCAAAGGAATCTTGTCAATATCCTTTGATTCCTTAATCGCCGTAATCTTGGCATGGAATCTCTCGGGTAGAGATTTGAGCACTTTCCTCACAATCTTGGGTTCAGAAATGGTTTCCCCAAGATTGAAGGCTGAGTTCACTATGTACTTGAGCTTGGCATAGAACTCATCGAACAACTTATCCTCCTCCATCTTTATTTCTTCAAAGCTTGTAGTGAGCCTCTGAAGCTTTGAATCTTTGACAGCCTTGGTTCCTTCATAGGTTGTTTGGAGGATGATCCAAGCCTCCTTAGCAGTTTCAGTTGAGGATATCTTCTTTAACTCCTCATTGGTGACTGCACTGAACAACGCATTCAATGCCCTGCTATTGAAGTTAGCTGCCTTGATCTTTGCATCATCCCAATCGGCCGGCGCTTCCTTTGGCTTAGTCCAGCCAATCTCTACAGCTTGCCACACCTTCTTGTCTAAGGACTGCAAAAAAGCTCTCGTGCGTACTTTCCAGTAGGCATAGTTAGTCCCATCAAATAAAGGAGGTATGATTAACGACTGTTTTCTATCCATGATAAACAGGGGTTAATGGATTAAACACAGCAAAGATTATCCTAATCAAAGTGTGCTTGCTATGATACCACTTGATAGGCCACAAACAAATTGACCCCTTGTGATTAATTTACCAATTAATTTAACCAAGTTGATTAATTAGATTAATTAACATGCAATTGCATGGCAGCACAAACAAATCACCAAATAACTAAATATGCAGCAGAAATTAAATGACACAGTGATTTGTTTACGAATGGGGAAAACCTTGCGGCAAAAACCCCACGGGGTGATTTTTAGGTCACCACTCCCGAAACTCCACTATTATCACAACAAGCGGTTACAAGTAAAGGAATCCCAAGTACCTTACCAACCTACAGTTGAACTCTTACCCCAATACCCAATTGGACTTGTTCTGTAGTGACAGTTCCCACTTTTGATGCATAGCTCCCAAGTACGTGACTAACTAATTTGTGCGGATCCCAGTACACGACTTCAATCACCAACTAGAAAGAAAGGTTGGCTGCAAAGTTCTTCAGTTCATACACATGATGAAGATCAAGAAGATGCTTGGTCACAAAACCTAAAGGTGCACATACACAATAATTTCTTCAGAAGAAATGAACTAGGTTAAGAACTTTGTCTCCAGTTACAAATTGCTTGAACAGAGTTTGCTCAATGCTTGTGCAACTTCTATCTCTGTTGACGGCTTTTAAAACAATCCTTTTATATGTCTAGCGTTAGGAAAAAATAAGGCCCAAAGACACATTCACAGATCCTAAGAAATTAGATCAGAATTTTGATTTTTATAAACCTCTACAGATAGAAGCTATCGAGAAGTTGTCGAGCAGGTGTCGAGACACGGGGCTGAAACAACTTACTGAAGCTTGATAGATGCAACTGTCGAGCCAGCTGTCGAGCTTTAATGAAATTGCACTTTCAGCTTTTTTTCTTGAACAGACTTGAAGGTTTCAATACTTGATCTTGAAACATGGTTTCTTGAAGTATTTCAACACATCCTAAATCTACCCAAATACAAGTAAAGTGCGTTTTGTCAAAGGATTAGCCAATTACATAAAAGTATGGCATATGTTCTTAACATGTGAACCACATATGTCCTAACAAAACCGTCAGCTTTGAATTATTTTTATGTTGTGTATTCTACAGGAGCCGTTAGCCTAGTATAGCCGTCAGCTTTTGACTTATCTTTATGTTGAGTATTCTAGTGGAGCCGTCAGCTTAGTGAAGCCGTCCGTCTCTTTAAGGGATTTTTAATCAGTTTTCACCCTTTTGCGGTGAAGTCGTCCGTCGGCTTCTTGTCTATGCACTGGACTTATTATTTTATATTATCTTCAAAACCGTCACTTTTATGAAACCGCTGGTTTTTTAGAACTATACTATGGGCTTGGCGAATTTTTTATAAGCTCATCACTTGGATGAGATCATCAACTTTGGCTGGCCGACATTCTGTTTCTTATGGATTTGTCCGTATTTGGAGTTGGTTTCTTGCCCATTCAAGGGTTTCAACCACACCTCATCCTCTTGGGATGGATCCACTTGCCTTATGGGCTTTTAGTCATATATTTGTGTAGACTTAAGATCGTCCATTTTTAGGGACTTAGAATCTTTTCCTTTTTATGGACTTGAGGTTGTCTACTTTTTGCGACCTTGTAAATAAAAAACATTAGTCGTTCTGAATAAACTCCTCTTATTGTCATGCATTTATAAAAAAGTAATTCCAAAAAGAAAACCTGCCCTTTGGGCTTATTGTAGCAAAAACCAAAGTAAAAAAAAAAAAAAAAAAAAAAAACCCCTGCCCTTTGGGCTTATTGTAGCAAAAACTAAAGTAAATGATAAATTTGAGGAGTATAACTAAAATTTGCTGCGGCAAACTATAAATGAAAAGGAAGTGTTGTTCTTCACGTTGTCATCTCTACTGGTAGTACTTCCGTAAGTGTTTAGCATTCCATGGATGCGGCAACTTTCATCTGTCTAGCATCTCTAGGTGGTAGGTGCCCTTCCTTTGCCACGCAGTGACTCGGTAAGGCCCTTCCCAATTAGGGCTTAGCTTCCCTTGGGTTAGATCTCTTGCTACGTCCATGACTTTCCTTAGAACGAGATCCCCAACCTGGAAGTCCCTATGTCTGACTTGAGAATTGTAGTTCTTGGCCATGCGGTCTTGGTACCGTGGGAGCCTTTGTTCCGCCGCTGCCCTGACTTCATCTATTAAATCAAGCTGTAGATGTTACTAACATGTTTACTTCCATTGTGGGTACTGTATTTGGATTCAAGGCTCTGCGCGCTTTACGTCTGGAGGATTTGCGAATCCCTACTTCTTATTCTAAAACTTTCCAAGGTCCGCCTCGTGGCATCCAAGTTGAGAGGGATGGCCTCGTTGTTCTTGCTTTCATCATGGTTGTGCACCTTATAGCTTGTGAGTCCGACTTTGGCTGGGATGACTGCTTTGCTCCCGTATGTTAGTCGAAATGGTGTCTCTCCTGTTGGTGTCCTTGCCGTTGTCCTGTAGGCCTAAAGTATGCTCGGCAACTCTTCTGCCTACATACCCTTTGCCCCCTCGAGCCGAGTCTTGATAATCTTCAGCAAAGATTGGTTCGTCACTTCGACCTATCCGTTAGCTTGAGGGTGGGCGGGGGAGGAGTAGTGGTTTTTTATTCCCAATTGCGAGCAAAAGTCTGGGAAGGAGTTGTTGTCGAATAGTTTCCCGTTGTCAGAGACCAAGAATCTAAGTATGCCGAACCTGCATATGATGCATCTCCAAACGAAACTCTGCACGTTTTTTTTCCGTAATGGTGGCCAAAGCTTCAGCTTCCACCCATTTTGTAAAGTAGTCAATGCCCACTATCAGGAACTTCAGCTGTCGTATTACTATGGGGAATGGTCCTATAATGTCTAGTTCCTATTAAGCAAATGGCCATAGGGCCGTCATTGAGGTTAATTCTTTGGTTGGTTGTCTAACGATATTGCTGAACCTTTGGCACTTGTCGCAAATCTTGACATAAGCCTCAGCATCCTTCTGCATTATAGGCCAAAAGTACCCCGCTCGCATTAGCTTGTGTACTAATGACCTTGACCCTGAATGGTTTCCACAGATTCCCTCGTGTACCTCCCTCATGACGTAGTTTGCTTCTTCAGGACCTAAGCATCTTATGTATGGGCAGCATAAACCTCCTTTGTACAGGACGTCTCTTATTAAGACGAATTTCGCCGCTTAGACTTTCAGCTTTCTTGCGGCGTTTTTTCCATCTAGTAGTACTCCATTTCTTAAGTAAGAGACTAATGGCGTGGTCCAATTGCTTTCGGAATCAAGCTCTTGCACATCGACGGATTCTATAAACGGAAAAAGCTGAACAAAGGAGAGTACATTATCAAAGGTGGCCATATGTTCGGCCGAAGCGGCTTTGGCTAGGCAGTCGGCTTGCTCGTTTTCTCCCCTGGGAATCTGTATAACTTTGGCCTTTAGCTCGTTTATCCTCCTCCTTGCTTGGTCAAGATACTTCTTCATTCTTTCGCCTCTACACTCGTAATCCCCATTTATCTGGTTGGCCATGACTTGAGAGTCGCAGTAGATGATTACGCTTTCAGTTGCTGCAGCTTTGGTGAGATTAAGCCCTACTACCAAGGCTTTGTACTCCGCGTCATTATTGGTGGTAGGGAATTCAAGGTAGATCATACACTTAACTGCGTCTCCTTTGGGCGACTGTAGTACGATGCCGGCTCCCCCAGCCTGCCTGTTGGAGGATCCGTTTACATGCATGCTCCATTGAGGAGATTCCTTTACCCCCCTGTCCTCGCCATTTGTGAATTCGACTATGAAATCTGCAAAGACTTGTCCTTTAATGGCGGTTCGCGGGCGGTACTAGATGCCAAACTTGCTTAATTCTATGGCCCATAGTGCCAATCGTCCAGTGGCTTCAGGGTTGCTTATTGCCCATCGCAAAGGCTTGTCAGTTAGGACGATTACCGTGTAGGCTTGAAAGTACGGTTTGAGTTTGCGTGCTGTCATAACTAGTGCGAAGGCGAGTTTCTCCATGGGCGGGTATCTTTCTTTGGCCCCGTGAAGTGCTCGACTGGTGTAGTACATGGACTTCTGCACTTTTTCTTCTTCTTTGATCAAGGCGGCGCTAACGGCGGCTGGGGAGACGACAAGATAGAGAAAAAGTTCTTCACCTAGTTGCGAGGGACTCAGTAGTGGTGGGGAAGAAAGATAAGTTTTTAACTCCTCGAATGCTTGCTGGCACTCGGCAGTCCACTCGAAAGATCTCTTCAGCGTGTGAAAGAAGGGTAAGCACTTGTCTGTTGCCCTTGATACAAACCTATTCAGCGCCGCTATCTTGCCATTGAGGCTCTGTACTTCCTTCACATTCTTCGGGGGTGCCATCTCCATTATAGCCCGAATCTTGTCTGGGTTGGCTTCGATGCCCCTCTGCGACACCATGAATCCTAGGAATTTTCTTGCCGTCACCCCGAAGGCGCACTTTTCTGGATTAAGCTTCATGTTGTAAGAGTGAAGAGTGTCGAATGTTTCCTCGAGGTCTTTCAGGTGATCTTCCTCCTTTCGACTTTTTACCAGCATGTCATCAACGTAGACTTAGACATTCCTCCCAATTTGCTGTGTGAATATCTTGTTCATCAGCCTTTAATACGTCGCGCCCACATTTTTTAGACCAAATGGCATTACTTTGTAACAGAAGAGGCCCTGACTGGTTATGAACGAGGTTTTCTTTTGATCGGTTTCGTGCATTTGGATTTGGTTGTAACCGAAAAAAGCGTCTATAAAACTCAATAGCTAGTGTTGAGCCATAGAGTCTACTAGAGTGTTGACCCTTGGGAGAGGATAGCTGTCTTTGGGGCACGCTTTGTTTAGGTCGGTGAAGTCCACGCACATCCTCCACTTCCCGCTAGCTTTCTTGACCATCACTACGTTTGCTAGCCAGTCGGGGTAATAAACTTTCCTAACAAAATTTGCCTCCTATAGCTTGCGGACTTCTTCAGCTATGGCCCGATCTCGCTCTGGGGCAAACACCCGCTTCTTCTGTCAGATAGGTGGAAAGGAGGGTGACACATTCAGCCTATGCACCATGACTGAAGGGTCTATTCCCTGCATGTCTTCTTGACTTCAGGCGAACATGTCCCGATTCCTTTTGAGGAAAGCTGTAAGTGCATGTCAGACCTTGGGTCTAGCGAGGCTTCCAATCTTTGTTGTCTAGGCTTGGAGTCGTGAAGAGGTATTTCTTCAAGCTTTTTAACAGGCTCCGTCGCACTCCGGTGTTCCTCTATGCTCATGGCCTGGAGGTGATCATGCATTTCTATCATAGCCACGTAGCACTCGCGTGCGGCCACCTGATTTTCGTGTAGCTCTCCTACTCCATAGTCGGTAGGGAACTTAATCATTAAATGATAAGTCGAGGTCACTGCCTTCCATGAATTGAGGGTGGGTCGCCCTAAGATAGCATTGTAGGCAGACGAATAGTCGACCATGAGGAACGTCACGTCCTTGGTGATCTGCTGAGGATAGTCGCCTACCGTTACAGACAATGTGATCGCGCCCAAGGGAAATACCCTTGTTTCTCCAAAACTAACGTGCGAGGCGTTCATCGAAATCAGTTATTCTTTACCAATTCTCATTTGCTGGAATGCTGGATAGTATAGGATATCCGCCGAGCTTCCGTTGTCGACCAACACCCAATGTATGTTGTAATCCCCTACACGTAAGCTGACAACAAGTGCATCGTTGTGCGGGTGGTGAAGACATCGCGCATCCTCTTCCGAGAACACGATGACAGGGCCTTCCCTCCGAGCTATTTTTGGGACTGATCCTGTGAGTTGAACATTATGGACCATCCTAAGGTAGGTCTTCCGAGCTTTTTTGGACGACCCAGTACTCGCTAATCCCCTTATGATCATCCTTATGTCGCTAATGGAAGGTCTTGGGCGTTTATTATCCCACCGGGGGGGCTGCTATTGAGGCGACAGATCCGTTCTCTCCTTGCTAACAAACTTCTGCAAGTTCCCTTGTCTGATGAGGGCCTCGATTTACTGTTTCAAGTTGTAACAGTCGGCCGTGTCATGGCCGTGGTCACGGTGGAAGCGATAATATTTGTCTCTAGAACGTTTGTTAGGATTTCCCTTCAACTTTCTGGGAAAGGTCAGGGCTCCTTCATCCTTTATTTGCATTAGGACTTGGTCTATCGGGACAGTTAACAGGGTGAAGCTCGTAAACCTTCCCCCTGGCGGCTTAGAGCGTCTCTCATCCCTTCGGTCTCCCGTTCTTGGCCTCTTCGATCCTTGGTCCCGTCGGACCTCTTCCTATTGCTCCCTTTTTCTTGGTTTCTCCTCCCGAGCCAGCAGTGCGTCTTCAACATTCATATACTTGGTGGCTCTGTAGAGTACTTCTGACATAGTCTTTGGGTCGTTTTTGTATAGAGAGAATAAAAACTTACCCTTTCGTAACCCATTTGTGAAGGCTGCTACCAGTATCTTATCGTCGGCTTCATCAATCGAAAGCGCTTCTTTATTGAAGCAGGTTATGTAGGATCTCAGCGTCTCGTCCTTTCGCTGCTTGATGCTCATCAAGCATGCTGTGAACTTCTTATACCTATGTCCCCCAATAAAGTGCGTAGTAAACTGAGCGCTTAGCTCCTTGAAAGTACTGATGGAGTTCGGCGTTAGTCAGCTGAACCACACCCTTACAGGGCCTTTCAGCGTTGTCGGGAAGGCCCTACACATGATTTCGTCTACTACTCCTTGAAGGTACATCAAGGTCTTGAAGGTTTCTAAGTGATCTAGAGGATCCTTGACTCCGTCGTAACTTTCTATCTGTGGCATGCGAAACTTATGCGGTAGGGAGAAGGAGTTGACAGATGCAGTGAATGGCGAGCCAGTTCAGTGAACCAGGTCATCAAGGTTGCTAGACACTTGCCCTTTGAGGGCGTTTATCATGACCTCCATCTGTTCTTTCATTGCCTGTATCTCCGTGGCAATGTGTGGTTGAGTTGCATCCACGAGGGACGGCATAATCAAATTTTGTCACTCTGGTCTACTCGGAGTGTTACTGCCCTCTGGCCCTTCTTGTTCTTTTCTATCAGCACTGGTACCTTTTTGGTTTTGCTCTTGAGTGCTGTGACCTGTATTTTTCTAGTGTAGCTGCTTCTCCAGATCGCAGTTCTGCTTGGTAAGTCGCTCTACGGTGGCGGCTAAGGTCTGAACCTGCCTTTTGAGGGTCGCCGCCCGAGTTTCGTCTCCTTGAACGTTGTTCGTTGTTGCCATTGAACGAGTTAGCACCATGCAACTCTCTTATCCGGGAAGCATTCGCTGTGGCTTACAAACTAGAAAACGTAAGGCTTCCCACAGACGGCGCCAACTGATGATGCCGAAAAAACCACCAATGAGGCACACGGTACTTGCACACTCTAAACAACACCTACACAACAAGAAGGAGAAGACCTAACAGAGAGCACCGGTGTGATGCCGGCCAAATACCCTCCGAAGGTCAAGTTAGAACTTGTTACAACTTTAGAGTGCTAGAGAAGGGTTTATTATGCGTACCTTGATTTGTGAGGGTATTGGGATTTTTATAGTAGTAGAAGGTTGACCTCTCTTCCTTGGACTAGAAGTCTTTTCCTTATAGGAGTCCTTATGAACGTAGATTGCAGAATCCTTTCCTTGTAGGAGACTACCATCTAGCATAGTTTACAAGCTATTTCTTTATATACTCATGCGTAGCGGCCAAGCCAAGGTTTCATAGAGTCATCAACTTCAGGACCGTCGTCTTATCTTATTCCCTTCAGTATTAATGGCGTCAGCTTACTTATGGCGTCAGCTTATTGATGGCGTCAGCCCTTAGGCATGCTTAGCGGACTTCCAAGTACGCCCCTATCAAATCTTCGCTTAACAATGTCTTCCAATGGACGCTGACGGTTTTGCCTAGATTCGTCAACTTTATGTCTTAAGGTATGAGCTTTATTTTTATCCTTATCAGAAACCATCAAACCTGCTGACTTTCTTACTAAGCTAAGGCCATAACCAATCTAATCCATTTGTATACCATGTAACCCCTACTTTTGATATTATAGAGGTCTTATCTGCTGGCTCTAATGCTGTAATATGTACCCGTCTCACTCGGGCCTTAACTGTTTCTAATTAATATAATTATCCCTGTATTTTACTTAAAAAAGAAGAAGGAAAAATCATTTGACTAATATCTTCCACTAATTCAGAAATCATTGGCACACAAATAACAATTAATTCATCACCTAATAGTTGGATTTTAATAAAAACCAACAAATAACAAGTTTGCATCTTACCAACTTGGAAACAATGTTTAGCAAATACAGTACCTGAGTTTATCAAAAAAAAAAAAAATACAGTACCTGAGGCAACCGAGAGAGAGAGAGAGAGAGAGAGAGAGCGCATATTGTGTGTTTACTGAATTTTTTTCCCTTTGGGCAGTTTTTACAAACAAATTTGTTATGCGCCTGGGTTCAGTGGCATCTCAAATCTTAGAGACTAGAGTTCCAAGAGTAGGCAAATCTGAAATTCATGTGGAACTCAAATTTTTAAGACTCGAGTTCCTTAAAAGGAAACCAACTCTCTAATATTTGAGTTCATTCCTAGAAAACACAGAAATTAAATTATCAAAAAAAAAAAAAAAAAAAAAAAACACAGAAATTAACCAAGGATGGAGCTATATACAAGAATGATGGAAGAGATAACAGTGTACACGGGGGCTATGACCGAAAGTCTTCTTCACCATCACAGCTCTGATGGTTGTTGTTTATACAATAGTGTGGCATGTTCATTGCTCCTAAGGATTTCAATAAGCCTCCCATAATCACTGCCTCTGCCGCAACATTAGCAACAACTTCAACAACAGTTTCAGCAACTTGCAGTTGAACGATTCCGCCAATGAAAAACTTGTTCATTTTGGGAGATGTAATTGAGTAACAACTCAAAGCTTATGATGGGTCTGACCCTAATAAGCCCATCTTGACGTCCATCAAAGGTCAGATCTATGATGTCTCAAGCTCCAAGCATTTACCGTTTCTCTAATCTCTCTCAATTTTTTTAATATTAATAGAATCCCAACTAAGTAAATAAACCCAATTTATTATATTAGGCTTAAAGGAACTAAAAGAACTTAAAGAGGCTGTTTGGTTAGCTTGTTTTCGTAACTCAATTCTTTGTTTCCATAACTTAATTCTCAAAACTGGTGGAACCCATAGCAAAAAGGTTGTTTAGCAAATAATAACTCTGTTTTCATAACTCTGTTTCCATTACTCAATTCTCTACTTTTTGAGTTATGAGTTGTGAAAACTGAAAACAATTTTTGGCTGTTTTCAGTTTTCAATTCTCTGTTTTCAATGGCATTTTTGTAATTAAATACACATGAGGGACCCATTAATCATAAATCAGCTGCATCTTTTGACCAAAACAATTATTCCTTTTTTTTCTTTTTCATTTTTCCTTTCTTCTCTGGGTTCTATGTTCTTCCTCTTTTTTTTTTCTTTTTTTTTCCTTTCTTTTTTGGGTTCCGTGTTCTTCCTCTTTTTTTTTCCTTTCTTCTCTGGGTTCCGTGTTCTTCCTTTTTCTTTTTTTCTTTTTTTTTCCTTTCTTCTCTGGGTTCGGTCTGTGTGTTCTTCCTTTATTTTTTTTTTTCACTGGGTTCGGGGGGTACTGAAAAGAAAAAAAAAAAAAAAAAAAAAAAGTTGCACCAGTGACAGGTATGGGACCCACAAATAGTGTGAAAAATATTGAGTGATGGAAATTGAGTGATGGTGCCAAATAACCTAGTATTTTAGAGTGATGAGTGATGAGTAATTAGTGATGAGTGATGAGTGATAGAAATTGAGTGAGCAAAAAAAGTCATCCAAACAGGCTGTAAGACTTGAGTTCCATGTGGATTTTTTAATCCACATTAGCTCTGCCAACTATTGGAACTCGAAATTCTATATACTACTTTTGAGTTTGTGTGTTCTAATAAGTATTATTGTTTCCTAAAAAAAAACTATTGGAACTCGAGACTTAGAGACTCGAGTTCCTTCAGTGAACTCAAGACTCTAAGACTCGAGATGCTACTTAATTAATACGTTTGCTTTTTGGCCATATAATAAAATTGTTTGCAAAAATTGCCCAAATGGTGTTAGAATTATGGTTAAGTGATTAAACTCACAATTTCCTAATAGCTTAAACTTTTGGGACAATCGGTAATTTAACATGATATCGGAGAATGAAATAAGAGTGTCAATTTTCACTTAAAATTGTTTTGCACAAACTCGACATTAATTAAGAATGTTGAGTTCCGCGTGTCAATTTTAATTTTAAAAAGCCACATTAGTCATTGCCATAGTAGTGAAACACACATGGAACTCGACACTACTAATATCAAGTTCCACGCAAAACTCAATATCACCAATGTCAAGTTTTAAAAAAGGGTATTTTGTTAAATAGTTTCAAAATGGTTACATAGTTAAAAATAAAGGTTAAATAATAATTTTTCCCTAAAATATGGTACTTCAGAACTGTAGGGGATTTAAAAAAAAAAAAAAAAAATAGAGTTTCAACATATGACGTCCACTTTTGATGATTGTGTTATTTATTGTTAGTCGATTTTTGATATAGGCAGAGATTAAACCCAGATCTTTTATTTAGAAGGAGTTTGGATTTAATTTCAGGGAAAAAAAGTAAGCATGGTTGGGCTTGCAAAAGGCTTAACCCATTTGACAATGAGACAAAAAAGAAAGGGTTTTGATATCTATTACTACTATTTAAAGGGCTTCCTCTATTTGGATTCCTCAATTTTATGCCTAAAATACCCTCATCATACTCACTTATAAGTTTTCAACTAACAGGGATAAATATATAAATTAAAACTCCTATACTTTAAGACCCATAAACTCACATACACTTGGCCAATTTCTCTCATTCTTCTTCAATTGAAAACATTCAATTTAGCTCTACATCCTCTCCTTTCTTCTTCTTCTTCTTCTTCTTCTTCTTCTGCTTTCAGATTTGGTTTCTAAACAATTTAAACAGACTTTATCATAGGCTCCAACGGCTTTTCAAGTTCTATCTTTTGTAAGTTCCTCTTTCTTTTCTTTTCTTTTGTTTATCATTAACTTTCTTTGATTCTTTTCTTTTGTTTATCATTGACTTTTTTGAGTTCTTACTTGCCATGGCTGCCAAGTATTCATAGTTTGAGGAGTACTTACTTTTGGGTGAATGTGAACAGTTACTTATTACCCATGGTTGACTTAGAAATTTCAAAATGGAGGATTTGTGCTTGAATTGGCTACTTGAGAAAGGATATTGGTAAAGGTTCTTCTTCTTCTTCTTCTTCTTCTTTTTTTTTTTTTTTTTTTTTTTTGAGGGGATTACTTTACGCTACTAGGTTTGGTTTTTATTTTTATAGGAATTTATGTTACTTTTTTTAGGGGATTATGTTGCTACTTGGTTTCCCAATCAAACACAAACTCTAATAAAGTATCTCAGAATCATTGATGGTGGATTTATAGTAAACTCTTTAATTAACAACACTCACGCTAGCTACTTGGTTTGTTGATTAAAGTTTTTTTTTTTTTTTTAAATACTTGGTTTAACCCTAATTCTTTTCTTTTCTCAGGTTGATGTATGCACAAGTTTATTGGATTGCATTGAGGAGGCATTGAAATTGAATATTAGATAAGTTTAGGTGAAATATTTTAAAAGAATTATTTTAAAAAAGTTTCTTTTGTAACGGAAACTATATTTATTATTTGTATAATTCTATGTGAAAATTCAATTTACATTGTTTTTATAAGTATTAATTTACTACTTCATAAAAAATGTTACGTACTTTTACTCGGTTTTAGCTCTTTTAAACTTTTGTTATGGATGTGTAGTAAGTGGCTAACTTTTAAGACTAAAAAACTAAAATTTTGGATTAAACAAAAATTGATAACTATTATTAAAATTTTTTTTATAAAAGAACAATAATACAAAAAAAAAAAAAAAAAAAGGTTCCAGGAGCCTTTCCTTTTAACACAAAAAAAAAAAAAAAAGGTTAGTTGTAAAATTTTAAAATTTTCTTTTATTTACTTATGTTATGAATGCGTAGTAAGTGGCTAAATTTTAAGATTAAAAAAATTACATTTTAAGATTAAACAAAATTGATAACTACCATGCGTAAAATTTGTAAAAAAGAATAACAACACCTGAAAGAAAAAAAAGTGGATGTAGTCTTTAATAGAATTAGAGAACTCAAAGGATAATTAAATGGATATAGAGAAATACTATGTGATCCAATTCCAACACTAACACACTCAAAAGACTTCCTAATGATAAGGATAATCATAAGTTAACCCCTTGTTCAAAATGGTAACAATTGAAAAGAAAAGATAAAGTGATCTACATCTAATATAGATGAGTACCACAGCACTGCTGCATAGTTGTCACCACTGAGTAGACTTTACCGCCCATAGAGATTGAGATTACTATATTTTTCAATCACAAAAAAATTTAGGAGTGTGATGAAAAATTATTTCACCTACAAACACATAATACTTATCATACCTTTAGGTGAAATAATTTTTCATCTTTCATAAAATTTTTTTTTTCATCACACCTCTAACTATTTTTGTGATTGAAAAATATAATAATACCAAATTATAATATATGCAAATTATTAAATTGAAAAAAAAAAAAAAAAAAAAAAAGAAGAGTCAGCAAGCTTGAGGGAGGCTAGTTTATTTTTAGATTTACAGGGGGTGAGTGGAGGGAAGGAGTTAATTTTAACTTTTTTTTCCCTCCCAAATCCCCTATTATTATCGCATTCGCACAACGTTTGAGAAAATTTTCAACGCTTTGGTTCAGAACAAGCACTACGCTACGGTTTGGTTTCAACTTCAAGAACAGTCAAACTAGATTTTGGGGTTGTATCCAATGTGTTTACTTCTATTTCTAACATTTTGATCAAAGCCCATGCCATCTGTAAGAAGAATTATGTCTATGGAGGGTGCACTCCAGGTGCTCGATCAAATGCCTGTGCCTAATTTGGTTACTTTTTTCGTAGTGTGAGCCGAACCGATGACTATTCTTTGTTTTTAGTTCACAGATTTGGTTATAGTAGGCAGACGAATCATTCATCATTTATTGGATGGATTCTTCTTCTTGTACAAACAATACTAACACCAATAATAATAAGAAGAAGAAGAAGAGAGGCAGTTGTTATTGCATGATCTTGCATCCTCATCCTCCTCCCAGTAAGAAAAACAAATCCGGAAAGGCAGCATTGCTTCATCTCAACCCTCTCATCTCCACATCTGAGTCTTCATCCCACTCTTCCATTTCCATCTCTCTTGAGCCAAATCGACCCTTCACCATTGGTCGCAGCACTCGCCACTGCAATTTGGTCTTTGATGACCGCCGTGTCAGCAACCAACATTGCTTCATTCTCTTCGATGCTTCCCTTCTTAAGCTCTATCTTCTTGACGGGTCTTCTTTGAATGGAGTTTTTGTCAATCGGGTTAGGATTGGAAAACCCAAGGAATTGTCTGCAGGCGATGAGGTTCTCCTTATTTGCGCCAAAAATCAATGTCTTTGTTGCTCTCGTCTTCGCATTGGTTTTATTATTCTAAGCATTGTTTTTGAGAATAATGTGGAAGAGGATATGCTTGTTGTACAAGCGTGCAGCAATAATCGGAAAATTAACAAAAGGATTGTCGCTTATAATCCCATAATTGGAAGGGCAAACTCTCTTCTAACTCGCTGTAGAAACATATTACAATGTCATGACCCCATTTTGCATTTATGTGGTGCTGCTATTTACAATGACAATACGACTGATATTTCATCATTGAATTCTTTGAGCAAAGACAACAATGCTTCTCATTTTGATGGAGTTGTGCAGAATATACCTTGCTGCAATTTTGTTCCGCCACCCGGGAAGAATTTTTATTTGAATCGCCTTGAATTTATGCACCACACTCCATTGAGTCATCATCCAGTTGTTTCCTTGCTGGAACTTCTATACCCTGTGGAAAGCCTCTCACGATTGTTTATTGCGACATTTACAAGCGACATCTTATGGTATGATTGCCCTTATCTTTCCACACTTTGCCTTTTCTTTTATTATATTATGTTGTCTAGTCAAGGCTCCCACCTCCTGAACTTTTTAATGTTTTGAAGATAGTGGGCTCAGAATTTATTTCTGTTACAGATTTGGTGTTAGGCTTCTAATTGTGTCAATCAAAGTCCCAAACTTATGAGATTGTCTCAATATATAACTCCTATCCATATTTGTTTATTCATTTCTGTTATGTTGGGTTGTAACAAAGTATAGAAAAACTAGAAATTGATGATAAAATTTTATGTTTCACCTAGCTAATCAGTTTTGATATTTTTTGGTAATCACTTTCTCACTCCAAGTGAAGTTTTCTACTTTTCTCGGTTTAAACTTTAAACAGAGCCTTCTCTCTCTACCCTTTCTATTCAATGGCTAAAAATTTGATTTCTAAACAAGCCCTAGGTGAAATACACAGTTTAATGAATGGTTTCCTACTTTTAATTGTTTAATTATTACCTAGACATAAATGAATTATGGAGATGAACAAAGACTTCAAATTGAAATGCTTTCTTAAATTTGGGACAATTTAAAAAATTAAAAACCTAGGATTTAATCTAAAACAAGGTATGAACTCTATGCGTTTTTATGTATACGGTCCCTTTCTATTTCATGAGTGATAATGAATTTCATTGAAGAAAGTGCAAATAGGGGGTCAACCCTAGTACACGGGATGTATATTGAACCTTTTTTTATTGGGTTTAAAATTTTAAATAATGCACCCATTCATTTTGGGTGAATATTGCTGTTAAGCTCCTTTTTTCTTTTGGTTTCCATTTTTATATTATGTGTTAACTCCTGTTGCGTATCTGTTTATTGTTTTGAAGTCTAAGTAAGGTTTCATGATAGGTTTTTATCATATTGTGAGATTCCTTTCCATCTGCCAGTTACAATTGCATGCCATAACACTGAGAGATGCTGGAGTTCAGGCCCTGATAAAAGATCGTCTATTCCATACCCGGAATTTCCCAACTTAGTTGTAGTGTAAGTGTCATACTCTTGTTCTTCATTCTTTAAAGAGGAAATATGTGTGCTCAGATGCCAATGGGCTCCAGCTCAAGTGGCAACTCCATGGTTCGAGGGTGATTTCATGATTTTGGCAGCATGCCAAAGTGTATCTTTTATATTAATAATTTATACTTTTCTAATGTAGTCCATGGTTGTAATAGGTATCCCCCATTCCCTGAGGCTATAACTTTTGGTAAAGACTGCAAGAAACAAGGCATTGCTTGCCATCATCCAAAATTGCTTGTTTTACAAAGACAAGATAGTATTCGTGTTATCATTACTTCTGCTAATTTAGTGGCAAACCAGGTGAATACTAAGCCAAGGATCTTTTAATTTATGTTTTATGAGGTGTTTGTTGCATATTTTGCTAATAACTTTGTTATGTGAAATGAAAGACCGTACTATATGTCAAGTACTTTGTGGCTGCTTAACAAGTATGATACTGAATTTGAATGTCTCTGTGTATACTGTACACTTATTATTGAAATATTCCTTGTAGTTCATGAGTTTTAATCTCTTGAATGTTTTTGCCCGAGTGTTTTTATGGAGGATTTGTAAGCCATTATCTAACTCGCTGGAAAGTTTAACTGGATTTGGTTGTGCCCTTTTTGTTTGATGCAATTATTTTGTATGTGTTTATCTGATCTGGCAACTGATAGGACTATGCTAAGTATGTCTTGTAAGATTGTGGCCTTGATGGTCTCTATTTGATTGTTATATCAAATAAATGAAAAAGGGTCAACTGCACAAGCATCACCATATGTTTTTAATTTTTGTGAGGAGCAAGAAAGGCCAGTGATGAAGAGGATAGGATTATCATATGTATTAAATCATGCAACATTTTTTTTTGTTGTGTAATGCTCAAGTCTTTCAGGTTAATTCAAATGTTAACATGCAATACATTAAAAGAAAAATTGGAAGACAAGAAACTGGAAGAAAATAATAATGGCTAAGCTCTAGCGTTTTGCAATTGATATGTGCCATTTTTGTTTGCAGTGTGAAAGAAATTTCAATTGAATGTGTGGTTTCTTGCTTTCCAATTTGAAGGAAAGCCTTTGGTAATGGAGACTGATTTATATTTTTGCAGTTCTATTTTCTCATGTTAATTTTAGTTTGAGTTATCTTGGTAAAAACTGTTTTATTATTTATTTCTATATGTTTTATCTTTTTTATAGTGTCACTCATTGGTTGTTACGAATTTTCAGTGGAACAGAGTGACAAATACAGTTTGGTGGCAAGATTTCCCTCGCACAAGTTCACCAGACTATTCATCCCTTTTTAGCCATATTTATCATGGGGATACAAATAAAGATTCAAAACCTGATTTTGCTGCTCAGCTGGCTGGATTTATGGCGTCGCTTTTGACTGACGTACCCAGTCAGGCCCATTGGATTGTTGAGTTGACAAAGTATGACTTTGGAGGGGCTAAGGGACATCTAATTGCTTCAGTACCCGGGATTCATTCTGACAGAGTTCCATCTATGATTGAAACCATGCAATTCTTACCTGTGAGTGTTGTCATTTGTGTTGAGTGCGTGCTTGTGTTTCTCAATTGTAAAAAGTTGATTTTATAATTGTTAAAATTTCCTTATCAGTTTAACTATACATGTATAATGTGTATAATGTATTGATTTATTGGTTTGTTTGATTATAAGATTCTGACTTTTCTTGTATATGAGTGTCTTCTTGGAAGTTGAACATCAACCTCAATCCTGGATACCAATCAAGCTTTTCCAATATTTTTTCATTCTATTGTATTTAAATCATAAGTTTGTCACATTTTATTTCTAAATGTGCTGTGCATAGAAAGGTTTTTTTTTTTTTTTTTTTTTTCCCATAACTGGAAAGACTTGGCCACTGTGTGTGTTTGAAGGATGTCTGATAAGATGGGTTTAACTGTGTCATTTGGCTCTCATGACAGGCTAATCAAGCATTTAGTGTGAAATTGCTTGGTTTAGTTGAAGCATCTGTTGTTGGTTTAAGTCACCTTTTTCGAACTGCAGCAGACACAAATGGTGCACAGCTTAAGAAACTGGCTGCTTTTCTGAGGAAATCTTGTGAAAAAGCATATGGAGTTTTGGAGATTCTTTTAATAAGAAACAAAAATGTGCCTGCAGATGCAAATGCTGTGAGCGTTTTTGTTCCTAATCCCAATGAGTTCTCAAAGGGAGGTAAGACGTACAATGCTTTATTAGGTACATGTCTACTATATAGTTTTATGCTACGGGATGGTAAGTAGGAGAGGATGTGTGTTTTTTGGTTTGGTCTTTGAGTTACGGATTTCATAAGGGAATTGTATTTGGCTGTGTTGAGTGCTTGAAAATTTTATTTTATTGGCTCTCAGTCTACCTAGATTTTGTTTCTTCTCTCTCTTCTTCTTCATGCTTGGTACTGATTTTTTCTGCCTGCAAAATATAGGTGGGAAGAGAGAAAGAGGGGAGGGGGGGGGGGGGGGGGTTGGGGGGAGGAAGTGGTGTGTATGGGTGTTCTGTTTACTATGGCTTTCCCCTGTTGTTCTATGAAACTAATTTATAATGACTAAAAGAAGGGTTCTCTGTTGTGTTTCTATCATGATTTTGGGTGTTTTCCCATTGCACAATAACAATAGGTGTATTGGATATAATTTCTCAATATAATAGGCATATCACCAGTAGCTGTTGGGGGTTGCTGTAGGGGAGGTACATTAATAACTCGACTGCTAAATGCTTATCATTATCTTTATGTAGTAGGTATTTCTTGTGTATGGACTGCTCTCTGGTGGGGCTTAGTTGCAGTAGGCTTCAATTAGAAGATAATCTGGGATAAAGGTAAAAGCGCCTCTGAGGTGTTATGATTTCCATGCTGCCTAAGATTTAGGTGCTATTGTCCCCTTGAACGAGAATAACATTAGAAAGCACTTGCCTTTATCATGACTGAGGTTCTCACATGGCACTAAAGAGAAGCTGATGCAGGGTAACTAGAACAATTGAACAGTAAAATTAAAAGATAGGAAAATAAAGGAACATGATTTAGGAGTCAGTACCAAGGCCTGGCTTGGAGTCAACACCAAGCGGGAGAACTACTAGTAGTCAGTACCAAATATACCAAAAGGCCATTTTTTTTTTTATTTATCAAAATATCAACTAACTCCAAAAGGGGTACAATAGATTAGTTATACAAGGAGAACTAAACTCTAGTTCAAATTAGCGTAGGAAACCCTAATTACCTTATTACAAAAACAACATTGCTTCCAAAAATTAAAATACTAATAGTGTAATAAACTACTAGGATTTCACATAAAAATACAATTGACTGGAAAACATAGATAATACTCCCTTTGTCTTAATTTGTTTATCCTGTTTCAAAAATCTAATTTTTAAAGGGAACATAATTTATTGTCTTGTTTGCTGTATAAAAATGTATAAATTTCCAAAACTACCTTTAAATAAATTTATCAAAAAAGATTTTGGAAATAACGTAGAGGCATAATAGGAACATTAGCAAATTAATAGTTTTTAATAACATGACAATATTTTAGGATATCCCAAAATGAAATAAATGACAAACAAATTGGGATGGAGGGAGTACTAAATTTAAATAATGGGAAAATTACAACTTAACCACTTGTGGTTGTTCAAAATTTAAGCTGTCTACTTGTGGTTTAAAATTTGGCACTTTGCCTACCTAAGGTCCATTTTGTTAGGGGTCCGCAGCCCACCTTTGGACTTTCTCCAATAAAAACATAAAAAATATAACAAAACCAAAGAAAACAAGATCAAAGAGTGGCTTTGTAAAAATTTAGAAACTTACTCAAGAACTTCAATAGAACACAAAAATGATCCAATTGAACCATTCTAGCTATTGCTAACACTCTCTACAACAATTATACATATCCAAAACCTACTAACCTTTCATACAAATTAGAACAACAATACAACAGAACTAGCCAAACACAAAAATCACTAATTAGAGATAATGGATGGAAAATTAGACAAAATCAGTGAAGAACAATGAAACATGAAACCTGAAACTCCAACCCCACCTCTCTATTCCTTCCTCCAACCCTCCATCTTTTCTCTTAACAAAACAACAAACCCACTAAAAAAATCCCAATACCTTTCTCTAAAGAAAAACAACAAACCCACTTAAAAAATCCAAACTTTTTACATCATCTAATGATCTAGTCAAACGAAAACAAAAATAAGAAGCGAAAGTACCCAGCAATAGCATTGTGAACTGAACAAATGTGTGTTTTGTGCCCATCAAAATTAGAACACGCTCAAATGGAACCCAAAAAATTCTGGGTGGTCCTTGTAGCAGATTGTGCCCCAAGTCCCTATTGATACTATCGAGGATGAGATGGTGAAGATACCACCTCAACACAACCTGATCTTCACGTTACACGCCTTCAACAACACAAATCTAACCTTCATGTCGTTTCCCCTTCTAACGCCAGATTGGAGAAAGAAAGCAGAGATAGAGAGGGAAAGCTTGAGGAAAGAGGCGGAGCAAGGAGGCCCACCTTGGGTTTGGGTCAGCATGGGAGAGATCGGGTTTTAACAGATGGGGGGAAGGGAATGCCACTGCTGTTGGTGGCAGTGGCGATAAGCAACGGAGAACAAGCCTTTGAGGCTTTCGGCCAGTCCTGTTTGGCTGTATGTAGGAGAGAGAGAGAGGGAGAGATATGGGTTACCTTGTGAGAGAGAGATAAATATCCTAAATTGATATGATAGAGAGATAAAATAAAACATCATCTTTACCAGCCTAAATTGCCAGTTTTTGTGTTCCATTGAAGTTCTTGAGCCAATTTTTACAAAGAGCCACTCTTTGATCTTGTTTTCTTTGGTTTTGTTATTTTTGTTTTTTAACGGAGAAAGTCTAGAAGTGGGTTCCAGACCCCTAACGGAGTGGACCCTAGGTGGGCAAAGTGCCAAATTTCAAATCACAGGTAGATAACTTAAATTTTGGTTAAATCATAGATGTGTAAGTTGTAATTTGCCCTTAAATAAAAGTCTTTTTGTGTCTTCGCATCAGAAGCAGTTGCCTGAATAATTGGGCTCCCCCTTTAATGTGCAATAAAGCATTTTTGTTTTTGTTTTTGTGGTAAATGTAATTTTATTTAAAATTTATCTAATTCTAGCGATTATGTGGAAGTGGAGCCATGGATGATCTTATACTAGCTCAGGATAGTTTTTGTTGTTAGCATATTTGTCATTACTGTTATCTTTATCTTTCTTCAATGTGTGTTTAAAATTATAATTATTCATGTTGTTAGCTAACCAATTTCTTTGTTTCTTGCACTAGATTGCATGCAGCTTGGCTTTCTGCCTAGAAATGTTGCAAAGTGGGTTTCTCCACTGTGGGATATTGGATTCTTCAGATTCTCTGGATATGTTTGTCCTAAAGAAGCCCTTGCAGCTGCTTTAGGCAGAAACAGTGTGAAAGTACAATTGATACTGCATGTGTCTCAGGCATGCTATTTCTACTATTTATTGGACATTTTATTTGATATGCAACTTGCAGCTTTATATAAATGGTGGCATTTTCAGTTTTGAAGTATCTACAAAAGACAAGGTGTTGACTTGTGCAGGGGCCTCATTTTCAAGATATATCAAGAATGATGCAACCTGAACATGTGATTTCATTATGCTCTCTCATTGCTTCAGTTCGAAGGTGTTCAGGCCTATGGCGATTGCAGGAGGTAATTTTAAATTCTAGATGAGGTTTTTTTGGAATGAAGAACAATGGGGGGCTTAGAAATCTTAGGAGGGCCATGGATCTTCTCATTCCCTCTTCTCCCAATGCTCCTTTGCTAATGGTTATCGTGTCTTGCACAACCACTGCAACAAATGTGATGACTTACCCCTTTTAATAGTTGACACAGAACTTGTTTAAATTTTCTAGTGAGGCTTTGAAATAAATTGAAGGGTTGGTTTGAGACTTCAAAATCTGGCAAGTACCTTTAAATTTGTAAATCCATTGTTTCAGACAATGGAGTTTTTAGATCTGGTGTCCTAAATAATTAAAACAACCCAAAGAATTTGCTTGATTAATAAGTTGGTTGCCTCAATCAGTTCGGTTTGGTGAACCTCTATTCTGTTACATTATTTTCAGAAGACTTGATATATATCTTCTAATTTGCTTGATTTCTACTAGGTCTTAGGTCAATATAGATGGCCAGAATCATTAGAATCTGATTTTATCTATGGTAAGTGTATTTTGCGCAATTTTAATTTTTATGCCAAAGTTTTTTAAAATATTTCCTTTCTTACATTTTCTTCTTCTTTTTTAAGGTGCATCCTCCATTGGGTCATCAATGAGTTCACAATTTCTAGCTGCATTCTCAGCAGCTTCTGGAAAGAGATCATTGCAATCCTTTGAGTCTGAAGAGTCCGATCCAGAGGTGACTTATTAACTTTTTTGATTTTTTATAGACATGCTTGACAATTTGAAGATACATTGATTTTAGCTGTTCACTTGTACTCTTGATAGTGGGGCTGCTGGAGTGCTAGTCAAGAATCAAAATGTCCATCCATCAGGATCATTTTTCCTACAATTGAACGGGTGAAAAATGCATGTAATGGAATCTTGCCTTCAAAACGCGTTCTTTGCTTCTCAGAGGTATGACAGCTCTCAATAGATTATTTATCTGATTTTCTTTTCACTATCCTGTTTATAAGTCGAGTATTAAATGGGTGAGGTTATGGGTTCAAGGCCCACAAGATGCATGTATAACTTACCAAAAAAGAAAAGAAAAAAAGAATATTAAATGGGCTATGTTGGGGTTGAGTCCTGGTTGGTCAATAAGTTGGTCTTGTGGCTGCATTTAAAGGCATTGGCAGCTACAAGTTGGATGGGATCCTAGGAAAAGAGAGGGAACGGGATATCATAGTTATCTTTATATTTCAAGCTTAATACTCCCATATACCTGAAAAAGCCTATATTAAAATTGCAGAAGATTCTCCTCTTTTTTGTTTATGCACCTATAAACTAATTTCCATATTGTCTAATCCATGATGATAGTATAATCAACTGTTCATTTGATTGGAATATCCACAGTTATTAATTATATCTCGCACATGATACATTAGTATGTTACATATAAGTTTGTACGTAGAATTTTCCATATTTCTCATAAGACTGTCCATACAGCTTGTGTTCTAACATATAACTTACATTCATAATTCGATTATCTTTACCAATTTGTAAGAAAGAATACTGTACTGTAATGTTTTCTCGAAGTTTCTTAAAATCGCAAAAAAGAAGATAAATTTAATTAGGGGGTCTCTTTTTATCTTTTACATTTGTTTCTCACTTTTATTGTTACATATATTTAATGCGAATTTATATGTTCTCTTATGTGGCCAATCGTGATTAGTCTGTTTAGGATCTAAAGTCTACCCCAAAGTTTTGGGATTAAGGCTTGGTTGTTGTTGTTGAGTAATTATTAGGTAAATTGAAATAGTAGACATGGTATTCCTCACCAATAAATACAAGCCAAATATAAGATTTGACCTTTTCATATTACTTCTTTAGTCCACGTCATATTTTTATATTCAAAATCAGGCATTTATTGGAGTGGACTACATGTTATTTCACTTCTAGAGTATCTAATAATTTTCCTTTGTTATGTACATTGAGAGACTTTTGAATTGAGGGATAGATTCAGTTTTCAAAATGTTGAATTTTTAAACTTTTGGAACACAAAAATATGCTTAACACATCTTATATTTCGGAGTCTATTTTTTATTTTTAAATGAAGTATCTAAAAGTGCATATTAAAATACTTCTTCCTTCTCATTTTGTTTGTCCACCTTAAAAAATCCATGCTTTTAAGGGGCATCATTTAATGCATTATCTTTGAATTAAAAAGTTATTAGTTTCCAAAATTGCCCGTTTTATGTTAAACTTAAAGCAATGAAGTATTAACTTTTCAAATAAAATAAACGGTATTATGGTAATTTAGGAAATTGATGAAAACTGTATCTATTGGCTTTTCAAAGTAGACAATATTTTGGGATTTCTCAAAATTTAATAGTGAATGAATAATCTAGGATGGAGGGGGTATGAATATGATAGATGGTTGTGACCACCATTATATTTCAGGTTTGTAAACATATGTGAGCAGTCTATGTCTAATGTCTTTCCTTTTAATCGGTCATACATTTTATCCTAAGTTTGTTTATTTGTAATTTTCTAAATAGAGAACATGGCAAAGGTTGAGGACTGCAAACATACTTCATGATGCTGTTCCTCATCCCTACAATAGAGTAGGACATCCAATGCATGTCAAGGTAAGAATATTTCCTCATTTTAAATGAACTGAATTTTTGTTTTATTGAAAATGTTATGAATTTGGTATCTGTTTTCCTTTTTCTTTTTTTAATCTTTTGATGTGGCATTATCATGAAAGTTGATGCTTTGAAGAGGTCATATTATATTTATATTAGTACAATAAATAAGTTTATGGTTGAGAGGATGTCTTATTCTCCAACTATTATTTGTATGAACCCTAAACCATTTATCGACATGGCTACTATTATGAAATTAGATTGGGTAACTCAAAATAAGTCATGAGATGAATTAGGCAGCTGCTGGAAGAATGTGTGGCATAGAATGCTTGTTTTAGGAATGTAATTAGAACCTTTTAGCATTAATGCGTAATTAACTTTGAATATTCTGGAACATAAAGCTTTGTGCCCTTTTTTCTTTCATTGTAGCCATCAGTGGCAAAGCCAGCTAATTTTTTGGCAAGGGTGCCCCCCTATGAAAATTCTAAAAATAAAAGTTTATATGTATGAAATCCTATATAGGATAGCCCCAGAATCCTCTCCTTAATTCTCATTTTTAGTGACTGTACAAGAGTAAGATGATTTAATCTTGGACCATGAGTTTTATAACTTGCTTCCTTTCTCTCTCCTTTTAAAAGTCCAACTTACCATATTCCTTTATTTTTCCATGACAGCTGAGAATATAAGACTGACTTTGCTTCTGCAAAAAATAAATGATGATGCTAGATATGCACTGCATCTTCTCTAATGATTATCAGTCATCATTTGCTTATTCTTATGCTGAATCTCTCATGTACTTATTGGGATCTAGTTGTGTTCACCTGTCATTTTCTGTTGTAAGCTCTGGTTTCCTTGCAATCTTTATAATCTGATCATCATCATCTTTTATTTTTTTATTTTATATATATATATATATATATATGTACATATGTATATATTCTTTTTTATATAATATGAAAAAAGTTTCATTAAAGTGCAAACCAGATCAGATTCAAGCTGTGATGCAGCCAGCTTGATATGATTAAGAAGGATGTCTAAAGTATTTTTGCAGAATTACTATTTATCCTGTTTTGGGAAGTATTTTTGCAGAGTTACTTGTAAGTCTTAAATCTTAATGTGAGTCAAGAAAGCTTATCTGACCTTTTGGCTTCATGCTTTTGGAATTAGGGATTAGTTGTTATGCAAGCTGTCCTGGAGAATTCAGTGCTATAGAAGTTAGATCTGGCTAATGTAAAGCAATCTGTGCTGATTAATTTATCTATTTGAGAGAATTATTCTATAGCCCTACTCTGGATATGTCTTTTCATGTACTTCTATTTTCCTATTTCTTTCCCTTTATCAGTTCCAAGTTCCAACAGGTCTTTGGGTACTGTGGATTGCATTATTTGGTATCAAAGCCCGTGGGATTGACTAAAGTGTGATTTCTGTGAAAATGGCTGGTTTCAGCATGGTAGAAAACCTATAGAACAATCGACTGATCCCAATTCTGGTGCCTCTGATGTTGAACAGTTGAACAACCATTTCTGAGATTATCCTCATTTTGGCTGTACACCCCGGTATAAGCCTACTTGAAGCCATCCTCCACATTCTTCAATAAGATACAAAGAACATGCCCACTGAAGCCTCAATTTTGTCCAACACCCTTCTATCCCACATTAGCAGTATGTTCCCTTGCTGTATGCAAAACTTGTACTGCCACCTAGTCTATAAAAATAAAAGGGTTACCCAAAGGCTTCTAAGTTCTAAAATTATACTGCTCCATTTTATGAAACTTTTTCTGTTGTAAGCAAAATAAATTACATTTCTACTCCTTAATCACATTCTTCACCACTGCTCTCTTGTTGCGGTTGTTCAACCCTTGAAAGTTCCATATGAGAATTCGCAGCTTCATAACTACAATTTTATTATGCATGCCCCCAGTTCTAAAAAACACTATTCACAGCACAATGGGCTGATGTCATCCTTTCCTGCTAAATTGTCAAATGCACTCCCCAGAAACCATTCCAGTAAGTTGATCTCCCCAACTTCGACCCCAGACAATGGTGTGATTATTGAGGGGCTCGGTAATCGTGAATGAAGCTTTCATCACCAAGCAGTACTCTAGGTTCGATTGCAAACCCAGAACCACCTTGGAGTTAATTGGGGTCTTGGTTAACCCAAGGCTAGGTCAATTTTGTGGTTCGGGGAAGGGATTATCCACCAAGTGGACTGCCTGCTACTTTTTGGGTCTCCCTCACCACTGAGCTTTTATCCCCTTGACTCTCCTTCGTCGAGATTTCGTTAGCCTGCTTGTCAATAGTCGACTCAACCTCATGTGTCATTCCCTCATTCTCCTCTGCCTTCATTGCTATCAACAAGCTTGTTTCCACAGTATCACTATTGGAACAAGCCAAAATCCCTAATATATGCTCAAACACCAAGTTACCCAACAAAATGGTTAGTCCTTAAAATTTTGGGTCAGTTTTAGAATCCTTAGTTGTGTGTTTCGCTCCAGCAGGCTCACTTATTTTATTTGGGTTGGTCTAGTAAGCCAGATGCTTGCCTTCTTGTTCAACTACTACCCATAATATTTTGTTTTTAAAGAATTATATGAATGGATTCACAGTTTTTCTGGGGTTTAGAGGTTTGCAGTTGTACTTGTTTGCAGCAAACAGCCAGTCTACTTTGTTTTTGACCTTATGTTGGTAAAAGCGCAAAGCAATAGGCCTTTAACACCCTTTGCTTCTAAAGCACAATGTATTTGCATAAGTGCATCTATGATGCACTTTTTGGAGCTTTTTCAACAACCGTGGAGCACACCTTTTTATTTATTTTTTTATTTTTATAAGAAAAATATTTAAATAAAAAATCAGTTATTAGAGATTGGGGCTTGTTGCGATAACTGGTGCCTTCCACCAAAAGCGACAAGTCGCAGTTTCGATAATAGGAATCAGCTTCTCCAAACCAAATTGGGGGTAAAACTGTCTACCATAACCTCTCTCAAACCTTGTAAAAGTGGGAGCTCTGTGCATTGGGTACGTCCTTTAAAAAAAAAACAAATTAGTTATTAAATGTAATCACGAGATCTTACTGGTATAATATACACTCTTGATTTCTTGTACATTGATCAATTTTGTGTATGATATTATATACATAAAGATCACCCCTAACTTTTCCCGTTACAACGTCTCTCTCTCTCTCTCTCTCTCTTAATCCAGTGGTTAGTTTCTTTTTGTTTTTCAAAATTTTTCTTGGTCTTTGTAGTTAACCCCGAAATCCAAACTGCCCCATATTTTTTTCCTTGATCTTCCTAATTTCTCTTGAAACCCACTTTTTTTAAATCTCCCTTTTCATCAAATAAGAAATTTACTCATGAAAAAACAAATATTTATATCTTATCTATCAAATATCATGGTTGTGTATATTTTGTTAATCACAATAGAATTATATAAAATGCTATCTTTCAATTTTGTTGGATTGGTTGATCCTTCCCAATGGGATAAGAGAATTCCTATTATTTTGTTGCTTACTATTCTCTTTGCTTCTCTTAATTGAAGAAATAATTATTTGATTGTCGTATTGTCCAGTAATAATTGCGTCAAATTTACTAAATGATATATATTTTTTAAAATTTGCACATTACTTCAATTAGGTCTGCATTTGCACTTTGCTCCTTGGCTCCAAGATGCATTTGCGCTTAAGTGTGGCCCACGGTTTCACCAACACTGCCATACCCCCCAAAGGAATGTCAACCTTTTTTGAACACTAACTACTTCCTCTGATCTAGTGGTAGGCCAATTCCAGTGCCCATTCAAGGATAAAACTTGAAAATTTTGCAGAGGAATTACTTGCTGGGTCATATTTGATTCTATGGCCATAGCTTTCCAGCAATTTCCCATCTAGATGCCAATGGTCATGCCGCATGAAAATATGTTCACCATCCCCGACTTGATGCTTCAAAAGTGGCCTCACTTCCTTCCTCAAACAGAGTATCTTCCTACAACCCCATGAGCTGTGATCCCTTCAAAAAAGAAAAAAGAAAAGAAAAAATATACACACACACACACACGTATCCAATTAAAAAATAGAGTGATGTAAGTGTAGCATTGCTTAAAGTTACACCAAATATAACTTGAAACCAACACACACATATATATTTGCTACTATATACTTCATTCTGAAGTATTCCCCAATGCTGCTTCTTGGCACTGATTTCTTCATTGTCACTTTCCATCTTCATCATGTTGTCCTTTCTTCTTCAAAATGCTATATTTCAGTTTTATATGATTCGTTGATTACCTGATTGTCATATTTCATTAATAATTGATTTCAAATTTACTACATTATATTTCAAAAAATGTTCACTTTATTTCAATTAGGTGTGCGCTTGCAATTTGCCCCTAGGCTCTAGGATGCATTTGCACTTAAGTATGGCCTACACTTTTACCAACACTGCGTCACTGCTATACTTGAATACTAATTAATTCATCTGATCTTGCATTACGCCAATTCTAGTGCCCATTAGAGATAAAACCTGACAATTTTGTGGAGGAATTACTTATTGAGTCATATATGATTCTATAACTATAGTTTTCTAGCAATGCCATTTGGATGCAAATGGTCATGCCACTTGAAAATATGTTCACCATCCCCTACTTGAAGCTTCAAAAGCAGCCTTCTTTCCTCAAATGGAGTTTTTTTCCTCCAACCCCATGAGCTGTCATCTTTTTTATTTTTGGTAAAATAGTATTTCTTTATATACTTCATTCTGAAGTAATCCCTAATTCTGCTTCTGTGGCCGTGATTTCTTCATTCTCAATTTCTATCCTCATCATGTTGTCCTTTTTTTATTTTATCTACATTTTAAATTTACAACATCAAATCAGGTGCAGAAAGGATTCAGTTTCTGCTTAATGTTTTAATCAGTGTGTAAAGGAAGAATAACAAAGCATATGCATATCATACACTGCTGTCAGTGCAATTACATGAAGTACAGTAAGAATGCACCTCTTTGAGTTGCATCTTTAACTTGAAGTTTGCATTTTATCTTATGTTCAAGTATTGGTTCGATCCTCAAAATTGTGGTCACCTTTGTTGATATCTTCTAATGCTTGTATAGACATTGGTGTATATAAAAAGTAAATGCTAATGTGTAAGCAGGTGGCACGGAGACGCTTCCAGTCTAAGATGGATGCACCTTCCTCTGGTTGGGTTTACTGTGGGTCACATAATTTCAGTGCAGCTGCTTGGGGACGACCAATTTCCAATTCAGGTAGTCAAGCCAATAGACTTGAGAAGGGCAACTCTTCTTTGGGTTTGAGGCTTCACATATGCAACTATGAACTTGGGATCATATTCATCTTTCCCCCAACAGAGCCGAAGGGTGACACTGGCGAAAACTGTACAAACTTGGATGATGTTGTTTTGCCTTATGTTGTGCCTGCTCCAAAATATGGTTTCAAAGATAGGCCAGCAACAATGCAGGCTATGAGGGAGGCGTTAGCTGAACTTACTAAGCAAGAGAGAGAAAAATTTGCAGAAATAATTGCTACAGAAGAAATGGTGGAAGAGATCTTGGATGAAGAGGAGGAGGAGGAAGCAATTGAGGAAACTAGTTATGCTGTAGAGGAGAAGGAAGATGAGAAAGTTTATGCGGAGCAGTTGTGGAGCCAAGTTGACTCATCACAGAGTTGCTGATGCTGAATAATTATTAAGGGTAAGAGTTTTGAGTCACTGTTGGGAGCATAATTCACTACTAATACTTAAGTTGCCAGTGATGTATGCGTTATAGCTGTTTTTTTTCCCGTTATGAAAGATTGATATATCCATCCACCTACATGTATTGTGACTTGTGAGAGTGTTATATATAATTTTATTTTATTTATTTATTTGTGGTGGTACATACAAATATTAAAAAATGACCCCCACACTACAACACCACCACACCCCCCCCCCCCCCCCCCCCCCCCCCCCCCCCAAATGTACCTTTTAGGCCCATCGAGCATTCCTTAAAAAAAAGAAAGTATATATACATATAAATATCAGTTACAACTTACAATTAAGAATATGGCTAGACATTGATTTTGGCTTAGTTGGCTCCCGTTTTGTATTCTTTAGTTTTTTTATTTTTTATTTTTGATAAGTAATAAGATTTTCATGTAGCTTCTGAAGTAGAAATCCGGTCATTCAACTGACTGAACCTCAGTGTTGGATAAAACCCACTCAACAAGTTTGTATTCTTTAGTTATTTGCTCTTTTCCTACAAAAATATATATTTTTTCCTCCATCCCAAACGGACCCAAATGGATGGTTTGATAGAACATCCATTTGAGTCCATTTGGAATTTGCTTATTTTGCTGAATGTATTGTAGATAAAGGTAAAAGTTAGCTGAAATAGTATAATAGGATTCATAAATAGTATTAAAAAGTGCAGTGAGATTTTTTGCTAATCGCACACTACTTCTATATTTTATTTCCACTTGTTGTAGGTGTGTAACTGTAGAGTTTTTAGGGTAATTTCATCTTAAAATTTTATCCATTTATTTTAAAATGAGTGGATGAGATTTTAGTTTTTATTTTTATTTTTTTTGAGAGGAAGATTTCGGTATTTATTAATTTAAATAATTGGTGACTATTATCATCCGGCCGAGGGTCCTACTTTAAAAATGTAACTCTCGCCCAATATGAAGTTCCACATACCTTGTCTTTCCTTATTATTGTTTATCCCGGTTATTGATGCACCACTACACAGAGTTATATACCTCAGAGGTCAGAGCTACCTCTTGGAATTCACAAAGTTTAACCCAAAAAAAAAAAAAAAAAAAATGCAATTCCAACATTTTGCATTCTTTTCTAAACTCTCTACTTGTGTTACTTTATTAGAATATGTAAAGTTGTATAAAAATGCATAGTTAGTAGGCAAAAATACACTTTTGGTTTCTACATTTTGGATCAATTCTCGATTTGGTCCATAAATTGATTTCGCCCTTAGGTTAGTCTCCAATTTCAGAAAATCATTTTTATTTTGGTCTTTACCATCAACACAATAACAGAAAAATCTGAGGTGGCAAACGGAGTGTATAGGTGGCATGTTGGATGCTGATGTGGCAAATAAAATAATATTAAAAAAATTTATTTTGCTTTTAAAATCGACAAGTCAGTATTTTAATTAATAAAAAAAATTAAAAAAGAAATTCAAAAAAAAAAATTCAAAAAAAAAAAAAATCTTTTCAATTTTAAAGATTGAGAAAACAATTTATAGAAACTATTTCAATTTTTCTTGAACTTTCTTAAGAAACAAAATTAACACCCCTTCTCATTCTAGGTTGGCGTGTCTGTGTTTTTGTTTGTATCTATTTCATTTTCTTCTTTCTTTTAAGATGAACCAAAAAAGAAAAATCAAAACAAAAACAACTTAATAAATAAATCTTCTTGGCAAGTGTTTTTGTGTTTGTATCTTTCTTCTTTTCTTTTTCTTTTCACATGTGTATTTCCTTCTCATTTTTTTTTTCCTTTTAGATCCTCTCTTTCTTTCTCTATGGGTGTGTATTTATGTTTGTATCTTTCTTTTTCTTCTTTTTTTGTTCAAGCTTTCAATCTCCCTCTCTTTCTTAATCTCTGACTTTCTCTCTCTCTCTCTCTCTCTCTCTCTCTCTCTAAACCAGGCTCTCTAATCTCTGGGTTTTCCAGTTTTCTGTGGGGGTGGGTGGTCGGTAATGGAGATGGCGATCGGTGGTCGGGGTGGAGATCGGTGTGCCCATGGGTATTGGATTGTGGGTTTGGTTGGAGATGGAGATGGCTGGGTTTTTCTGGGTTTCAATGGGGGTGAGTTGTGGCTGTGGAGATCGGTGTGGCCTTGGAGATTGGTGTGGGTTTGGGATTGTAGGTCTTGGATTTGTGTTTATAGCTTTGGTTGGAGGTGGGGTTTTTCTAGGTTTCCGTGAGGGTGGGTGGTTAGTAGTGGAGGTGGAGATCGGTGTGGCTATGCAGATTGGTGTGGTTGTGGGTCTTGGTTTCATGTTTACAAATTTGGGTCTTGGTGAGTTTGGTTTCGTGGTTAAGGTTTTTTTTTTTTATTTTTTATTTTTTATTTTTTTTATTTTTAATTTAGTATTATTATTATTATTTTTTTAAATGTGGATTTTTATGTTTATTTCTTGGATTTATTCGGTTTGATTTACTAGAGGTTTATGGGTTTGATTTCTTAGATTTATTGGGTTTGATTTGGGGAAGAACATGAAGCATGAAGTTCATGTTCTGCGGAAGAAGAAGAACACTGTTCTTCCAAAAAAATAATGAAAAGCAAAAAAAAGAAAAAAAAAATTTAAGATGTTTAAAAAAAATTTATTTCATAATTTGTTTTTTAATTGTCTGAGGTGGCTTTTTTTATTTATTAAAATGCTGACATGGATGTTGACGTGGTATTTATTAATGTTATTTTAATAGCTACATCAGCATCTAACGTGCCACCTATGCACTTTGTTTGCCATCTCAGATTTATTTGTTACAGGGTTGATGGCAGGGACCAAAATAAAAACGATTATCTGAAATCAGGTACTAACCTAGGAGCGAAATCAATTCAGGAACCAAATTGAGAATCGGCTTAAAATGTAGGGACCAAAAGTGTATTTTCGCCTAGTTAATATTGTAACTGTGTAAATGTACACTAACACTATTTATTTTTATTTTACATTTAATTTTTAATTCTTTCTTTACGTATTCTAATTGTTGAATAGTTATATACTTTACTAAAGTTCATATAGATAGATACCTTGGTGGAACATATCACCAAATTGCCGGATCTTATTCTTTACTTGCTTTATGAACTCTTCATGATCTCCTTTGTGGAACACCTCCAAGTTGCAGGAGAGGCTACTAGAGTCTCTCCTAATTTCCGTGCTCCAAATTTTAGGGAACAGTAGATGGTGTCCTAGAGAGATGGTTTATTTTGAGAGAGCACTAAAAAACTATATGTATGTTCACTCACTGTATCTTTTATTAATTTGACTAATGTAGGAGTATTTTAAATACTAGTAGCGATTCACTTACTATCAGATATATGTGATCCCTAAAAGATCTCATCTGTTAAGTTTAAATTATTCCACTACTGATATTGATAACTCATACCAATATCAGTTAGTTTAAATTTAAACTTACTTATCAGATAACCCATATGGACGATCCATGGGCCATGGTTTATGGGTTGGATCAAAACCAGCCCAATTTCTAACATCTCCTACTCGTTCACACTGGGTACTATAATCAGAACTGGCTCCTCTCAATCTCTTTTCCAATCTTCTCTTTATACAAAAAAATGGAGTGTGCGACTTGATGAGAAGGTGTAGGGTAGGAGTATTATATTAAGTCACCATCTAAACTAACATAGTACATCACTCATAATATCTCGTCTATGTGCCAGATTATTTGATCACACTCGATCAAGTTTCTTTAATCCCTCATGAGTTCAAAACTCAAAGCAACACTTGATCTTATACCATATAATATGCTTATGATTATGTTGAAAAACAAATTCCTCATAATCGCCCGAGCTATGAGCCATAAAATAAATGGTGTGTTCTAAATAATCTTCCCCAAACACTCATGTCAATTCATTCACACTTGACTGCTATCCTAGACATGCTCCGCGAGACCGTATATATAATGGTCTTGAGATGACATGCTAAAGTAGCGACATCAAACATTCATTTCTTGACATAGTTATAGGTCGAAAAAAGGGCACACAATGGATCATATAATGGTCGACTAGGGCTCACATAATGACAGAGTAGGCATCTATCCAATCACTCCCTTAATTGGTCGGCTATAGCACATACAGTATAATTTGTATGCTACGATGGAGCTCCCACTCAACTGGGCTTGTCACACTTAAACACTGTACAAATCTTAGTCCAATTGCCACAAAGGTAACCAACCTGAGTTTCTCAACACAGTTACACATCAAGTTCCTATCAAGATCTCACATTTGGCTTTATTCAGGTTTCATGAAGTTGTGGATACACTTCAAGTGTGACTCCCATAAGTCTCATTTTAGCCTAGCTAAGGTGACATTCATTATATTATCTTGTACACCTCCCTAAGCGTCAAGATGATCACTTATTTGATTTAACGAAAAACAAAGTGATCACTATGTCTCATCCTGCTTGCTACTCAAGCGTTAGGGTGATCATCTATGTGAGTAAAGCGATCTAAGCTTGGTGACATATTCTCAAATAATGTGTGCTCAGTATGCAATATCAATCACATCACAAGACGAATCAAAATGAATAACATCATTATTGCATAAAGTATGAATAAACATAAATGTCCATAAGGTATCCAAAAACGTATCAAATCCTACAAAGTCCCAAACTCTAACATGAACCTGAAAGGCATCTCTAGCAATGGCTTTAGTAAGTGGATCAACCACCATCCTGCTAGTGGAGATATGTTGGAGGATTGCCTCTCCTTGTGTAATAGCAAGACGAATGTAGTTATAACGAGTCTATATGTGTTTGCTTTTGCTATGATACTTAAGATCTTTAGCATAAGCCTAGGCTGCCATACTATGACAATATATCTTTATAATTTCATCTGCAAGAGATGTCACCCTTAGACTTTGGAAAAATCTCTTTAACTAAACAACTTCTTGTGCTGCTGTTGAACAAGCAACATACTCAGACTCCATTGTGGATAAAGCAATGCAAGACTGTTTCTTACTGCACCAAGAGATAGCAACACCATTAAGTAGAAATACATAACATGTAGTGGACTTGCGCTCATCTCTATCACTGGCCCAATCAGCATCAGAATAACCTCTCAATCTCAAATCTCCACCCTAATAGCAAAGAATGAGATCCGATGTTCCACGAAGGTATCGAAAAATCCTGTTAATTGCTTGCTAATGAACAGGTCCTAGATTACTTTGATAACGACTAACCATACCAATTGCAAAACAGATGTCTAGTCGAGTACATAACATAGCATACATCAGACTTCCAACTGCACTTGCATAGGGAACCCTTGCCATTTCTCTCTTTTCCTTTTCTAATTTAGGGCAATCTTCAAGGCTTAATGTATGTCCCTTCTCAAATAGAGTGTCTATGGGTTTGGAATTATGCATATGGAATCGCTCTAAGATCATCTTTATGTAAGTTTCTTGAGACAAACCAAGAAGCTTCTTTGAGCAATCCCTGAAAATCTTAGCTCTAAGCACATAATTAGCCTCTCCCATGTCCTTCATTTCAAAAATAGAGGACAACTACCTTTTAGTGGTGACAATCACCTCCATATCATTTCCAGCCAACAAAATGTCATCCACATAGAAAGACAGGATAAGTAAACTCTTTCCTGATCATTTGACATACACACAATGGTCTTCTTCCATCATTTCGAAACCAATTGAAATAATAGCCTTATGAAATTTGAAATACCATTGTCTAGACGCTTACTTTAGGCCATAAATGGAATGCTTAAGGCGGCACACTTTGCGCCCTTGTTCCTTGACCTCAAAGCCAATAGGTTGATCCATATAGATTTTCTCGTCTAGTTCTCCATTGAGAAATGCAGTCTTTACATCCATTTGGAAGAGTTCCAAATCCAAATGTGCAACAATAGCTAGAATAAGGCGAATAGAGACAAATCTCACTACTGGGGAGAAAGTCTCTTCATAGTTTATCCCTTCTATTTAGGTATAGCCTTTCGCCACTAGACGAGCCTTATATTTGTCAATTGATCCATTTGCCTTGCGCTTAATTTTTAAAACCCACTTGTTTCCAATGGTCTTGCGCCCAGGCAGAAGGTTAACCAGCTCCCAAACTTGATTCTTTACCATAGAATCCATCTCATCCCTCATAGAAACTATCCATTCATGTGAAGTAGGTGAAGCTAATGCTCATAGGAAGTAGGCTCATCAAGGTCCAGTGAATCACAAATAAAAGATTCCCCCTCAATCTCAAAATGACGACCGGGAATAGTTCCATGTTCACTTCTACGTACCTTGGATCCTTATGTGTCACTATCTAGCAGTTTGCTCCTACTAAGAGTCAAATCACTTCCACTATCTTTGGTGATTTCAAGATGAAGTTGTCATTCTCCACCCTCGCCCAAAGATGGTATGACACCTTCAAGTTCTTGTAGCTTATAAAACTGAAGATCTTGTTTTGCTTCACTGATGCTTGGAAAATCATCTTCAATGAAGTTGACATCACGAGACTCTATCTTAGTCATTCCACCATCAGAATGTTTACCATACATTACATACCCCTTTGAGCTTTCTGAATATCTTATAAAGATTTTCTTACTTGCTCTAAGGCCCAATTTCCCATACTTATGGGAAGTACTGTGAACAGAACCTGCACAACCCCAAGGCCACAAGTTCTCCAAATTGGGTTTTGCACTAGTCCATAACTCATATGGTGTTGTGGGAACTGACTTAGAAGGCACACAATTAAGGATGTAGGCAGCAGTCAACAATGCATCCCCCCCAAAACAAAATTGGAAGGTTAGCTTGCACCATCATCGATCTAACCATCTCTAATAGAGTATGATTCCTTCTCTTTACAACACCATTTTGTTGTGAAGTACCAGGAATCGTCAATTGCCTGTGTATCCCTTTTTCCTCACACAGTTCCTAAAACTACTTAGACAAATATTCGCGACCCCTATCAGTTCGAAAAACCTTTAGGTTTCTTTCTGATTCTCAACCTTTGCCACAAAGAGCTTAAAGTAATCTAATGCTTCAAAGTGATGGGAGATAAGAGACATAACTGAAACGTGAATAGTCATCTATAAATGTGAGAAAATATGAGGCGCCATGGTGTGCCTTAACATTCATAGGTCCACATATGTTCGAATGGACTAGTTCCAAAGGATGAGTTGCCCTTGGAGCCTTACCAAAAGGCTTCCTATAGGTCTTTCTAGCTAGACAAGGTTTACACATAGGTAGGCTTACATTAGTGATAGACCCCAATAGGCCTTCTCTAGCTAGTCTGGCCAATCTATCTTTTCCTATTTGTCCAAGTCTAGCATGCCACATTACAAAATCAGAAAACATCATCATTATGAGTAATAAAAGAAAAAAGAAATGATCTAAATCCAACATAAAGAAATCATTAGATAAATAACCATGTCCATACAAGGTTTTATTTAAATAAAAATCCAACTGAGGACCATTGAAACGGAAACTAAATCCAAGTCTAAGCATAGTAAGTACTGAAAATAGATTACATTGGACACTAGGTGCATGAAGCACATCATGAAGAAGTAATGTACGTCCCAGATGCAATTTGTGCTGGTATGTTCCAACTCCTATGACTTCTTCTTGAGCTCTGTTACCCAAAATAACGTACTGTGTGCCTGTTGGTATCTTTTTGTAATCCACATGCCTAACTCTATCTCTGGCTATATGTTTGGTTGCTCCTGAGTCTATAATCCACACAGGAATAGTATGAGCAACAAAAACATGTGTACAAACATAAGTAATAGTAGAGTCGTTAAGAATGAATACCTTTTTCAGCTCAGTGCACTCATGAGAGAAGTGACCCTTCTTACCACAGTTGTAGCACTTGATCTTTGCCTTGTCCTTCTTAGCACGCTTGCCCTTTTGGTGCTTTGCTATCTTGCCTTCTTTAGGCCCAATGTTACCAGCTCCTTTGGCATTCCTCCCTTGTTCTTTGCATTTAGGCCTGAATGCCTTCTGCTACCTAGATTAGGTGATAAAGAGATGACGAGAAATATTAGCAAAAGTATTGATATTCTCACTATGTGTCAAAACAAGCTTCATTTGCCCCTAAGTACGTTCAGGCAATGAACGTATCACTACTGTGACTTGTTGTTCATTAGAGAGATTATTGCCAGCAACCTTTAGGTCACGGATTAATGCAGACATTGTCCTTAGATGTTCAGCCATGCTATGCTTTAAATCCATAACATATTGCTCAAACTTTAAAGTAAGAGCTCGCAACCTAGAGGCAATCTTAACCTGGTTCCACATCTCTTGGGCATTTGGGTAGTACTCAAACTCCCCAATAAGATCATTGTGCATGCTACTCAGCATAGTGAAGTGTGCACAACGATCTTTCTTAACCCAAGACTCTAAGGTCTCTAAGTCACGGCGATGTTGGGCAGTATTCCCATTTTTTGGTCGCATCATCACATTGGTTAGGGTTTTCAGGACCTCTTATTGATTAGGAAGATATTGAATTTTTCTATGCCACATATCATAGTTGGTTCCATCTAGTTTCTCTCCCTTAGTTAGATCAGCAACTACATTCTTAGTGGCTATGTTCACTACATTCATTACACAAGTTGACATTAGCACATACATTTTTAAATTTTATTTCCAAAATTCCAACTAGACCATGATATTCCTTTCTACATAGTGAGATCGAAAATTTCGCTAAGCTCATAATCATCTCTCACTATGTAAATTGGAATAACACATCTAATTGATTTTAAATAAAATTTTGTGAAGAATAAAACATCACACCATCCACATATTAAATCATACATATAACATGTGTCCATACATCTTTGTGCACAGCACATTGTGCATGGGCTCCACTATAAGCCCTATTGGTAATTTCATACAACATGCTAAGACAAAATTTGAAAATTATAGGTAAACATGAAACATGTCCCCTTGCATATAGCCTTAAAATACATTGCCATAAACAATGGCCCAAAAAAAAAAAAAAAGAAAGAAATTGCCAAAAACATTGGCCCAAAATTTTACATATTCAAGTACCCTACTACAAAGATTCTATTTGTAATTAAAAAAATTGGGGATACCACGTTACCGAATAATTTTTAAAAATTGTCTTATCCACCCACAATAACAATAAATAAAAATATGCATGTTGCAAAAATTACCAATACAATCTCTAACTATAGAGATGAGCCAAAGAGTCTCATAAACCCTTTGGACACATATTCATCAATGCATTCATATTATATCAATTCAATCATATCATAATATGTTAAAAAGACATCATTAATTAATTCAAAAATTAAATAAATTCCATGCATAATTATACAAAAAATTAGAAAACTAATTTCACAATTTTATTTTAACATCACAGTTAAGAAAAATTTTCCTCACAATTACATGTATTAAATATATGTCATACTAGAAAAGGAGGTCTAATAAACAAGAATGTTTATAATATAATAAGAAAACCCACTGTGCATGTTATAACATTTGATTTTCATATAATTTTATGTATTGTCATAACTTATAAGTTATTGCTATGTAAGCGATAACTACAAAATCCATATCTTGCAAAGTTATCCTTTGTAAACTATTGCAAACAAATCCACATAGCATTTGTAAACAATAGTGTCGGACCCACATAGCCACTCAACATGTGGCTTATTTCATTGCACAGTTTCCTTGTTGAAGGAAACAACAAGTATAAGAATTTGTGTGTAACTAATACACCAAGTCACCAATGTGGGGCTCATCGCTTTAATTTATGGATAACCAGTCAAGCACTAAGCAGAGTGGTACACGCATGGTAAACTACTACAAGACAATTTTAAATGAGTGAAAAATGTATTTTCTTTTACTGTTCATCACAACAGTTTTTCGGATTACATGTAAACATTCAAAAAATTACAGCTTTTTTATTTCTCTCTCTACATACCATAACATGCTTCTAAAAATTACAGATCTAAAAATTAAAAATTACTTAAACTTTTAATTTTAGCATGCATATAGGATTACATATATCAGAGATCATGGCATCATTCAAGAGTGAAACAGATCACCAAATTACCGGATCTTGTTCTTTGCTTCCTTTACAAACTCCTCACGATCTTCTTTGTGAAACACCTCCAAGTCACAGGAGAGGCTACTAGAGTCTCTCCTAATTTCCACGCTCCAAATTCTAGGGAACAGTAGATGGCGTCCCAGAGAGATGGCTTATTTTAAGAGAGCACTAAAAAACTATACGTATATTCTCTCATTGTATCTCTTATTAATCTGACTGATGTAGGAGTATTTTAAATATTAGTAGAGATTCACTTATTATCATATATATGTGATCCCTAAAAGATTTCATCTGTTAAGTTTAAATTACTCCACTACTGATATTAATAACTCATACCAATATCAATTAGTTTAAATTTAAATTTACTTATCAAATAATCCATGTGGACGATTCATGGGCCATGGTTTATGGGTTTGATCAAAACCAACCCAATTTTTAACACTAATGATAAAGAAAGAGACTGGATGATAGTTGTTATGTGTAAAGACAAATAAACAAATAAAAAAAAGGGAGAAAAATTAAAATTTTAATAAAATATTGTGTAAAATAAATAATTCAATGTGAGGTCTTTTGAAAAATGAAATATGTAAAATAGGAAAATGTAGGTTTTTGTCTTAGAACAGTCAAGAATTTTTTCATGAGCTGATCCGAATGTCTGTGAGACGGTTCAAATTTATAAGTACTATGAAATTATGAAAAAAAAAAGAAAAAAAAGATGGTGTGAGTCAGTAAAATAATAGTAAACTCATTCAATAATATATTATTTAGATAGGAATACATGTACCCATTGTTTTGGTAATTGGGTAAGAAGAGGCTAGGAGGAGTCCAACAGATGAAGTTGGTTGGACATTGCAGAAAGAGCAACATCCACAGCATCATTGGTTTGTGGCACTTGTAATTGCTTATTGCTCCACAACTCAATAACTCGCAACGACTTGATTGGTGACACTGTGAGAGAATCTTGTCTCTAATGGCTGCCTTGTCTGAACCCTTACGTAGGGCCCCTATGAAGGACTACAAGTGGGGCCTCTTAGTTTCCCTCATCTTCTTCTACCACCTCACCACTTCCTGCTTAAACTTGATTGGGTGGAAATATGGAGGGTATGGAATTCCGTGTTGCCTAGACCCACCTCTCCAAGTCCAAGGTTTGTGTCTTTCTACGGTCAGCAACGACATGTTTTTGACAGCTGGCAGGTTTAGGAGTCTGTTTGCTCTGTACTTCGGGTGGAAATATGGAGGGTATGGAATTCCGTGTTGCCTAGACCCACCTCTCCAAGTCCAAGGTTTGTGTCTTTCTACGGTCAGCAACGACATGTTTTTGACAGCTGGCAGGTTTAGGAGTCTGTTTGCTCTATACTACACGTCGTTGTCGTGTTATGAAGGACGGGTACATTTTCGGATTTAAGTATAGGTGCGGGATTCGGCAATTTTTGAAAAAGTAGAGTGCAGGTGTGGTGATTAAAAAATTATCAAAAATATTTTTATTTGTATTTTTTTAATATATTTTTACTATTAAAATATTCTTATAAAACACATTATATGTTTGTGGTTCACAAAACAAAGAAAAAAGAAGGCAAAAAACACAAAACAAAAAAGAAAACACAAAAGAAGCAACAAATATTTAAAATAAAATTGAGGAATGACAAATTTTGGATGTTTGGGCCTCATTCAAAGTCGATTTCGGCTATTCTGGCATGATTTAAGGTCGATTTTGGCCTGTTTCGGTCAGTTTTAGCTGTCGGCTGATACGCTTTGATTTGGTTGATATGACCTAATTTTGGGTGAATTAGCTCGGTTGGGCGCGAATCCGTTAAAAAAAAAAAAAAAAACAAAACAAAAAACTTAGACACGGCACTGACGTGCCGGCAGCCGCACTTGGTGTTGGGCCGCATCAGACTCCGGTGCGGCACCCTCCCAGCCGCATCGGTGCTTCCTAGGTTGTCGGTCCTCATGAAATCCCAGGTCGTTCTTCCTAACACCATGAAGTGGTCCTTCCCTTTTTGATTTCGCCACGTCTCTTGACTTTCTATGTATTTAGCTAATCGAATGGCTAAGGCACCCCTTGCTTTTAGATTAGACTCGCGGGCTGTACTGGATGCATAGAGGCCACCATAGAAGGGAACGTAGAACAAGTTGGCATGATTGGGATCCCACGTGCGACATGGGTGGTTCTCCACACGTGCGTGGAAAATCATCTCGGCTATGAATTGATAGGTAGCGAACCATGTTAATGTTAAGGTTTAGGAATTATTATTATTATTATTATTATTATTATTAGCAGAGGAAGAAGCAGAAGAATATTCTTGTGGAAGTGGCCAAAGAGGTTGGCCTAGGCCACAATTGGCTAAGTAGGGGCACATGTCGGTGTAGATGTTGAGGTTATGGAAATCTTTGAGAAGACCCAAGTTGAACTCGGCTGGCAATGAGTATACATACACTGACACGTTTTCAAGATTGCAGGTGGGAAAAATATTGGGGGCAGATTTTGTCTCATTGACTAATGTGTAGTGAGGAGGAAGGGTACCGTGTGGTTTAGTGTTTGTGGGTGGGAACTAGAAGAAAAATACAAGGAACCATGCTAAGAGAAAGACAAAAAGGAAAACATTAGGAATGGCAATAGGCCGGGTTTTTTCATACTCGGACCCGACTTGCGGGCCGGACCTAACTCATTTATTAAATAGATTTTTTTCCCGGGGTCCAAACCCCCCCATGGGCCCCATTTAGGCCAACTAGATTTGGGCCCAATTCGCAGCCCAAATCGTGGCCCAACCGAAAAAAAAAAGAAAAAGAATTGAAGCCTAAACAGAGCCTTAACGAAAATCTAATAAAAAAATACATGAGAATTGAATCAAAGCAACGAATAATTAACTCCAAACTCAAGGAAATTTTACTCAATCAAACTATTCCAAAAAGAAAAAAACTAAACAAAGCTAAAGAATCTATCTCAAAGTTAATGCTGAAAATGCAATCTATCAAAACTCTAATGATTCCTCTTTTTTCTCACACTTTCTTGATAACCAAACAAAGCCAGAAAATCACGATTCACAAACCCAAAATCACAAACACATATATCATTGAATATACATGTTTAAATAAAAATAATTACAACATTTTCTCGGCTATTTTCTTGCCATCCAAACGGATCCAAGATCTAACAAACCAATCCATACCTAAAATCCAACAAATCCCAGAAATTTTGCAAACCTAGAAGGAAAACTAGCAAATCTAAAAATCCCACCAACAAAATACAAAAAAAAAACCTAACAATTGTCGGATCGACGACTGTTGTTGGCGGAGGGGCGTGGGATCGGCGATTGGTGAGAGTTTGACTTGTCGGCGGCAAGGATTTGGGATGATTTGTCTGTGAAGAATTTTTTTTCTTGAATCTTGTTTTCTGGGCTTGGTTGGGGTTGTTGTGGTGAGAAGAGAGGAGAGTGAGTGAGGCTCAGGTGTGGCTATGGTGGTCAGAGGAGAGGAGAGTGAGCGAGTGAGAGTGGGAGAGGAGAGTGAGAGAGAGAGGGAGAGGAAAGTGGGGCGGCCGAAAAATGTGAAATGATATGAGATGGTAGGGTTTATAACTATATATATATATATATATATAAGCGTATTTTAGTACTTAAGGATATAACCGGGTTGGGTTGGGTTTGGGCCGGGTTTTTATTAAAACCCGGACTTGTTTCGAGTTTTTTTTTTAAAACCCAAATCCGACCCTATTCTTTATCGGGTTGGGTACCCGTGGGTTGAGCAGAAATTGCCATCCCTAGAAAACATTGAACCTTAATTTGTTTTGAGTATTCATGGTGTATGTGAAGTACTGGGTTTCTTTGTTTTTGGACAAGTTCTCTCAATCTTTGTTTCCTCCTCCGTCCAAGGAGTAGTACTTGCAGGTACCTACTTTCTGAAAAACATGGAGAGAGAGAGAGAGAGAGAGAGATTAATTGGAGTGGTGAACTAAAGTATATTCTTTTAAAAACTTTTTTTGAAAAAATGATTAACTTTTTTGACAGCTTTTCAAATTTTCATAAAAAACTTTACTAAAATGAATGATTAATGTATGTTGGACCCTTGGAGCACACATTAACTAGATCCAATTACTAATTAAATTCACAACTTTTTATTTTTATTTATTTTTATTTTTTATCTTGATAGTTCAGTCAAAATCTATAATATACTATAAATATAAAACCCAAAAATGTTTAACACACAATATTTTGTTACATGATATATATTTATACCATCCATTATAGTATTATTATATTATATACAAAAGTTGAATCCGAACCATTGTAAGATGCATGCATTCGGCACCATGGCATACCATGGTCCACTCTCTTTCTTTCTGGTCTTTGGTCTCTATGGACTAATAGAAATTGTGCTACTTACCAAGCTAAACCTCCGAACCAGCAGCTCCTAAAAGAGTGTGTTGCAAAAGCTTTAGAGTATCACTTTCTCACAGCTTCGGCCAAAGTCCCTAGTGCAAGGCCTTGGCTCAATGCCAAATGGGATAAACCCCCACCAGGCTGGTATAAGTTGAATACTTAATAGGCCAAAAACATATTGACCTCTTGTAATGAATTAATTAATTAATTAGCCAAGTTTAATTAATTAATCAAATTACATGCAAACGCGTGGTAGCACAAACAAATCACCAATTAAACTAATTATACAGCGGAAAATAAATTGACATCTTGATTTTTTTACGAATGGGAAAAACCTACATGGCAAAACCCACACCGGGTGATTTTAAGGTCACCACTCTCGAAACTCCACTATTATCACAACAAGCGGTTACAAGTAAAGGAATCCCAGTACCTTATACCAACCTACAGTTGAACCCTTACCCTAGTATCCAATTGAACTTGTTCAGTAGTGATAGTTCCTCCTTTTGATGCATGGCTCCCAAGTACATGACTAACCGATTGCGCGGATCCTAGTACGCGACTTCAATCACCAACTAGAGAAGTTTGTTGGCTACAAAGTTCTTCAGTTGATCCAGACGACGAAGATCAAGAAGATGCTTGGTTACAAAACTCTACGATGCACATACACAACAACTCCATCAAGTAAGATGAACTAGGGCAAGACTTTGTCTCCAGTCATAATTTGCTTGAACAAACTTTTCTCAATGCTTGTGCAACTTGTGAACTCTTTGACGGCCCTTAAAATAATCTTTTTATATGTCTAGGGTTAGAAGAAAAGAAAGCCCAAATACACATTCACGGATTCCAAGAAAATCAGATTAGAATTCTGAAATTCTTAAACCTCGATAGATAGGAGCTGTCAAGAAGGTGTTGAGCACACGGGGTTGAAACAGCTTTCTTAAGCTCGATGGATGCAGCTGTCGAGCTTTAATGAACTTGCACTTTTCAGCTTGTTTCTTGGATAGACTTGAATGGCTTTAATTAAGTTAATTTTAATATATTAAAACCCTCATATAGAATACTAGTCGCTAACCCGTGCGATGCACGGGAAAGCTACCAAAATTTTTAATTAAAAATAAATAAAAATGAAGATGAACCTCCAAATGATGTGACATTAGAATTGTAACAGCCATCAAATAATAACAAAATACACATTTTTGTAGATTTAAAAAATTATACAAATAGCTCAGTTATTTGCTCGTGTGACAGTGTTAGACCACTGCCAAATGACACATACACCACATAATCATTTGGTTGTTTGTTTAGCCAATCAAACAGCAACCCATTCTTGGATGAGTTACCTGATTGTGTTACTATTGGACCAACTGGGTACACTGGTCTTTTTAATACATAACCAAATAGTTTATCATATCTCAAAGCTGCAATTGTTTTAGTCTGAAGCTCCTCTCAACAGTTTTTTATTTGCACATATTGGGCAAATGTCCCAATACCATGTCTTTTTGCTATGGCTTTTTTTATTTTTCAATTTCATTTATTTCATGTCTTCCACTAAATATTCAATGTATTCATTATATTAAAAAAACATTGAAGTAAAGTTATATCCTCAAATAACTAAATATAAGAGTTTAATTCCTCTCTATTTCAATTTAAAACCAAATTGTGCATAAAAGCAAAAAAAATTTCCTTTGTTCCAATATGTCTTTAGTACCAAAATCACAAATCCATTAAAACCAAATTGTGCATAGAAAATCTTAGAGATTGAAAGACAACTTTAAAGTGTTTTTTGTATCTTCTTCCTTTTTTGCTTTGTAGTAGTCCCTGAATATGCCCTTTTGTTTTCCTTGAGTACAGATGTTGGTGTGAGTTGTACATTGCTTTGAACATCAAGTTTTGAAATTTTGTACAATCACCATCTTCTTCAGTTGATAAGTTGTTGCTACATTTATTTGAAGTATCACTGATAAAGGAAAGACTGGTAAATACCTGACTTTCCTCATCTTGTAGTTGTGTTACGAAATAAGCCAAATATCAAAATGCTAAATACCTACCTGCAAAATAGTAAGAATCCAATTTTTAGCCAAGAAACATTAATAGAAGAAAAAAAGTATAGTGCAGAAAGTTTGAAATAGTGCAGTGTAGTGCAGATTTTAATGAAATAGTGTAGTGTAGTGCAAATTTTTCTTTTTTAATCTCCTTCATATCATCAAACAATTTGATTGTGAGAGCAGGCAGCTTACCCTCATAAAAAAAATGAGAACTCTTCCTATATATGTTATTTTCTTCAAGAATTAAATAGATTAGCATAAAAATTTCAATGATTCTATCCAATGAAAAAACAATGACTTGCATCACCATAGTTGCTGCTGTTAGCTAACTTTAACTCATGTTTTCCATAGTGACTAGTAATTTATAGAGGCAAAGGAACCCAGATATTAAAAGCAAAAGCCTAAACTAAATCCTCTAATTGATTTAAGAATTCCATTTTGTTTTATGCAGTTACTTTCAGTTATAGTCTTGTAGCCTTGCAACTATTTGAATGTATCTTATTTAATCAATGTGTCAGTTGCATCATACCTTGCATGTCCATACATGTCCATACGTTAATGTGTTTGAAGACAAAAATAATGTTGTTGAGCAATACAATATTCAAATCTGAAAAACTAAACAACACTGTGCTCAAGGGCATTTCTAAAATTTTAAAAATGTTAAGCTACACTCTACAATTTTCTGTTTGTGTTGAAAAAAGTTTTGAACACTTGGGTCACATGGGCAACAAAAAATCTACTCACACCAATTTCGCTAAGGTAGCATAGCATTCTCAACATATAAAATATTTATACATAATAAGTTACAATTGAAATTGGGTTTCACGAGTTCTTTAAATGTAAACAGAACACTACAATATACTATGATATTAAAACTCCAAGCATAAAAGCAGATTTAAAACAGCAACCATATATTTGTTGTAACTAACATACACAGAGGAAATATAAATTATTTAAATATTTATAAGGTACAATTGTACTAAGCATAGATATAAATTATTTTATAAATCTGCTCCATATTTGTATATCATATGAAACTGATTTTTAGAGAACAAAAAAAAAAAAAAAAAAAAAAAAGAAAAAGAAAAGAAAAGAGAGAGACATATAATTCAATATGAACAATGTAATGAATAACTAACCTCAACGTACTCCACACCAATTTCGCTAAGATTATCAAAAATGTTGTGTGATGAAAGCAAGCTCATAACTCCACCTCGCTCAGTTTCACTAAACAAATTCAAACACATAGCTCAGTTTCCATACAACCTTTTTTTACAAATTGAAGTATTTTTTCTACTAAAACTGATATAACTAAACTAAAATTCAAAAAAAGCTAAGAAATCCAAACTATTCTAAGAATGAACTTGAAATAGTCAAAACATAAAACATCAACTATGTCAAAGAATAAGAAATCGTTCAATGATATTAAAACTCCAAGCATAAAAGCAAATTTAAAACAACAACCATATATTTGCTGTGAAAGCTCAAAAATGTGTTGAAAACACAAGAGCTGTTTAGACCCCCAAATTAAAGTTACGGCTCGATTAATTTTACTCTAACTTAATACTAAGTACGGAATAAAGTAAATGCGAGCGGATAAACAAACAAGCTACTCTAACCTACAATCATTATAACACAGCAGTAAAATGAAAGGTAAGAGAGTAGGAAAGAAGAATGCAAACACAAGATAACACGCCGATGTGTTATCGAAGAGGAAATCGAAAAACTCGGCGAAAAACCTCTCCGCCGTCTTCCAAGCAGTAATCGATCCACTAGACAATCAGTTGGGATACATGGGTTAGCAAGAGACCCTCCAAGCCTAATCTACCTGATGCATTTAAGCCCTCCAAGCTTTTACTCCAACAAGGCTTCTCGGAACCATGACTTGTTTAGCTTTTCAGATCTCGCAATACGCCCGATTGCATCCGCCAAAGCTTGGCTTCTTCCAATGCTTTCCAACAGCACCAAAACCTTACTTGACACTCTGAAAGGGTGTGGTAAGTGTTTGGGCTATCAACCTCTCAATGGTATGGAAATGAAGAGGTAGAAGTTGATGAAAATTCACAAGCAATTGTGTAGAGAAATGTGGATATAACAATCTCTAACTTTTAAGGTTTGTGGCTAGGGTTTTCTCTTAGAAGCACTCCTCAACATATGTGGGTAATGTGGGTATATATAGTATAGGTACAGAAAGTGTGTATCAGAAATGACAATCTGGCAAAACAGAATGTTTCACAGGTATCTCGAGGGAAGGCCTTTCCTGTGAGACACTCGCGAAAACCAGCTGTCTCCATCTGTCCTGACTCTTCGCATTCCAATCATGTGTAGGGCATATGCTTCACTTCGCGGGAAGCTTAGTTGCGAGCTACCCGCAAAAATAGCTTTAGTCTTCATGCCTTGAGTCTTCACACTCTCTCTCTCTCACACATCCCTTACAATGAAATCCCACAAATAATACAGGGTATAAAAGATTGAACATAATACAATCAAATTTGGCACAGAATAAAAGCCAACAAAACCCATATTTGTAAATTACAACTTTACATGCTGTAACTATTAAACATACAGAGGGGAAATAAAAAAAATACTATATTATTAGATAGATAAATATTCATAAGGTTAAAATAAGATATTAAAACTCCAAGAATAAAAGTAGATTTTGTGCGGCACCCAACACCCGGGCCCATTGGGCTCAAATACACGGGCAAGATGTTTGGGCCCAATCACCACCACCCCAACAAGCCTAACAGGCTATTAATCCAGGTCTCTCAGCGAAGGCCCTACCTTGTACGGTTTCCTCGAGCACCGAGAAGGAGGGAAGTAAGCTGTCATTCACATGTTCGGCAGTTATCCGCGGAACGATACTGTTGAGCAGTATCGAAAGGAGGAACCAAGTTCCAAAGCCACCCCCACCTAACCAGCCACTTACCATCAACCGCATTGGACCTCCCACTGCATCTGCAGAGAAGCAATGATGGCCATTCCATGGAGAAAGGACTATAAATATGAGAACAATAGGATGAAGAAGGGGTTGAAAAAACAGAGAGAGGAAGGGAGTAGTACTGAGGTCCAGTGGTTAGAATTACCCATAGTAGGAAACCTTCAAACCCATAATACAAATAGATTGTAAGCCCAAAGGAAGGAAGGCTCACTAGTCGCGCATTAGGCTTGCACAATTGGCGCCGTCTGTGGGAATCTCCTACGAAGCCGTAGTTCAACCAAGACTCACGTACAGCGGGATGTCAGGGAGAGATTCTGAGAATGAGGCTGAAAGTCACTCAGCAGGACCATCTCGGGGGTCGTCTTGGGGAGAGAGGAGGTAGAAGCGGCGTGAAGATAGAGACGGTGAGTGGGAAGAGAGATCTGGCCTCGGGGAGGGGTCATACCAGATGCAGCGGGCAGTATCAAGCGCCTCGGGGCATAGGCAGTTCGATGAAAGAGACGAGGAACTAGAGCGGCTGCGCAGGCTGGTGAGGGAGCTGGAGTTAGAAGAGGAGGTCAGGCACCAAGGAAGGAGAGGTGACGACCAAAACAGGAGGGCAGGTTCAAGGGGAGATCGCCATGGTACGGGATCCAGCCAATCTGGGTCCCGCCGACACTGGCAACGTTCCCGGTCACAGGGGTCCCACCGCTACTGAGACCGTTCGCATTCGCGGGAATCCCACCGTCGCAGGGATCGTTCGCGATCAAGGGGCCACGCGGACCGGGGATCTAACTTGCCCGACAAGCGACAACCGTATAACGCAGCAATGGACGCGATGAGCCGCGCTTTGCGAAGGGCAGCACGGTCCCCATTCTCTGATGACATCGAAAGAGCCACGATGCCAAGCAGGTTCACGCGCCCTCCATTCAATACCTACAACGGAAGGACAGACCCGGTTGAGCACGTCAGTCACTACATCCACATGATGTCCCTACATTCTCACAACGATGCCCTAATGTGCAAGGTATTTCCCTCCAGTCTCGGGCCGATCGCTCTGAGATGGTTCAACGGATTGCGGAAGGGTTCCATTCATAGTTTCGCTGAGCTAATCCAAGAATTCGGTGTGCGGTTCGTGACATGCAGCCGAGTGCCGCAGCCCGTAGATGCTTTGCTATCTATGAAGATGAGAGTAGGGGAAACCCTTCGTAGCTATGCCAGCCGGTACTAGGAGCTTTATAATGAAATAGGTGGGGGCAATGAGAAAATTGCAGCAAGTACCTTCCGGATGGGGCTCCCCGAAGACTCTGAACTATGGGAGTCACTGATGAAGAAACTTCCCGAGGTTATGAGACAGCTCATGAGACGTATCGAGGAATATAAGCGCTTAGAAGATGACTGATTGCAGAGTAAAGGCAAAGCCCCGGCAGTAAACCGTCCTCGGCAGGGAGGTTTTCAACCAAGACTTCGGAAGGACCTGAAGATACACGAGCCATTATGGCAGACAGGGGAAGTGAGCTTGACGTTTAAAGAGCCAGTGCATCGGATTTTGGAGTGAATCAAGAATGAGCCTTACTTCAGGTGGCCGAACAAGATGGGAGGTGATCCTTCTCGGAGAAACCAAAATCTATACTACACCTATCACAAGGACAAGGGGCACACTACCGAGCAGTGTCGCGTACTAAAAGATCATTTGGCGCAGTTAGCAAGGGCAGGACATCTGAAAGAGTTCGTAATTGACAACGATGTTCGGGATACCGACACGGGCACCCAGCAAAGAGGGAACCCTCTTCCGCCGCCCTTAGGAGTAATCGAGATGATCCTCGTCCCCCCAGGGGGATCGTCGGTGACTAAAAGGAGGGTGTCGACCGTTGCGCCTATGATGGGTCAACCAGGAGTAGAGCCCACGAAGAAAAAGACGAAGCATGCTCGGGAGACGCTTGGCTTTGACGAACAAGACTTAGAAGGAACAATATAACCACATGACGATGCACTAGTGGTCACGGCTCAGATGGGTGATTTTTTGGTAAAACGTGTGATGATAGATCAAGGTAGCGGAGCCGACGTGATGTATCCAGACTTGTTCAAAGGGCTCGGATTAAAAAGTCAAGATCTAACAGAGTATAATACGCCGCTAGTATCGTTTGATGGGAGAATCGTGGTCCCCGAGGGACAGATTTCCCTGCCTGTAAGCATGGAGGGTAAAGAGGTCCCAGTATTGTTCATAGTAGTCAACTCCTTCTCCCCTTACACGGCAATCTTGGGAAGGCCATGGATTCACGCCATGGGGGCCGTCTCCTCCACCTTGCACGTAAAGATCAAATTTCCTATGGAGCAGGGCGTTGCCGTGGTATGGGGATGCCAGAGAATGGCAAGGCAATGCCTCATCGCTGCAACAAATCTTGAAGTCCAGCGCGCCGGGCAAAAGGAGACCGTCGAGGAACCTCCGTTATAGCAATTACAGGAACCTCGAAGGGAAGCGGGGGCCGAGGGTGCCGAGGAGCTTATAAGAGCCAAAATACTGCTGGATGCCGACAAGAATTTTCAAATAAGAGCTAGCATGTCAACCAAAGAGAGGGTAGAAGTACTATTGTGTCTGATACAGAACGTGGACGTGTTTGCATGGAGTCCCTATGACGTGCCTGGGGTGGACCCCGAGTTTATCACCCATGAACTTAACGTGGATCCGTCGTTTCCCCCAAGAAACAAAGACCGAGAAGAGTGGCCAGGGAGCATGCGGAAGCTGTGAAAACAGAAGTTCAAAGGCTTAAAGAAGCAGGGGCAGTAAAAGAGATCTTCTTTCCGGAGTGGCTGGCGAATACAGTAGTAGTGAGGAAGAAGAATGGCAAATGGAGGGTATGCGTGGATTTCACGGATTTAAACCGAGCATGTCCGAAAGACCCATTTCCTATGTCGAAGATTGATCAATTGGTAGATGCCACCTGTGGACACCCGAGGATGAGCTTCCTGGACGCCTTCTAAAGGTACCATCAGATAGCCCTATCAGCCGAGGATCAGGAGAAGACAGCATTTATAGCTCCCGATGCCAATTACCACTACACTGTGATGCCGTTTGGGCTAAAGAACGCCAGAGCAACATATCAACGGATGATGACGAGAATGTTCCATGACAAAATTGGCCGAATAGTCGAGGTTTATATTGATGACATGGTAGTTAAAAGCAAGTAGAAAGTACAACACGTGCAGGATCTTAGGGAGGTGTTTGAGTGGTTGCGGCAGCATAAGTTACGCCTGAATGCAGAAAAGTGTGCCTTTGGCGTGGGAGCTGGAAAATTTCTGGGGTATTTGATATCCTGTCGAGGAATTGAGGTTAATTCGGACCAGATAGAGGCTGTGAAGCGTCTCAAATCCCCGAGCAATCCAAAGGAAGTGCAAGTCTTGACAGGAATGCTGGCCGCCCTCAATCGGTTCATCTCTAAGTTCTCGAACCGATGTTGGCCATTCTACCAACTGATGACTTGCATAATTTGGCATAATTTATCACTTCTCAACTTTAAACTTTAGTCTAATTTTATTTATTTTTTTTGTTGATTTTAGACTTCATTATTGTTATTTAAATTTTATTGCAGATTTGAAGAAAATGAAGATTTATTCAAATAAAAGAGATGTGAAGCAGCTAGAGAAAATGTGGGGCTGAAAGGAGCAACGTTTTTGGGCTGAATAAAAGAAAATATTGGGCTGAAAAGAGGAACTGCTTTTGGGCTAAAAGGAGGAAGGTTTTGGGCTGAAGAGAGCAAGGTTTTTGGGCTAAAGAAAGCAAGGTACTGGGCTGAAACAGCGGGCTGAAAAAGACAAACGTTTTGGGCTGAAAAGGGCACCACGGCTGAAAGAAAAAGGGAGAGGTGCTGAAAAGAAAAGAAGCGGAAGCTGACGCAGGAAAAGGAAGTTGGAGGCACTGAAACAGAAGAGAGAAAAGCTGAAACAGGGGCTGAAGTAGAAAGGAAGCTGAAGCAGATTTTTGTGTTCATTTTTTCTCTTTCAAATCTTCTCAGAAAAATTATGGTGAATTCGTTTATGTTGAATTTAATTTTTAGCATGAACTAAATTTTCTTTATTCTAGGAAAATGATGTAATCTAGTTCCGAACTATGCTTGCTTTTCTATGTTAATTTGAATTAATTCTTTTGATGTTTGTCTGATTTATTCTGAGTTTATTGCTTCTAATTAACCGGCCATTAATTAGATGATTTTGATCTTGTGATTTGCTGTCGAAAGAGGGAATTATAGGATAGATCTTGAATATTTCGGCATAGGTAAATATAGAGATCGAAAGACTTGTATGAACCTGTGTAGTATTAAAATCATTGGTCTTAATGCTTTCTTGCTTTATTAAATTGCATACTCTTGTGTAAATTGATGAACAAGAATGTTTCCAATTGATTGTTGAAAGAGGCTTTTGGATGTTTATTGGAGATTGCTAACAAACAAAGAGAATTAAATTCAATTAGCTAGATGAGAAAAGCATAGTGAGGGATTAGGTGAAATCGATTTCCTAGGAGTTTTCTTCCCATTAATTTGATCTTTGAACAACATATTTTTTTTCCTCTGCTTATTTTCTTTAATTTGATTTTATTTTAAATTCCAATTACAACAACCTTAGTGACTTCTCTAGATAAAATCGAGATTAGCATAATTTTGGTATTTGTCAAAAGTAAGTTACCAATCCCTGAGGACGATACTCTTCTCATCACTTTACTATAAAACTACGATACTGTGCACTTGCAGTTTTGCACTGATCACCAACTTCTAAAGAAATGGAAAGGGTTTCAATGGAGCGACAAGTGCGAGGAGGCTTTCCAGGGACTAAAGGAATATTTAACACACGTGCCAGGGCTGGTCGCCCCAGAGCCTGAGGAAGATCTGTATATGTACCTCTCGGTGTCCGATCATGCCGTAAGTGCCGTATTACTAATGGACAGGGGCGTGCAACAGCCCGTGTACTACGTCAGTAAAACCCTAGTGGATTCGGAGACTAGATACTTGCCCTTGGAGAAGTTGGTGTTGGCACTTGTACACGTTACGAGGAAATTGCCTTAGTATTTCCAGGCCCACACCGTATACGTACTGGCCGAATACCCACTGCAGTTGTTGCTGAAAAGATTCTACTTCATGGGGCGAATAGCAAAGTGGGGAACCCGGCTGGGGGCTTTCGACGTGCGGTACAAGCCGAGAAAAGCAATTAAGGGCCAGGTTTTGGCAGATTTCGTGGCTGAGTTTTCACCTAGAGCCTTACAAGAAATGATCTGTCAACTGGATTGTCGTCTGTGGAAAGTATACGTGGATGGTGCATCCAATTCCACGAGGTCCGGCATTGGCGTGGTCATGATTGGCCCTGAGGGAATAAAATTGGAGCATTCGTTCATATTGAGATTCAAAGCCTCCAACAATGAAGCCGAATACGAGGCCTTGCTAGCCGGGCTGAGGGCAGTCTCGAGTGTCGGGGCCCGGAACGTGGAGATATATTTAGACTCGCGTTTGGTGGTTAATTAGGTCCAAGGCAACTTCGAAGCCAGGGATCCTCGTATGAGGGCATATTTGGAACAGGTAAAGCAAGCTATGTCAAAAATTGGCATCGTGAAGTTGGTTCAAGTGGCTTAGACACAGAATAGGCACGCTGATTCCCTCGCCACACTAGCTTCATTGGTAACAGAAGATATACCTCGGCTGATAAGAGTAGAGCTGGTTCCAGAGCCAAGCATCTCGGCAACCATAAACTCGAATGGCGCGGAGATCGGCATCACAGCGATTACAACACTTGGGCGCAGTTGGATGGATCCCATCATTGACTACATAGCCGAGGATAAAGTCCCACCCGATGAAAGAGAGGCAGGAAAAATCCACAGAGTAGCTTCTCGATATTGGCTATCATCAGATAGGAAGTTGTATTGAAGATCCTATGGGGGACCCTATCTTTTATGCTTACACCCCACGATCACGATGGTGGGCGAGCTTTTAATTGAGCTCCACGAAGGAGTGTGCGGCAGTCATGTGGGGGGACGGTTATTGGCGCACCGGGCGATGACTCAAGGGTTTTGGTGGCCTAGGATACAAAAGGACGCCACCGAGTATGCCCACAAGTGTGAGCAATGTCAGAAGCATGCGCCCGTGATCCACCAGCCGGTCGGCTACTTGAACCCAGTAAGCAGCCCATGGCCTTTTGCACAGTGGGGGCTGGATATACTTGGGCCATTCCCTTGAGCGACAGGCAACCGACGGTTCGTCGTGGTGGCCATTGATTATTTCACCAAGTGGGCAGAGGCAGAGGTAGAGGCCTTGGCTAACATCCGGGATGTGGACGTAAAGAAATTTGTGTGGAAAAACATAATCACCAGATTTGGAGTGTCGAACACCCTTATCTCTGACAATGGTCTGCAATTTTGCAGTAGGGCTTTCCATGATTTCTGCGGAGACCTCGGCATCAAAAACCGGAATTCTACTCCCGCGTACCCTTAGAGCAACGGCCAAGCCGAGGCGGTAAATAAGGTAATCGTGAACGGTCTGAAGAAAAGATTAGAAGGGGCAAAGGGGAATTGGGCTGAGGAGCTGCCTAGCGTCTTATGGGCATACCGAACGACACCCAAAAGGTCCACGGGGGAGACATCGTTTTCCCTCACTTACAGAGCCGAGGCTGTAATACCGACCGAAGTAAATCTGTGCAGCGGACGAGTATTTGGGTTTGATCTCGACTTGAACGATGGTTTACTGGTTGAACATTTGAACAGGTTAGAAGAATGCCGTGAAGCTTCGATTATATGGCTCGCGGAGTACCAGCAGAAGCTTGCTAAGAGATACAACCAAGGTATAAGAGCGAGAGAGTTTAGCGCCAGGGACTTGGTATTGGGGAAGGCTGTAGGAAACATGCGAGACACGAATTCTGGGAAATTAGCGCAGACTTGGGAGGGACCATACAAGGTTACTGCCGTCGCCGGCGCAGGCGCCTATTACTTGGAAGAACTAGACACGAGGCCACTACCCCGATCGTGGAATGTCCACAATTTAAAGAAGTTTTACCACTAACTGGCTACTTGCCAAGTTCTAAAGCAATGCGAAATGCTATACATGTTCGGCCAATGAAAATAGTAATGTTTAAGCTTGCAAATTTGCATTGTCCCCGGTCACCGGTTCAATCTAACCTTAAATAAGTCATTTAAGGACAGAAACCTGCTGCCCAGTTCAATCTATACTACCGAGCAGGTGGAAACCTTAAATAATTCATCTAAGGACAGAAACCTGCTGCCCAGTTCAATCTATACTACCGAGCAGGTGGAAACCTTAAACAATTCATCTAATGACAGAAACCTGCTGCCTGGTTCAATCTATAGTACCGAGCAGGTGGAAACCTTAAATAATTTATCTAAGGACAGAAACCTGCTGCCCGGTTCAATCTATACTACCGAGCAGGTGGAAACTTTAAATAATTCATCTAAGGACAGAAACCTGCTGTTCGGTTCAACCCATACTACCGAGGAGGCGGAAACCTTAAATATTTCATTATGGAAACCTTAAACTTACCGCAAGTCTTTCTAAAAGCTAAAATCCGCTACACAGACCAAAACTTACCCCAAAGCAAGAAGGTCTTCACAGCAAACCCCGACTAATGCCAAGACCAAATTCAACTGCCTAGACCACTACAATACAAGCACAATGCAAACAAAACGCAAAAATCTTGATAGAAAAGCATAAATAAATAATGCCCCGTCCACAAAACACGACGGAAATTCAAAGTGTTAAACCGAATAAAAATCATTGTTCAGTCATCACAGCCCGGTGACATAGGCTGACCGATCAAAGAACATAAATGAAACTATAACAAAGCGATAAATAAACTCTCTTTGAAAAAAGGGAATACGGTTCGGTGGCTTAAGAGGTGGAGTCTACGAGTTGCACATGGGCATCAGTTTGCACGGGGTCATGAAGGAGCTAATCTCCAGAACAAAGTTGGCTGGCCACCTCGGTTTCCTCCAACTCCACATGTGCATCAATCTGCTCTACCAGTTCCCTCAAGCTGGTCGTTTCTTCTTCATCAATGGGCCCCTGAGAAGCTTGATGCGCAGGAGTAGGGACAGGATATGGAATTTGCCCGGGGTTCCTCAAAGGGGAGTCATCGGGAACCCCCATAGCCTGAAGGGTAGCCATCCAACCCTCCTGAAAACTGAGCTTTTGAGCATCTGTTATAACCGGTTCTGCCGAGTTCTCCGCATCGGCAAACCCCTCATTATACCACTTGCTCTCACTCGCTTCCAGGGCAGCTCAGAGATCGGCCAGCTCCTTTGCCCGCACACTCTCTAAGCTCTCGGCTTCCGCTAGCCGGAGCTCGATGTCCCCCATTCGGGTTTGCAGCTCCGCATACCTCTTCTCCGCTTCAGCCTTCGCCTTTTTGGCCGCGGCAGCCTTCTTCTCCGCCGTCGCAGCAATCACGGCCTTTTCCTTCGCATTAGCATCAGCCACGTCCTTCAGAGCCCTCTCCCGACCGGCATCCTCAGCAAGATCACTAACGCGCCTTTCTAATATACACGCTAGTTGCGCGGCCTGATAATATGACAAGAACGGGAATTAAATCGCAGTAGGCAGAATGTAAAAAAAAAAAAAAAAAAAAAAAAAAAAATTCAATCTACTTACCACGATAGTATGCCACTGCAGCCTCCTCCCCATCAACTCATCCGTCCCCTCTTCAAATGCACGCATGTCCTCGAGGAGTAGAAGGCCACGTGCCAACGACTGGGCGACGTGACTGCCCGCCCCCTTCTGCCAAACGTGCACGCTAGCATCCGAGGGAAGCAGTTTGCCGTCCAGCATAAATGAGGGCTGCCACGAGGTGGATGCCACATGCGTCCCGATCTGGACTGAGGGCTCACGGATTACAATCCCACCGGTTGGCCAGGGTGGAGTCTGCATAGGCACATCGCCGGGGATAACCGGGGTCTGCTCAGTTGTGTGCGGCCTTTTCCTTTGCCTAACAGGGGCCACCAAAGGAGAAAGGGCTTGGTCGCGACCTTGGGGCTGTTGCTGCTGCGCGGGTTGCCCGGCCCCGGGGATGAAACGGTTGATCGTTATTGTCCTACGAGTCACCATCTCTTCGACTCGGCCTTTTTCAGTTTTAGCAACTACTTCTTCAACTTCTTGGGGAGGGGCTTCTTGTTCTACGGGGCCTTCTGGTTGAACAGGGGCTTCTTGTTGAATTTGGTCGTGGGCGCGCTCTCGGCGTGCTCGGGACACACGCTCGGCAGACTCGTCTCGTACAGGTTGGCGCTCGTTGAAACAGATATAGCGTGGGCCTTGATCACGGGCCTCGCCTACTGTGAACTTTGGAGGGAGGAAATTTGCGTGCCGAACGTCAATATAGGATAGGAGTGGGCTATCGATTAGCAGGGCTTGGCCAAAAGCTTGCCAGGTGGAATACACGGGATTTATCCCGAGTATCAAATGCGACGCTCGGAGCTGCCCGTCTGTGTGGACGAAGATCTCAGACCTGAGCACGAAATTCAAATCCTGTACGTGCACAACCCTGATGTCCGGAAGGAACACTCTACCGTCTGCAAATAACAACACAGATAAACGTCAGGGTAGATAAAAGGGGTTTTACAATGAGAAACATTCACGCGGTCAGCAAAGTAAATATGAAAAGAAAACAAGTCAAATGATCGGGACGAACCCATTTCGCGTCTGGTGAAAGGGCAGGGAAAGTAATTGGCAAACCAATTGCCGCGCACCCTAACGAACTCCCCGGCAGAGTTCCTATTCGAGTCAGGAAGACAGGAAATCAGCCATACCCTCATGTCCCTCACCTTCAGGTAATAATTTGTTTTCTTCGCCCCACATAAGCTATACATATGGTTTATATCATGCTGGTCTAATTGCAAGTCAAATATCTGGTTCAACCGCCCCACACAACTCACCACCCAATAAAAGTTGGGAGGAAGTTGGTCGGGGCACAGTCTGTAGTACCTAAGGGTATTGGTTATAAGGGGATTTACGGGGAACCTTACCCCACCCTCTAAAATGGCCATCAAGGGGAAAAAGGCAGTATTCCCCCCCTCTGTGAAGAGCTATTTCACTCTTATGACAATATGCTATCTCCATGTCACTAGGAATTTCAAAAGCCTGCCTGAATGTGGCTAAGGCCGCATCCGTGTCTAAAAGGTATGAGTATCCCATCCTACGTTCTAAGAGAAAAGTGAAAGAAAATGCGGAGGAAAAAGGGCGAATGCAGAAGAACTTACTTGGGTTTCTAAGGTGGAGGAAGATTCTGGGCTGAAGTAAAAATGCTCGGATGAATGCACGGCAGAGAAGGGAACACAGTGAGGAGAAAGCAAAAAGTAGAAAAAGGGTTTAGAACGAACCTTTTATAGAAGATCTCAGGGGAGGACACAGTAGTTAATTAGCAGTTATGAGGATTAATTAGCAGTCGTTTCGATTCTCGTGCCAACTAATGCCTGCGCTGCCTCGGTCCACGAAGCGTCAGGTAATAATGAGGGTTTATCCAAACAACCAGGTCCTGCGCACCTTTTCAGGAGCGGATTAATGGGGCTCTAGGGGATTCCAGACGTCACTTCCCGAGCATAGACAGCCCGCGCCCTCTTGGATTCCTTGATTCCTGCCGAGTACCAGTCACGAATCAAGGGGGGGCTATTGTACGGCACCCAACACCCGGGCCCATTGGGCTCCAATACACGGGCAAGATGTTTGGGCCCAATCACCACCACCCCAACAAGCCCAACAGGCTATTAATCTAGGTCTCACAGCGAAGGCGCTGCCTTGTACAGTTTCCCCGAGCACTGAGAAGGAGGGAAGTAAGCTGTCATTCACATGTTCGGCAGCTTTCCGCGGAACGATACTGCCGAGCAGTATCGAAAGGAGGAACCAAGTTCCAAAGCCACCCCCACCTAACCAGCCACTTACCATCAACCGCATTGGACCTCCCACTGCATCTGCAGAGAAGCAATGATGGCCATTTCATGGAGAAAGGACTATAAATATGAGAACAACAGGATGAAGAAGGGGTTGAAAAAACGGAGAGAGGAAGGGAGTAGTACTGAGGTCTAGTGGTTAGATTTACCCATAGCAGGAAACCTTCAAACCCACAATACAAATAGATTGTGAGCCCAAAGGAAGGAAGGCTCACTAGTCGCGCATTGGGCTCGCATGGATTTAAAACAGCAAACGAATACCAAACATAACGTTTAGAAGAGAGCATTAAATGAACCCAGATATTAAGCAATAATATAGTTTATGCTGTTGTCAGCTAACTTCAACTCATGTTTTCCATAGTGACCAGTAATTTATAGAGGCAAAGGAATCTAGATATTAAAAGCAAAAGCCTAAACTAAATCCTCTAATTAATTTAAGAATTCCATTTTGTCTTATGCAGTTACTTTTAGTTATAGTCTTGCAGCCTTGAAAGTATTTGAATGTATCTTACCTAATCAATGTGTCAGCTGCATCATACCTTGCATGTCCATATGTTCATGTGTTTGAAGACAAAAATAACGTTGTTGAGCAATACAATTGTACTAAGCATAGATATAAATTATTTTATAAACCTGCGCCATATCTGTATATCATCTGAAATTGATTTTTAGAGAACAAAAAAAAAAAAAAAAAAAAAAGAAAAAAAAGAAAAGAAAAAGAAAAAGAAAAAAGAGAGACATATAATTCAATATGAACAATGTAATGAATAACTAACCTCAACATACTCCACATCAATTTCGCTAAGATTATCAGGAATGTTGTGTGATGAAAGCAAGCTGATAACTCCACCTCGCTTAGCTTCTACTAAACAAATTCAAACCCATAGCTCAATTTCCACACAAAAAAAAAAAAAAAAAAAAAATCAAATTGATTATCACCATTTTAATATCTATTTAAAATATTGAAGATGTAACTCACTTCAAAAAATATTGTACAAACCCTCAATAAGATAATTACATTCACTTCTGAAAACTTGAAAATGTGTTGAAAATATAAGAGCTGTTTAGACCTTCAAATTAAAGTTACGGCTTGATTGATTTTACTCCAACTTAATACTAAGTGCGGAATAGAGTAAATACGAATGGATAAACAAACAAGCTACTCTAACCCATAATCATTATAACACAGTAGTAAAATGAAAGGTAAAAGAGTAGGGAAGAAGAATGCAAACACAAGATAACACGCTGATGTGTTATCGAAGAGGAAACCAAAGAACTCGGTGAACCTTTCTGCCGCTTGAAAGTGATGGGGTTTTGAGTGAAAAATAGTTTTGGGTTGAGAGGGGCAAGGCGAGGGAAATGAGAGTGTTTTTGAAAACTTGACACATCTACCTTATAAAACTGAAAACACGCGTTTTTCGCTGGTTAGGCAGTCGTGAAAATAGTCACAAAAAACACCACTGAAGCACAAAAGCTTTCGCGAGAAGCTTTTATTGCGAAATTGTCACGAGACAGTTGCGATAGCCTTTGTATGAAACTTGTGTTTTTCCAGTTTTTGCCTAAAACTCATTTTGCGAGAAGGGTTTGATCGCGAAATACTCACGAGAAAGTCATGAGACTTTATGTATGAAATTGAAAATTTTTGATTTCGCTTAAACACTTTTCGCGGGAAGCTCTAAAGTCGCGGGCTTCTCGCGAAACTGCCTCTGAACCAATTTTTTGTAAAACAACACAAAAACCATTTTGATCAAAAACTAAAACCAAGAAAGTATAAAATCACTTTAAAAAACATATAAAATACTCAAAAATCTTTTTGGGTTTGATCGGCAAGCAATTGAGTATACACATCACATTTGAACATGTACACTCACACAAATGAAATAAGCATTATTTGAACAAAGTCTTATGTGTTGTGGGTGAGTATCAAATGAGGAATAGTTTGTAGACCAGAGTGAAGTTTCAATGATCAATTTAATCAAGTTATACACAACTGGTACTAAGTCAAGTGGACAATCTCAATTATAGAAATGAGCATATATGACTTCCTACAAGAAAATGATTACAAATTTTAGAAGCTTTTCATTTGGCTTCTGCACAACTCATAACATTTGATCTTTTTGAACAATACATCTTATTTTTGAGATCGATGCTTGAAATTTTTGATATTTCAACATTGAGAGTTAGCCTTTGGCTTTTTGAGCACCATACATTTCAATTTAAGATGTCGCTTTCCCTTTTTCCTAGTCAAATACTAGTATGTGTGACGGTTTTTGCAGCTCATTATCTCTTTTTATTTTGAGATTTACATTTATTGAGCTCTTTAAGGAAAAACATAAAAATAAAGATGGGAAGAGATAGGCACAAGTCTATGCAAGTATCAAGACCATTAAGACTATTGACCAATCATTCATGACAAGCTTAAAAATCTATTTACAACAATCACACATAGTTTTCAAGATTTCTCCCACGTAGATATATGTACATACATAACAAGCTAAGCTCATAAAAGCTCTACGCCATTAGTACGAAGCTGCTAGGCCAAACTCATATGTGATATACACAACACAAGCGATCAAACTTTTTGAAGATTTTTTAATTTTTATGGGTTTTTGAATTTTCGAAAACACAACAGAATAAGTAAAGTAAGACAAAAACAAGTACAAAACAATAAAACTTGTAAAAGAAACATGTTATAAATCAGAAGCAATGCATGTCATGATGCATGAACCTATGACCTTAAACATTGGAAGTATTAATGCATGGACATAGGAAGTAATCATGCATGAGTACCCTTCTACACCCACACTTTACGAGTGTTTTGGGTGAGAGCATTAGATGGAGGGGTACGACTAACATAACTTTCAAACCTAGGAGTGAAGCTAGCAAGGCATAGTGATATGTTCTTCAACATCTCCATAACGTCTCCAATGAGATGTCCCTCATTATCTCCCTTAGCTTATGCTCCCTTTGGTCGTCTCCTTGAAATTTCTTGGCCATGCAGAGAATCAACCTTTTTGAGTGCATGAAGCTTGAAACAGTTTGGCCTTGTGTGTCCTTGTGCTCCATAATGATGACACAAGCGCTTTACTTGAGGTCCCCTTTGATTTTTGGGTAATGACTTCCCTTTTTCCTTTGGCTTTGCACCAATGGTTCTCTTTACTATAGCAGGGGTCTCAATCTCAGGCTTTACTTCTTTAAGTTTCTTATCATTCTTGGCTGAAACAAGCTTCACTTCCTTCTTGGGTTCACTGCTTGAGTTTCCTTCTTGAGAATAGCCCAAACCAGTCTTATCATATGAAGATTTTTGAGAAGACAGCACATTGTCAAGTTTCTTGGGTCAAGTTTCTTGGGTCAAGTTTCTTGGTGGAGATGCTCTCAACCTTGACATTTGCTTGAATGATTTCAAGTTCAAGAAACTTGATCTTAGAGTAAGTTTCAACCAGCTCTCCCTTAAGTCTTTCTTCTTCACACTTTGATTCCTTAGGTTGCACAAGTATACACTTATGCTCTTCTTCAATATTTTTCATCTTTTTCACAGCAAGGTTAGCAACTTTGGCATATTTGCCACAATCTTCTAGCAGAGAATCATATGCTTCTTGAAGATTGTTCTCCCCTTCATTTTGGCACACGTCTTCATCTTTGAATTCTTTAATTTCCTCATACTCAGAAATATTACCAAGTTCATCAACCAAACTGCTCAAATCATCCTTTGAATCAACTGAGGCAATAGCCATAAAAACCCTATAATTCCTTTCACTGTCACATTCTCCTTCAGTTTTTGAATTTGAGCTATCAGAATCACTAAGGGTAGTGGCAAACACTTTACCCTTTCCTCTCAAATAGTTGGGACACTCCTTCTTGAGATGTCCATGACCCTTGCATTCGTAACACACGATGCCTTGAGGGGATTGAGAATCCTTCCCATATTTCTTCTTGAACTCCTTCCTATCACATTTGGAGGATGAAAACTTCCCTTTACTAATCAGTTTCCCATTGTTCTTCATCTTCAGAAATTTTCGGAAGTTCTTTGCCAGGAATGCCACCTCCTTCTTCACATCATCTTAATCGGAGGAGTCATCCATTCTCTCGGTGATGGTTTTGAGAGCAAGAGATTTTCTCGACTTATGAGAAGGCAGTACCAACTCATATGTTTGGAGAGATCCAATGAGCTCTTGAATTTTAATCTCATCCAAGTCTTTACTCTCTTCTATAGTTGTGACTTTTGCTCGGAAGCTCTTCGGTAAGGACCTCAAAATCTTTCTCACCACCTTAGCATCTTCAATCTTCCCACCGAGATTGAGCTTAGCAATTACAATTTTGTTGAGCTTCCCATAGAATGAATCAAAAGATTCATCATCACCCATCTTGAGCTCTTCAAATTTGGTGGTAAGCATTTGAAGCTTTATGTCCTTAACTTTCTTGGTACCCTCATAGGTAGTCTCAAGAATAGTCCAAGCTTCCTTGGCTGTCTCCACATGCGATATCCTGTGAAATTCATCAGTAGACACACCACAGAATATAGCATTAATAGCCTTACTGTTTGCATTTGCCAAAGCAAAAGCTGCCTTGTCCCATTCGGACTTGACTATCGTGGGTTTAACATACCCATTCTTAATGGAATCCCATACAGACTCATCTATAGCATACAAGAAAGCCCTCATACGGACCTTCCAAAATGCATAGTTGCTCCTATCAAAGAATGGTGGAGCATTGAGAGATTGTGACCGGTCCATCACATAGGGTCAAGGATCCTACTCAGGTAATTAAACCACAGCGAGTGTACCCACACTGATACCAATTGAAAGCTCGGAAATGTGTTGAAAATACAAGAGCTTTTTAGACCCCTAAATTAAAATTACGGCTCGATTGATTTTACTCTAACTTAATACTAAGTGCGGAATAGAGTAAATGCGAACAGATAAACAAACAAACTATTCTAACCCAAAATCATTATAACACAGCAGTAAAATGAAAGGTAAAAGAGTAGGGAAGAAGAATGCAAACACAAGATAACACATCGATGTGTTATTGAAGAGGAAACTGAAGAACTTGGTGAAAAACCTTTCCGCCGCCCTCCAAGCCATAATCGATCCACTAGACAATCATTTGGGATACATGGGTTAACAAGATACCCTCCAAGCCTAATCTACTTGATGTACCTAAGCCCTCCAAGCTCCTACTCCAACAAGGCTTCTTGGAGCTGTGTATTGTCTAGCTCTCCGGATCCCACAATACGCTCGATTGCATCCACCAAAATCTGGCTTCTTCCAATGCTTCCCAACAGCACCAAAACCTCACTTAACACTCTAAAATGGTGTGGTAATTGTTTGTGTTATCAACCTCTCAATGGTATGGAAATGGAGAGGCAAGAGTTGAGGAAAATCCATAAGCAATTGTGTTGAGAAATGTGGGTATAACAATCTCTAACTCTCAAGGTTTGTGGTTAAGGTTTTCTCTCAGAAGCACTCTTTAACATATGTGGGTAAAATGGGTATATATAGTGTAGGTATAGAAAGTGTGTATCAGATATGACAATTTGGCAAAACAGATTGTTTTGCGGGTGTCTCGCGGGAAGGCCTTACTCGCGAGCTACTTGCAAAACACAGCTATCTCCATCCTATCCTGACTTATCGCATTCTAGTCATGTGCAGGGCACATGCATCATTTCATGGGATTTTTAGTCGCGAGCTACTCGCGAAAACACTTCAGTCTTCATGCCTTACAATGAAATCCCACATTAAATACAGGGTACAAAAGATTGAATATAATTGTAATCAAATTTGGTATGGAAAAAAGCCAACAAAACACATAGTTGTAAACTACAACTTTACAACTTCGATGGACAGTATATCAAACAAAAGAAATTTTGACTACCACCTAATTTGATATGACACATATTTTTCAGTTACAACAATCTATAGTCCACACTACCACATCTGTCATCCACGAACTCATAAAATCTAATGACTTGAAACTGGAGTTGAGAAGATGTGAAAGATCTAGGAAAACTTAGTACTCCATTAGATTCTTTATTCAACTATGGAATAGAAACATATATTGGCAAATGAAATAGCAAAGTATGAGATTTATGTAATGAGCATGAGAGTGAGAATAAGTTGCTATGACAGCAGGTTTCTCATAGAAAAATACAACATAACAATGAGGTGACTTACTTCAAGCTGAAGTTCTAAACCTAAGACTTATCTAAGTGTGTGCACAAACTCAATTACAGATACAAAAGAAACACAGCTAAAACAACACATATTAAAATAATAACCTAATTTTTAAAACCTCAATAGTTCTTTTTTTTTTTTTTGCTTGGAAATAGATTGATCATAGTTGATTTCTTTAGGTTTTAACAATTATGCATAAAATAGCATTGTTTAGGAACATAAACTTCTTTTTACAAATTGAAATATTTTTTCTGCTAAAATTGATATAACTAAACTAAAATTCAAAAAAAAGCTAAGAAATCCAAACTATTCTAAGTCTGAACTTGAAACAGTCAAAACATAAACCTACTAGCTATAATATTTTTTGCACAAACTGATATAACTACACTAAAATTTAAGTTTCATGAGTTCTTTAAATGTAAAGAAAACATTAAAATAGTTAGAAATTAGATGTACATAGATTATCACAGAGGCAAACGTTACAATTCAAATTGAGAGAACACTAAAATAGTTAGAAATTAGATGTACATAGATTATTATAGAGGCAAACGAATACCATACCTTTAACCCTGATTCGAATGGAGGAAAAGAATGAAGAGAAAGACAATAAGAATAAACCTAGAAATTGAATAGCCGTGGAAAAAAAAAAAAAAAAGACTAATAAGAATCAACTATTTATAAGATAATAGTTAAAGTCCTAATAGTTATAGAGTTCAGATTCAAAAAAATAAATAATATTAGAGTTCTAATTAAATTTGTTTATTAGTTACCTTTGAGCCGGTCTCGACGGGCTGGGTTCGGTGTATTGCCAATTGACATAGTTGATGGGCCAATGGCTAGATGAGACCCATGGCAAATGGGGCGCCATTTCTGTTTTGAGGAAGAGTGGAAACTGATCGAGGTGGATATGGGTATGGTGCGCATGGTGGTTATGGTGGGATGTGTGGCCATGGGCTTGATGAGACCCATGGCAAATGGGGCACCGTTTCTGGGTTGTAGATGTTGGATTTAGGTGGTTTGTGGCAAATCGGTGGTTGGATGTGGATGGTTTGTGGCAAATCGGTGGTCTGAGGAAGGACATCGATTCTGAGGAAGAAGGTGTCTATTGGGTCTTTACATGCGATGGTGGGTCTTTAGATGCGATGCAATGTCGTGGGTCTGATCAAGGGGGAGCTGGTAGAGGAGGAGACGGTAGAGGAAGGCAGGGAAGAGATGGCAGACCATTGTGAAAGGAAAAGATAGAGCATCGGGAGGCAGAGCATCGTGAAAGGGAAGAGATGGTTTATTACATTTTTTGGGTTTATTATGTTTTTTTGTTGGTTTTATTTTTTTGTTTTATTCATTTTTTATTATTGTGCTGATGTGGAAAATTGTGAGAGTTTCAGAGACTACAGTTTATATATATATATATATATATTATGTATCTAATAATTGGAGGATGCAAGATACAACGATGGTATGTATATTTTTATCTAAGCATAAGACAATGACACGTGTCAAAACACATCTATTCCTTTTTGGTAGTTCATTAAAAATATATTTATAATTTATTTAAAATAGACATTTAACTTTTGGTTGATCTCATAATATTTGCTACATAAACTTTTGAGATTTCAAAATTTCAGATGTTAATATTCTACTCAATATTTTTCTATTGAGCTTAAAATTTATTCTATGTTTAAACCCTCAATTAGAATCTTTCCAACATATTATATTTTGTTTAAATGATAGCATAGACAATTTCATATATAAACACAAGGCTAAAATGAAAAACACACTCTTTAAATTTTACCATAATTTATTTCAGTTCTTTAATTTTGTTTTCGTTAATTAATTTCAGTCTTCTAAATTTCAAGTTTATTCAATTAAGGTATCTTTGTCAACTTTGGTTAATTTATTTTATTTCATTTTTTATTTTTTGGAAAATTTTTTTCAATCATTAATTGAATTATTTTAATTTAAAATATTGGAAAAAAAATAAAAAATTTGGACAGTTAACCACAACATTTAACAAAAGTTGATGGAAATGTCTTAAAACTTAAAACCTAGAGGATTGAAATGGACGAAAAGAAAAATTATAGGATTTATAAGAATTCAAGTGAAAATTAGAGGGTAGATTTTGCATTTTAGCATAAACACAATCATAATAAATATCTATTAATTATTACCATAATTATATATTTAATACTTCCATATAAAAACATAATCATAATAAATGCTTATTAATAACAACACTTATCAAATTTCATATTTAATATTTAATATACAAACACAATCAAAATAATTGTCCATTAATAACTATCATAATTATAACATTTCATATTTTTATACAAAATAAAAGAGAAAATAGTTAACCATAAAAAAAGAAAATATTTTTTTTATAGATAAAATTGAACTTTCTTGTGCATTGCATGAGTTGCTAACTAGTTATATTACATTATTATATTATAAAAATTGCATCATAACAACAGGAGAATGCATACAATAATAACACATTTATTTTTATTTATTTAGTTATCAATCCAATTAAAATATATTGAAAACACCTTGTTTTATTGTTCTTCCCCTATATGTTTTTGTTACTTCTAATTCAAAAAACAATTATTTTATTGATTAATGATATCAATATATATATATATATATATATATAAATTTGATACTAACAATTAAAGGATTCATATAACAATGACACATGTCATCTTGTCAAAGTTTAGGACAATGACACGTGCCAAACCATATCTATTCCTTTGTGGAAGTCCAATTAAAATATATATTTTAAAACCTGACAGTAAACATGCCAAAATTTATTTTTCTTTCCATCTAGGTTTTTTTTAGTCCAAAAAATAAAAATGTATTGCTAAATAATATATATATATATATATATATATTTGATAATTAGATAGTTTCAATAGGAGAAGGGGATTTGAACCCTTGATATCTCCTTTGGAAATATCAGGAGGTGCCAGCTAGTTAAGTTATAAGGCTTTTGGCTTGATGCTATTTATATTAATTGTATTACAACTAAAGAAAAAAGCTCCAATTTTTTTTTCTTTTAAAAAACATTTTCACTACTTAAAAAAAAAAAATTCATATAAAGCAAAAAAGTAATGCATAGGGCACTTTCCTAATGTTTATAATTTGAAATTAAAAAAAAAAAATTGATTTAGGCTATTAGTGGGAGTGCTTTTATAATTTTAGAGAGAGAGAGAGAGAGACAGAGAGAATTTTTTTAGAGGATAAGTTGTAGCACTTTTTGATTTCTTGCCATGTATTTTGTGTATCTCTTGTAAAAGTGAAAAGTCTATTAGGCTAAAATCTCGTAAGGGCTAAGCTAAACTTAGGGTTCCAAAAAAAAAAAAAAAAAAAAAAAAACACTAGCCCGAAATACCATGAGGGCAATCTAGGCAAAAATTAAGGCTCGAAAAAAAAAAATTAAATAATTGTTAGTTCAAAAAACTTGCAAGGGCAATCTGAGCAAAAGTTATGGTAAAAATAAAATGAACAAATTAAGAAAAAAAGAAGTCAATAAGCAAGGGGACCTCACAAGAAGGATACATTCAAATGAGTGAATATTTCAAAAGTTATTTATAATAAATCAAGTATTGGATTCCATTTTTTACCGTGTTCTTACTATGGTCTTGTTTTTATGTCTCATTCTCTTAGAACTCTAACTGTGAATTCTATCCCCCATGTCATTCGCGTTATCTTATATCACTACAACAAATCTGTATTATTGCGGCAGGTGCAAAAAATGCTGCTATATGTCGCATATTGTGGTGTTTTTCGGACCGCCATTGTAAATGGGGTCTATTACGGCGTTTCATTAGACCGTTGCAGTAGCTCTAGTCTTTTGCAGCGTCCTACAGCAGTGGGATATAGAACTACTGCAATATATATGTTTTAGTGGCGTTAACTTATATATAGCGGCGCTCCAAAAACCCGCCGCAATAAATATATCATTTTGTGCAGGTACTATAGCAGCAGTATAGAAAACTGCCGCAATATGTGAGTTGTAGCGGCTTTGAGATGACCGCCACAATAGGTACCTATTTTGCGGCGTGCCTTCTAATTCCCCACCTCCCCAAATTTTCCCTTTGTTTTTTTTGGCTTTTCATTTTTAGCACCTTTCCATTTTTGCCAAAAACATTGTCTCTCTCATTTTACTCCCAAAAACCAAACACTTTCTCTGTATTCACTCTTTCTTTCTCTCTGTAGCTCTTCAGAGACCTAAAATCCCACCCAAACACCCAGCTTAAACACCCAGCTCTCTTTCTCTCTCTCTCTCTCTCTCTCTCTCACTCTCCCTCTCAATCTCTAACTCGTAGACCTAAAATCCCTTCAGTCCCACCACTGCCGCCGCCTCCACAACAACCCCACCACCACCACCAAACTGTCGACTTAGTAGGCGCCACCTAACAACCCCAATCCACGTCGTCGCTGCCACCTAGCAACCCCAATCCACCTCATTTCACTCCCAAAAACCAAACACTCTCTCTGTAAGTTCTCTCGAACTCTTGAATCCTACGATGTTTCGATTTTTTTTTTTAAAAGGGATTTTTTACTTTCATTTTTTTTTTTTTTAATCTAATGATGAGAAACAAAGCTCAATGTGCATTGGTTTGTCCTTTATCAGTTTATGGGTATCCCTGTGATGTGTTATGTTTTGTGTTGCCAAATATGCGTTGGTTTGTTAATGAAAATTATAGGTATCCCTGTGATTATGGGTATTTTTTGATTGTTAATGAAAATTTTCTGTTTTGCCCTTATTTTATATATATATATATATATATATTTTCAGTCTCAGCGACTCCATTTTCGGAACCAAAATCCAATTTTACTCTGCCTGAGAGTGTTAGAGAACCTGCTACCTACTACTACTATTCAGCTTTTCTCTTCAACAGGTATTTCAACACCCACTTATTCCAACTTTCATATAGTCTTAAACTTGTTTTAATTAGATTATGTTATTGTACACTCACATGCACATACTTATGAACTATATTCCACTAGAATTTGGTGAGGTTTTATTAGATTGTAGAACTTAAAAATTAAAAACACAAAAAAAATCTTATTATTACAATATTACAAGAACACCTCTTGATTTCAAGAATACCACTCTTTGCTAATGGTTTCTAAGTCCTTTGCTTACTCTACTAGTGTGTTCTTAACCTTGTACATATAGTATTTAGTATTTACAATTGTCCTTATGTTGGGTGATACTTATGAACAATTGTCCTTATTTATGTTTGCCTATGTTCTGTCAATGTTACTTGGCTAAAAATGATTTTTTATTTTATTTTTATGGGATGCTAAAAATGATTTTGATTATGCATGAGTTGTAATAGTAAATGGTTATACAGTGCATTGGTAAGCTTGTATAAAGCAATACCAAAATTCAGTAGCGGTTGCATTCTTGTACTTTTTCCCTTTTCCTTTTGAGAAGTGATTGTCTTGTCTGATTTTTTGATGAGTGCTTCAACATTGTACCACGAGCCATTGTCCACACTATAGTCTAGAAGTGGATGATAATCTTTCTTGTGTTTGGCAGATTCTTAATTTGTTTAGTGTTCATTTGTTGCATCTTTTGGTCATGTGGAATCTTTTGGTCTTTTGAGTTGCATTGGCTTACCTAGGTGAAGTGAAAATGTGCAAGCTTAGCTACACTCTTTACTTGATATCAAATTGTCTTTTACTTGTCGTTGTGCTTATATACTTGTTTTTGTTTTAGACTTTGACAATTGAAATGGCAAGGTGAAAAGAAAATTTGTGCACACATTCCAAGAGCTTAACTTTGGAAGGAGCTTCTATAGAACATGTGGATCAAGAAACAAACCATGAAATGCATGAAGCTTCTACACAAGGTATGGGCTTACATGAACATTTTGCTATTAGTTTGGTAACTTAAAAATTGTTTTAGGAATATGTGTTGAATATACTTGTTCAAATTGAAATTCTATTGGTGACTTCTTTTAGAAATAAGCATAAAAGTGATGAGAGTTGGGTTTACATGATGAATTGGGTATTGGCCAAGGGATAAGGCTGAGATCTCTCTAAGCCATGGAATCTGTCTAGGTCTTGGATTCTTGTTTGGGGGTTAACAATTTGATTAAGAACACAATCATAGTAAGTCTCACCAAAATCAAAACACTATTTAAAAAAAAAAAAGGAGTAGATTCTATGCATCGTCCAATATTAAACTTTGCCACCTATCCCTTTTATAAGTTTGCAATTTGTTAATGCAAACTTATAAAAATAATTGGTGGCAAAGAGCAATATGAGCATAATTTTTTGTCACAGAGAATACTCATAATCTAGTTGCCTTTACTTCATGCTTCTCTGCAGTTATGTTTGTTGGCTTATTTGTTCCTATCTCAATTTTTATCCTATATACAGGGGCAGCCATTACTATCAAATTCAATATATTGTAAGCTTAACTAATAGATGGTCCAATTGTTTTCTGTAGTGGGTTAAAAATGAAGAAATGTCATGGTAACTCAATACAATGAATTTCTTTATTATTGATGCTAAATCACAATCCATATTCAAACGCTTGATCAATTCCAATTCCTTCTCTCTTTCTCACACACTCCTATTATCTCTTCTGGGGATAATGGGAGGAACTCCTGATGGTTGTTGTCATGTCTGATGTCTCAGCCCCTGCCTTATAAATATAATCCCTAAAGTCAAAATGTAAAAACTAAGGCCAGATTGCAAAAAGACCTCGTTGGTTTTGAGTGAATTGCAAAAAGATCCCTTGTACATTAAATTTTATGATATTAATCCTTAGGCAAAAATATATATTCAATTTCATATATATATATATTTACTTACTTTAACGATATTGTCTCCTTTAAATTTCAGATGTATAGCCACCTGTATGTGCCACTCGTGAGCCAAGCAAGTACTTGGATGTTTGGGATCTTCTCGATGACCAAGTAATTGAGTTGTTGCTAAATAGTATGCATCAGCCGGTTGATGAAGGGGCGAGGGCTTTCACTAGTTTCTTGGGGACGATTGCGCAGAAACCCCACATGTGCCCGATTAGATATCTGACTTGGAGGGACATGCCAGAAGAACTTAAAGAAGAGTGTTGGTGTGTTGTAGAGGTATTAAAGAACTTATAGTTCTTGTAATTATGACGTTTTGTACTAGGTTATACATAAGTATTTTAGCATGAAAAAATTTGTAAGTTGCTAACTCAACTATTTGATTGTAGCGAAAATGCGCCGTCCCTAATAATCCTACTGCATATGTGGCTTTGAAGACATTTACCTTACAAAACATCGGGAAGGCTTGGAGGGATCACAAGTGTAGGCTGAAAACATTTCATTACATACCGCATCCAAGAAACGAAGCACGGGTGAAGAACAACTGACCCAAGGGATGCATACTAGAAGATTGGGATGTTCTTGTTGAGCATTGGTATACTAATGATGCAGTGGCATGTTTTTTTTTTTCTTTCTTTCTCTCTCTCTCTTCTCATTTTCTAATATTATGGTTATGTTTATTTTTTCAAGCACAAGATAATTTTCAAATTTATTACATTGTTATTTTTAAAATGCGCCCTTCACTTCAATTAGGCACATACTAGCATTTCTAGCTTGTTGACATAATAATTAGTTTCTTGCTGAAATGGCCTGAATTTCTTGGAATGATTAACATTTGAATGTAGGACTTTTGTGGCTATCTTTGCTAATTATGGAGTTTTCTTCAATTACCAAAGTTGTGCAATAGCTTCTGCTTTTACTTTTTGGAGTAAATTTTAGTTTTGAACTTTTGATTGTGATACTAATTGTTTAATTGGCTGTTTATTTCAATCAATTTTTAACATGCATTATGCAAAGCTCATAGATACGATATTTAAGTTCAATGAACTCTAATTTAACTACCCTTATATCCATAATAGCAGTTAAACTTGTCATGGTATGCGGTTTATCCATGCATATGAAAATTCTCAGAATTCTGGCTTCTCTTGTGTCGACAATCAATCCTAGTCTAAAATGTTGCTTTTAGTGTTTTTCTTTTGGTTGAATGCCTATTAAAATTGAATTGTCTGATGATAGTGGGATTGCTGCTATTGCTCATCTAAGTTGGATGTAGTTGTTTTTCCTATTTTCCTAGGGAGCTTTCCTTTTGCATGGTAGATATTCTCATCTCATTCTCACTACTGAAGATGAATTCGTGATTTTTATCACTTTGTGCATATAGATATTTGGAGGACTTGCTTCTTCTGTATATGAAGATTGCTTGAGTTAAATGGCCGTTAATCGTAATTGATACTTTATCCTGCTTCTGTTTATGGTTATACATTATGAGGTTATACACATATTAGTTTGTTTGAACTTTGTTGTAAAAAACTGTAGGTTGCTGTGTTTAAGCTGTTGGTTAGCAATTTTGTTCTAGGTCACTTCCATGCAAAACTTTGAACTTGAAGGGACTTCAGAGTTGTTTAGTCTTGAGTTTTTTTATTCACTTTTCATTTTGAACCTTGTCCTAGTATATACAATTTAGTAAGAAGTGTTTAGGAGGAAAGTATTTACTATGGCAACAACCTACATATTTGAAATGATTGACAGAATGCTATTAAGCTACCCTTGATGCACTCTGCTCTATAGAAATTCTATCTAGCAGCCTCCATAACTTAAGCTATTGATTGCAGTAGCTAGATGCAGATTATTTTTTTTATATTCTATCATCTTTCTTCCTAATTTTTGGAAAAAATCCTAAAATTTGTTATTATGTCCAATGACTTATTGCTGATTTGTGTTTGTTTTCCCTTAAGCTATGTTGTTGTCCAGCCCTTGAATTTACTTAAGTATGTTAATGCAAGTAAGAAACTCAAGTGAATGTGTTTAGGCAAGACAAGTAAACATGTTACTTGGACAGAATAATATACCTGTATATAAACATGTTACTTTAATTGAATGTAGATAGAGTCAGAGAAGAATAGGGATTATCGTTCTAAACAGGAGGACTTACATACTGCTGGTTCATGTAGCTATCCCGTGCACGCTGCAAAGAAGGTAATAAGTATTATGACTAATTTTTAAATGATTTGACTTATCTTAAGTTTATGTGGAACCAATATTAATCACTACATAAATATGCTGTTCATATTGCAGGCAAAAGTGGATGGACGTCCTGTAGAGTGTGCAACATTATATTCAAGCATACTTGTAAAGATGGATCTGCAGTTAATCCTGTAGTGCAAGCAAAAATGGTGAGTAATCCATTGTAGTGCAGCATTATGTGGTACTTGTTGATTTCATTTTGAACTTAATGCGGATTAGTGCTTCTTACGCTAGTGTTACTATATTTTTTTCTTTGGTTATATATACATTTGATTTGCAATTTTTTGTTAGAAGTAGTTATCTCATACCAGTAGTTTACCCACATCAATGGTTGGAAATAGTTTTCTATTTGTAATTAAAGAGTGCTGTTTGCTTGTTGTTTGGTTCATTTGTGGGGTGAGAAATTGAAAGAATACAGAATGAAGGATTTGGTCTTATGGATTTCATATTCATTTTATGGTATCCAAAGTTTCATATAATACTTTTCTCTTATGCTTTAAAACAATTAATTTTCATTGTCACATGCATTGCTTATTGATGTATTAGTACATAACACATATATCCATTAATTTGTCCTCAAAACCTTTACTTAGCCAAAAAAACAAAAAGAAAATTGTGGTTTAGAAAGCAGAGCAAGACAGCAGCTCTTAATTACACTCTCTTGCTAATATATATTTTTTGATAGGTAGTTCTTGCTAATATTAATTATGGAGCCCTTCCTTTATATCTTGAATCTGTTAAAATCATTGGGGGTATTTCTTTCATGAGCATTGCTTTCTAATCATCATTGATATTGTTGTACATAGACATGACTTTGGAACTAATAATAAGTCTGAAAAGGATGTATGATTAATGAAAGGAAAAGGAATTCATTTACCAATCCACCCTCAAAAGGATTTGGCAGAATTGGAAAATGATTGTTATTTGATTTATGGGGCTTGTCAGAAATTTTATCATTTTAATTTAAAAAAGATCTGCTGTTTAGTTGATTTTATTGGCAATGGTTTTGGTGACTTTAGGTCTTGGAGATATAAACCAGTGACATTCATGTGATGCTTTGCTAATCGAAGTAGATCTTGAAGTTTATTCCATTCATTATATTGTGTATGCTTCTCAATATAATTTTTGTTGTCCTGAATCAAATGATGCTGCTAATTTCTAATTGTTTTGTTTTGTTCAAACCCAAATATTAGGATAAAGTGAAGGAATTGTTGACTGACCCTTCGAATCAATTGCAATCATCTGACACAAGTGGTAGTATTGCATGGTCACCAGATGATGTGTTTGCCAAGTGATGGGTAAGGAGTGCACAAGTTGTATTCGTGGAGTAGGATTTGGTCCAAGCCCAAGTGGCCGAAGTAGCAAGAGTGCTCTCACAGACATTCAAATATGATCAAGTTAAGCAAGGGACGATGAAGTTGTAGAACTGAAGGCTTCCTTGGCTAATATGCAGGAGAAACTGTCATCTTTTGAAGAAATGAAGGAAAGACTTAGCCAATTTGAAGAGATGGAGCAAGGAATGGCTCGCATGCTTCAACAAATGCAATAAATAACTTCAAAATGCAGTCAGGTATGATAAATGACTTGTAGAATGTAATGTATTTTCTTTTTATTATTTTCAGTTTCAAATATGGCAGTCAGTAGTATAACACTATTAGAAGTGTTTAAATATGTTTAATTCCATTGATCATGCTATTTCCTTCTTGGGTTTATCTTATAATTTGCTGTGATGGTTGGTTAGACCTTTTTAGTGAGTTTGTTTGCTGAATTCCTTTTGAAGAAAGATCATACTGATGACATTAATGTTTTTTTTGCTAAGTTCCTTGTGTAGGAAAAATATATGTTTGTATCGCATACAAAACATACGCAGTGGAAAATTAACGGATCTACTTCATTCGCAATTGATAACATGTACTATCCAAATTGTCATCTTTTGCTTTTCATTACTGTGTATTCTGTTTTCCCAATAAAGTTCCAGAATTGGAATTGGCTTGTGATGAATAAGTGATTTTTAGCCCTTTAGATTGCGTCCAATGTGATTGTATGTATTTTTTTTATTTTTATTTTTTATGTTTTATGAATAACTTGTGTACATGTATGCGTCTTTGATATCTTTGTGGTTTTTTGCATTTTTTCATCTTGTGTGATTGTTTTCCTTTATGGTATTTTATGCAAGTATTGTGTGATTTTTTCATCATTCGACTCCCTTTCGTGTATTTTGTGGTGTTTATGACGTAAATGTTAGTGCATCAATTGATCATTTTCACATAAATGCTTGTGTATCTACTGGTCCCTTTGATGTAAATGTTTTAACGTGCGGTCCCTTTAAATGTTTGTGTCTTAAGTGGTCCCTTTGATGTAATTCTTCTGTATTGAGTGGTTGTAGACACATCATTTTGTACCTTTTATGACTCAAGCCCCTGTTCTCCAACAATGGCATCATTTGAAGGCCCAAGGTTGATTTATGGCCCAATCTTGTGAATCTTTAGCTTGAGGAATGTTTTGGTGAAGAAAAACTTGCAAGAAAATCCTAAGTATGCACACATGTTTCATTCAAGTGCATGCATGTTTAAAGCATTCGCACGCGTACTCCATGTATGCGTAAGAATGTAGGTTTTTAGAATTCTGCATGGAAAGTTTTTTGGACATAAAATTGTGTAGAACAAATCCCACATCGGCTGGGAGCTGCCTTACACCCCTCTATGATCACCATAAAAAGCCCCAAAGGATCTTTTACCAAAACACCTCGGATTCACTAGAAAATAGTGAATCAAAGAGGGAGTTTTTATTCTAAAACATCCTCAAGTCAAAGTTTTTCTTGGTTGTGACCTATATTGGTCTTGACCTTCGAGTTTTAAGTTTACTAATGAACGGTTTAAGACCCCTTAAAAACAACCAGATTGCGTAGCCTAGTTAATTAGCCAAGTTGTTACTTAGTCAAATTATGCAATACTAGGTTAAAGCAACCAAATAATCATATCAAAATAATAATGCAGCGGAATAATAAATAACACAATGATATGATCACCCAGGAAACCTCACGGTAAAAACCTAGGGAGGATTTGACCCACCTATCCTCAAGGCAAAACAGAATCCACTAAGAAAGAATTGAAGTTCTTACAAAAGGACTTACAAGCTCCCCGCTTGACTTCCTAATGCTATCCACCAGTAGAACTTACTGACACGACCACGTGCAAGCTTCGAATCCACGGACTCCTTCTTTCTTTGAATTCCTCAATCAGTTACAAGCACCCACGCTTGATATTCTTTAAGCTTCAAAGGCAGCAACCAAGTTGATCATCAAGATGTTGAAGTAATCTCAATCTTGAAAACCCTAAGCTTTGTGTAAAGGAAAGCTCCTCTAGATCTCACAAGAGATTTACACAAAACAGCAATGTATGAGCAACAATACAACTTGTGCAACTCTAAAAACGTGGCTAGGGTTTTGCCTTATATACCTAGGGCAAAAACATAAAACCCTAAACGTTTAATGAGTTAGGGCTGAGTTGGAATTTCTGCAGAAAACGCATCTGGTCCGATTTTCGATCGATCAAGAATTACATTCGATCGATCGAGCTAGGCCGAAATGCACCAATGCATCTACAGTCACTCGATTCCAACTTTACAATATTTTACCAACTTTGAGCAAGCCTAAACTAGACTAAATACATTGTTTTGATCGTGGTTTGCCAACATTACAAAATAGAGTTCTAAATACATAAATTCCTAAACCTTTAGAACCTAACAACTAACCTTCTGATTTTTTCTTGATTAGATTGACTAAGGGGAACGGTCAAATCAAAAGCTCAAAGGAGTTCCAGTGTTTGAGATGAAGGTATAACTTGGTCCCTTTCATTCTTTTTTGATTTGTTTGGTTTCTTTGTGTTTTATTGATTTAATATATCTGTTGTTAGTTTAGGTTTATAGTTTCCATATTAAGAGCATGTTAAGTTGTGTTTAAATTATTGTTGTTGTTGTTGGTTTTTTATTATTTTTTTAAAAATGTTTTTGGGCATGTATGCATGCGTACGCATACTTGTAACATGCTTACAAAAGCTCATGACATGCACACACATACTCTGTGTATGCACATGCATGTTTGTGCCTAGAAACCCAAGTTTTGGGTTTTTCTTTTCTTTCTTCATTTTGTTTTGTTTTTATCACATGATTAGGTTCTATTTATCTTAGTTGTTGAATGTTTAGGTCTTAAGTTAGTGAGATAACATGTTTTATTTGCTTTATTTGTTAGATGAATGATTAGGGCTTTGAAGAATAACATGAACATTCAATGATGCATGGTGCTATGATGTAGTGAGATGAGCAAGGTAAGTCATGCATATGAACATGATGAACATGCATTTGATGATTGAATATGCATGTGATGATTCTTTATGCTATTGCCTTTTGAACATTATTGTATTGCTTGGTGCCCTTGGATATAAAGCATGTATTGCTAGATGAATGTTAAGTGTGTGGCATGATTGAATTTGGGACAATATTCCATGTTTGCATGTTAGATGCATGTTAGTGTGTGTGTGTGAGTCTAGAATAAACATATTAGAGGGCCCTTTGATGGGATTAGGATTTGGAACACAATGAGTGCAGGCCAATCCACAGGTCAGGTGGGGTTAGGTGCATAACACCTTCTCATCCCTATACCTAAACTTCGGACATGTACTATGGTAAGATCAGTCCTTTATATAAGGGCACTATATATATTTGAAAGCTCGAAAATGTGTTGAAAACACAAGAGTTAATTAGACTCCCAAATAAAAATTACGGCTCAATAGATTTTACACCTACTTAATACTAAGTGCGGAATGGTGTAAGTGCGAGCGGATAAACAAACAAACTACTCTAATACAAAAACTAAGCAACACAGCAGTATAACATAATGTAAAAGAGTAGGGAAGAAGGATGCAAACACAAGATAACAAGCCGATATGTTTTCGAATAGAAAACCAAAGAACTCGGCGAAAAACCTTTCCGTCGCCCTCTAAGCGGAAATCGATCCACTAGACAATCAGTTGAGATACATGGGTTAGCAAGAGACCCTCCAAGCCTAATCTACCCGATGTACCGAAGCCCTCCAAGCTCCTACTCCAACAAGGCTTCTCGGAACCCTGTCTTGTCTAGCACTCCGGATCTTGCAACAAGCTCCATATTGCATCTGCCATCCTTGGCTTCTTCCAATACTTCCCAGCAACACCAAAACGTCACTTAACACTCTCAAAGGATGTGGTATGTGTTTGGGCTATCAACCTCTCAATGGTATGGAAAATGGAGAGGGAAGAGTTGAGCAAATACCACAAACAAGTGTATAGAGAAATGTGGGGAGGACAATCTCTAATTCTCAATGTGTTTGGCTAGGGTTTTCTCTCTGAAGCACTCCTCAACATTTGTTGGTAATGAGGGTATATATAGTGTAGGTACAGAAAGTGTGACTCAGGTTGGATAGGCTGGCAGAACAGATTGCCTTGCGGGTGTCTCGTGGGAAGGTCTTACCCGCGAGATACTCGCGAGACACAACTATCTCCACTTGGCCTGACTCTTCGCATTCCAGCATGTGCATGGCACATGTGTCACTTCTCGGGAAGCTGAGTCGCGACATACCCGCGAGAAATCTTCAATCTTCAAATACTTGTGTCTTCACACTCTCTCTCTATCACACAACCTTTACAATGAAATCCCAAAATAATACAGGGTATAAAAGATTGAAAAACAATTACAATCAAATTTGGCACGGAATAAAAGCTAACAAAATACATAGTTGTAAACAACAACTTTACAATATTGTTCCTAGACCTAATCTAGGTGGAAACTCCATTTACACCCTCCGTTCGTTCCACTCTAGGCCGAGGCATATTTTCTATGAGAAAACTACTATCGCACCACCGCGATGGGGGCGCTTATGCCCACAGTGGTCCCTTCAACGTAAATGCTCAAGTATCAATTGGTCCTTTTGGCATAAATGCACTTGTCAAGTGGCCCTTTTAGCATAAATTCCTAACTAATGGGTAGCATTGAAAATTGCCTAATGTCGTAAATGATTGTGTTGTTTGTTTGCGAAAAATAGATGAGGATTCGTGCCCCAATTCTCACAGACTTAGTGCTTTAGCAAAAGACTTGTGGGATTTGGAACTCAAGTCCAAGTTGCTTTACTTGGACATTTCCTTCCAAGATAGTCAGGTGAGGAGGATTTTGTGGGAGAGAGTGATATCTAATGTGTGCATGTTTTTGTACATTTCTTTGGAGTTTAAGTGATATTTTGAAGGGTGAAAGTTCAAATAGGGCGTAAAATACCTATGAATGTTTAGACCCCCAAATATAAAATTACCAATACAAGCTTATACACAAACAATATATGTGCGAAATGATGAATATAAGCTAAACTCAAATAGGTAAAAGACTCTAAACCATATTTAAATACAATCACAACAGTAAAGGTAAAGAGTAAAGGAAGAGAGATGCAAACACAAAGATAACACGGCGATGTGTTATTGAAGAGGAAATCGAAGTACTCGGCATAAAACCTCTCTGCCGCTCTTTAAGCGGT